>OZ030386.1:0-484848 GCA_964023945.1 Ectemnius cavifrons | reverse complement strand
ACAGAACAGAACAGAACAGAACAGAACAGAACAGAACAGAACAGAACAGAACAGAACAGAACAGAACAGAACAGAACAGAACAGAACAGAACAGAACAGAACAGAACAGAACAGAACAGAACAGAACAGAACAGAACAGAACAGAACAGAACAGAACAGAACAGAACAGAACAGAACAGAACAGAACAGAACAGAACAGAACAGAACAGAACAGAACAGAACAGAACAGAACAGAACAGAACAGAACAGAACAGAACAGAACAGAACAGAACAGAACAGAACAGAACAGAACAGAACAGAACAGAACAGAACAGAACAGAACAGAACAGAACAGAACAGAACAGAACAGAACAGAACAGAACAGAACAGAACAGAACAGAACAGAACAGAACAGAACAGAACAGAACAGAACAGAACAGAACAGAACAGAACAGAACAGAACAGAACAGAACAGAACAGAACAGAACAGAACAGAACAGAACAGAACAGAACAGAACAGAACAGAACAGAACAGAACAGAACAGAACAGAACAGAACAGAACAGAACAGAACAGAACAGAACAGAACAGAACAGAACAGAACAGAACAGAACAGAACAGAACAGAACAGAACAGAACAGAACAGAACAGAACAGAACAGAACAGAACAGAACAGAACAGAACAGAACAGAACAGAACAGAACAGAACAGAACAGAACAGAACAGAACAGAACAGAACAGAACAGAACAGAACAGAACAGAACAGAACAGAACAGAACAGAACAGAACAGAACAGAACAGAACAGAACAGAACAGAACAGAACAGAACAGAACAGAACAGAACAGAACAGAACAGAACAGAACAGAACAGAACAGAACAGAACAGAACAGAACAGAACAGAACAGAACAGAACAGAACAGAACAGAACAGAACAGAACAGAACAGAACAGAACAGAACAGAACAGAACAGAACAGAACAGAACAGAACAGAACAGAACAGAACAGAACAGAACAGAACAGAACAGAACAGAACAGAACAGAACAGAACAGAACAGAACAGAACAGAACAGAACAGAACAGAACAGAACAGAACAGAACAGAACAGAACAGAACAGAACAGAACAGAACAGAACAGAACAGAACAGAACAGAACAGAACAGAACAGAACAGAACAGAACAGAACAGAACAGAACAGAACAGAACAGAACAGAACAGAACAGAACAGAACAGAACAGAACAGAACAGAACAGAACAGAACAGAACAGAACAGAACAGAACAGAACAGAACAGAACAGAACAGAACAGAACAGAACAGAACAGAACAGAACAGAACAGAACAGAACAGAACAGAACAGAACAGAACAGAACAGAACAGAACAGAACAGAACAGAACAGAACAGAACAGAACAGAACAGAACAGAACAGAACAGAACAGAACAGAACAGAACAGAACAGAACAGAACAGAACAGAACAGAACAGAACAGAACAGAACAGAACAGAACAGAACAGAACAGAACAGAACAGAACAGAACAGAACAGAACAGAACAGAACAGAACAGAACAGAACAGAACAGAACAGAACAGAACAGAACAGAACAGAACAGAACAGAACAGAACAGAACAGAACAGAACAGAACAGAACAGAACAGAACAGAACAGAACAGAACAGAACAGAACAGAACAGAACAGAACAGAACAGAACAGAACAGAACAGAACAGAACAGAACAGAACAGAACAGAACAGAACAGAACAGAACAGAACAGAACAGAACAGAACAGAACAGAACAGAACAGAACAGAACAGAACAGAACAGAACAGAACAGAACAGAACAGAACAGAACAGAACAGAACAGAACAGAACAGAACAGAACAGAACAGAACAGAACAGAACAGAACAGAACAGAACAGAACAGAACAGAACAGAACAGAACAGAACAGAACAGAACAGAACAGAACAGAACAGAACAGAACAGAACAGAACAGAACAGAACAGAACAGAACAGAACAGAACAGAACAGAACAGAACAGAACAGAACAGAACAGAACAGAACAGAACAGAACAGAACAGAACAGAACAGAACAGAACAGAACAGAACAGAACAGAACAGAACAGAACAGAACAGAACAGAACAGAACAGAACAGAACAGAACAGAACAGAACAGAACAGAACAGAACAGAACAGAACAGAACAGAACAGAACAGAACAGAACAGAACAGAACAGAACAGAACAGAACAGAACAGAACAGAACAGAACAGAACAGAACAGAACAGAACAGAACAGAACAGAACAGAACAGAACAGAACAGAACAGAACAGAACAGAACAGAACAGAACAGAACAGAACAGAACAGAACAGAACAGAACAGAACAGAACAGAACAGAACAGAACAGAACAGAACAGAACAGAACAGAACAGAACAGAACAGAACAGAACAGAACAGAACAGAACAGAACAGAACAGAACAGAACAGAACAGAACAGAACAGAACAGAACAGAACAGAACAGAACAGAACAGAACAGAACAGAACAGAACAGAACAGAACAGAACAGAACAGAACAGAACAGAACAGAACAGAACAGAACAGAACAGAACAGAACAGAACAGAACAGAACAGAACAGAACAGAACAGAACAGAACAGAACAGAACAGAACAGAACAGAACAGAACAGAACAGAACAGAACAGAACAGAACAGAACAGAACAGAACAGAACAGAACAGAACAGAACAGAACAGAACAGAACAGAACAGAACAGAACAGAACAGAACAGAACAGAACAGAACAGAACAGAACAGAACAGAACAGAACAGAACAGAACAGAACAGAACAGAACAGAACAGAACAGAACAGAACAGAACAGAACAGAACAGAACAGAACAGAACAGAACAGAACAGAACAGAACAGAACAGAACAGAACAGAACAGAACAGAACAGAACAGAACAGAACAGAACAGAACAGAACAGAACAGAACAGAACAGAACAGAACAGAACAGAACAGAACAGAACAGAACAGAACAGAACAGAACAGAACAGAACAGAACAGAACAGAACAGAACAGAACAGAACAGAACAGAACAGAACAGAACAGAACAGAACAGAACAGAACAGAACAGAACAGAACAGAACAGAACAGAACAGAACAGAACAGAACAGAACAGAACAGAACAGAACAGAACAGAACAGAACAGAACAGAACAGAACAGAACAGAACAGAACAGAACAGAACAGAACAGAACAGAACAGAACAGAACAGAACAGAACAGAACAGAACAGAACAGAACAGAACAGAACAGAACAGAACAGAACAGAACAGAACAGAACAGAACAGAACAGAACAGAACAGAACAGAACAGAACAGAACAGAACAGAACAGAACAGAACAGAACAGAACAGAACAGAACAGAACAGAACAGAACAGAACAGAACAGAACAGAACAGAACAGAACAGAACAGAACAGAACAGAACAGAACAGAACAGAACAGAACAGAACAGAACAGAACAGAACAGAACAGAACAGAACAGAACAGAACAGAACAGAACAGAACAGAACAGAACAGAACAGAACAGAACAGAACAGAACAGAACAGAACAGAACAGAACAGAACAGAACAGAACAGAACAGAACAGAACAGAACAGAACAGAACAGAACAGAACAGAACAGAACAGAACAGAACAGAACAGAACAGAACAGAACAGAACAGAACAGAACAGAACAGAACAGAACAGAACAGAACAGAACAGAACAGAACAGAACAGAACAGAACAGAACAGAACAGAACAGAACAGAACAGAACAGAACAGAACAGAACAGAACAGAACAGAACAGAACAGAACAGAACAGAACAGAACAGAACAGAACAGAACAGAACAGAACAGAACAGAACAGAACAGAACAGAACAGAACAGAACAGAACAGAACAGAACAGAACAGAACAGAACAGAACAGAACAGAACAGAACAGAACAGAACAGAACAGAACAGAACAGAACAGAACAGAACAGAACAGAACAGAACAGAACAGAACAGAACAGAACAGAACAGAACAGAACAGAACAGAACAGAACAGAACAGAACAGAACAGAACAGAACAGAACAGAACAGAACAGAACAGAACAGAACAGAACAGAACAGAACAGAACAGAACAGAACAGAACAGAACAGAACAGAACAGAACAGAACAGAACAGAACAGAACAGAACAGAACAGAACAGAACAGAACAGAACAGAACAGAACAGAACAGAACAGAACAGAACAGAACAGAACAGAACAGAACAGAACAGAACAGAACAGAACAGAACAGAACAGAACAGAACAGAACAGAACAGAACAGAACAGAACAGAACAGAACAGAACAGAACAGAACAGAACAGAACAGAACAGAACAGAACAGAACAGAACAGAACAGAACAGAACAGAACAGAACAGAACAGAACAGAACAGAACAGAACAGAACAGAACAGAACAGAACAGAACAGAACAGAACAGAACAGAACAGAACAGAACAGAACAGAACAGAACAGAACAGAACAGAACAGAACAGAACAGAACAGAACAGAACAGAACAGAACAGAACAGAACAGAACAGAACAGAACAGAACAGAACAGAACAGAACAGAACAGAACAGAACAGAACAGAACAGAACAGAACAGAACAGAACAGAACAGAACAGAACAGAACAGAACAGAACAGAACAGAACAGAACAGAACAGAACAGAACAGAACAGAACAGAACAGAACAGAACAGAACAGAACAGAACAGAACAGAACAGAACAGAACAGAACAGAACAGAACAGAACAGAACAGAACAGAACAGAACAGAACAGAACAGAACAGAACAGAACAGAACAGAACAGAACAGAACAGAACAGAACAGAACAGAACAGAACAGAACAGAACAGAACAGAACAGAACAGAACAGAACAGAACAGAACAGAACAGAACAGAACAGAACAGAACAGAACAGAACAGAACAGAACAGAACAGAACAGAACAGAACAGAACAGAACAGAACAGAACAGAACAGAACAGAACAGAACAGAACAGAACAGAACAGAACAGAACAGAACAGAACAGAACAGAACAGAACAGAACAGAACAGAACAGAACAGAACAGAACAGAACAGAACAGAACAGAACAGAACAGAACAGAACAGAACAGAACAGAACAGAACAGAACAGAACAGAACAGAACAGAACAGAACAGAACAGAACAGAACAGAACAGAACAGAACAGAACAGAACAGAACAGAACAGAACAGAACAGAACAGAACAGAACAGAACAGAACAGAACAGAACAGAACAGAACAGAACAGAACAGAACAGAACAGAACAGAACAGAACAGAACAGAACAGAACAGAACAGAACAGAACAGAACAGAACAGAACAGAACAGAACAGAACAGAACAGAACAGAACAGAACAGAACAGAACAGAACAGAACAGAACAGAACAGAACAGAACAGAACAGAACAGAACAGAACAGAACAGAACAGAACAGAACAGAACAGAACAGAACAGAACAGAACAGAACAGAACAGAACAGAACAGAACAGAACAGAACAGAACAGAACAGAACAGAACAGAACAGAACAGAACAGAACAGAACAGAACAGAACAGAACAGAACAGAACAGAACAGAACAGAACAGAACAGAACAGAACAGAACAGAACAGAACAGAACAGAACAGAACAGAACAGAACAGAACAGAACAGAACAGAACAGAACAGAACAGAACAGAACAGAACAGAACAGAACAGAACAGAACAGAACAGAACAGAACAGAACAGAACAGAAGAACAGAACAGAACAGAACAGAACAGAACAGAACAGAACAGAACAGAACAGAACAGAACAGAACAGAACAGAACAGAACAGAACAGAACAGAACAGAACAGAACAGAACAGAAAGAACAGAACAGAACAGAACAGAACAGAACAGAACAGAACAGAACAGAACAGAACAGAACAGAACAGAACAGAACAGAACAGAACAGAACAGAACAGAACAGAACAGAACAGAACAGAACAGAACAGAACAGAACAGAACAGAACAGAACAGAACAGAACAGAACAGAACAGAACAGAACAGAACAGAACAGAACAGAACAGAACAGAACAGAACAGAACAGAACAGAACAGAACAGAACAGAACAGAACAGAACAGAACAGAACAGAACAGAACAGAACAGAACAGAACAGAACAGAACAGAACAGAACAGAACAGAACAGAACAGAACAGAACAGAACAGAACAGAACAGAACAGAACAGAACAGAACAGAACAGAACAGAACAGAACAGAACAGAACAGAACAGAACAGAACAGAACAGAACAGAACAGAACAGAACAGAACAGAACAGAACAGAACAGAACAGAACAGAACAGAACAGAACAGAACAGAACAGAACAGAACAGAACAGAACAGAACAGAACAGAACAGAACAGAACAGAACAGAACAGAACAGAACAGAACAGAACAGAACAGAACAGAACAGAACAGAACAGAACAGAACAGAACAGAACAGAACAGAACAGAACAGAACAGAACAGAACAGAACAGAACAGAACAGAACAGAACAGAACAGAACAGAACAGAACAGAACAGAACAGAACAGAACAGAACAGAACAGAACAGAACAGAACAGAACAGAACAGAACAGAACAGAACAGAACAGAACAGAACAGAACAGAACAGAACAGAACAGAACAGAACAGAACAGAACAGAACAGAACAGAACAGAACAGAACAGAACAGAACAGAACAGAACAGAACAGAACAGAACAGAACAGAACAGAACAGAACAGAACAGAACAGAACAGAACAGAACAGAACAGAACAGAACAGAACAGAACAGAACAGAACAGAACAGAACAGAACAGAACAGAACAGAACAGAACAGAACAGAACAGAACAGAACAGAACAGAACAGAACAGAACAGAACAGAACAGAACAGAACAGAACAGAACAGAACAGAACAGAACAGAACAGAACAGAACAGAACAGAACAGAACAGAACAGAACAGAACAGAACAGAACAGAACAGAACAGAACAGAACAGAACAGAACAGAACAGAACAGAACAGAACAGAACAGAACAGAACAGAACAGAACAGAACAGAACAGAACAGAACAGAACAGAACAGAACAGAACAGAACAGAACAGAACAGAACAGAACAGAACAGAACAGAACAGAACAGAACAGAACAGAACAGAACAGAACAGAACAGAACAGAACAGAACAGAACAGAACAGAACAGAACAGAACAGAACAGAACAGAACAGAACAGAACAGAACAGAACAGAACAGAACAGAACAGAACAGAACAGAACAGAACAGAACAGAACAGAACAGAACAGAACAGAACAGAACAGAACAGAACAGAACAGAACAGAACAGAACAGAACAGAACAGAACAGAACAGAACAGAACAGAACAGAACAGAACAGAACAGAACAGAACAGAACAGAACAGAACAGAACAGAACAGAACAGAACAGAACAGAACAGAACAGAACAGAACAGAACAGAACAGAACAGAACAGAACAGAACAGAACAGAACAGAACAGAACAGAACAGAACAGAACAGAACAGAACAGAACAGAACAGAACAGAACAGAACAGAACAGAACAGAACAGAACAGAACAGAACAGAACAGAACAGAACAGAACAGAACAGAACAGAACAGAACAGAACAGAACAGAACAGAACAGAACAGAACAGAACAGAACAGAACAGAACAGAACAGAACAGAACAGAACAGAACAGAACAGAACAGAACAGAACAGAACAGAACAGAACAGAACAGAACAGAACAGAACAGAACAGAACAGAACAGAACAGAACAGAACAGAACAGAACAGAACAGAACAGAACAGAACAGAACAGAACAGAACAGAACAGAACAGAACAGAACAGAACAGAACAGAACAGAACAGAACAGAACAGAACAGAACAGAACAGAACAGAACAGAACAGAACAGAACAGAACAGAACAGAACAGAACAGAACAGAACAGAACAGAACAGAACAGAACAGAACAGAACAGAACAGAACAGAACAGAACAGAACAGAACAGAACAGAACAGAACAGAACAGAACAGAACAGAACAGAACAGAACAGAACAGAACAGAACAGAACAGAACAGAACAGAACAGAACAGAACAGAACAGAACAGAACAGAACAGAACAGAACAGAACAGAACAGAACAGAACAGAACAGAACAGAACAGAACAGAACAGAACAGAACAGAACAGAACAGAACAGAACAGAACAGAACAGAACAGAACAGAACAGAACAGAACAGAACAGAACAGAACAGAACAGAACAGAACAGAACAGAACAGAACAGAACAGAACAGAACAGAACAGAACAGAACAGAACAGAACAGAACAGAACAGAACAGAACAGAACAGAACAGAACAGAACAGAACAGAACAGAACAGAACAGAACAGAACAGAACAGAACAGAACAGAACAGAACAGAACAGAACAGAACAGAACAGAACAGAACAGAACAGAACAGAACAGAACAGAACAGAACAGAACAGAACAGAACAGAACAGAACAGAACAGAACAGAACAGAACAGAACAGAACAGAACAGAACAGAACAGAACAGAACAGAACAGAACAGAACAGAACAGAACAGAACAGAACAGAACAGAACAGAACAGAACAGAACAGAACAGAACAGAACAGAACAGAACAGAACAGAACAGAACAGAACAGAACAGAACAGAACAGAACAGAACAGAACAGAACAGAACAGAACAGAACAGAACAGAACAGAACAGAACAGAACAGAACAGAACAGAACAGAACAGAACAGAACAGAACAGAACAGAACAGAACAGAACAGAACAGAACAGAACAGAACAGAACAGAACAGAACAGAACAGAACAGAACAGAACAGAACAGAACAGAACAGAACAGAACAGAACAGAACAGAACAGAACAGAACAGAACAGAACAGAACAGAACAGAACAGAACAGAACAGAACAGAACAGAACAGAACAGAACAGAACAGAACAGAACAGAACAGAACAGAACAGAACAGAACAGAACAGAACAGAACAGAACAGAACAGAACAGAACAGAACAGAACAGAACAGAACAGAACAGAACAGAACAGAACAGAACAGAACAGAACAGAACAGAACAGAACAGAACAGAACAGAACAGAACAGAACAGAACAGAACAGAACAGAACAGAACAGAACAGAACAGAACAGAACAGAACAGAACAGAACAGAACAGAACAGAACAGAACAGAACAGAACAGAACAGAACAGAACAGAACAGAACAGAACAGAACAGAACAGAACAGAACAGAACAGAACAGAACAGAACAGAACAGAACAGAACAGAACAGAACAGAACAGAACAGAACAGAACAGAACAGAACAGAACAGAACAGAACAGAACAGAACAGAACAGAACAGAACAGAACAGAACAGAACAGAACAGAACAGAACAGAACAGAACAGAACAGAACAGAACAGAACAGAACAGAACAGAACAGAACAGAACAGAACAGAACAGAACAGAACAGAACAGAACAGAACAGAACAGAACAGAACAGAACAGAACAGAACAGAACAGAACAGAACAGAACAGAACAGAACAGAACAGAACAGAACAGAACAGAACAGAACAGAACAGAACAGAACAGAACAGAACAGAACAGAACAGAACAGAACAGAACAGAACAGAACAGAACAGAACAGAACAGAACAGAACAGAACAGAACAGAACAGAACAGAACAGAACAGAACAGAACAGAACAGAACAGAACAGAACAGAACAGAACAGAACAGAACAGAACAGAACAGAACAGAACAGAACAGAACAGAACAGAACAGAACAGAACAGAACAGAACAGAACAGAACAGAACAGAACAGAACAGAACAGAACAGAACAGAACAGAACAGAACAGAACAGAACAGAACAGAACAGAACAGAACAGAACAGAACAGAACAGAACAGAACAGAACAGAACAGAACAGAACAGAACAGAACAGAACAGAACAGAACAGAACAGAACAGAACAGAACAGAACAGAACAGAACAGAACAGAACAGAACAGAACAGAACAGAACAGAACAGAACAGAACAGAACAGAACAGAACAGAACAGAACAGAACAGAACAGAACAGAACAGAACAGAACAGAACAGAACAGAACAGAACAGAACAGAACAGAACAGAACAGAACAGAACAGAACAGAACAGAACAGAACAGAACAGAACAGAACAGAACAGAACAGAACAGAACAGAACAGAACAGAACAGAACAGAACAGAACAGAACAGAACAGAACAGAACAGAACAGAACAGAACAGAACAGAACAGAACAGAACAGAACAGAACAGAACAGAACAGAACAGAACAGAACAGAACAGAACAGAACAGAACAGAACAGAACAGAACAGAACAGAACAGAACAGAACAGAACAGAACAGAACAGAACAGAACAGAACAGAACAGAACAGAACAGAACAGAACAGAACAGAACAGAACAGAACAGAACAGAACAGAACAGAACAGAACAGAACAGAACAGAACAGAACAGAACAGAACAGAACAGAACAGAACAGAACAGAACAGAACAGAACAGAACAGAACAGAACAGAACAGAACAGAACAGAACAGAACAGAACAGAACAGAACAGAACAGAACAGAACAGAACAGAACAGAACAGAACAGAACAGAACAGAACAGAACAGAACAGAACAGAACAGAACAGAACAGAACAGAACAGAACAGAACAGAACAGAACAGAACAGAACAGAACAGAACAGAACAGAACAGAACAGAACAGAACAGAACAGAACAGAACAGAACAGAACAGAACAGAACAGAACAGAACAGAACAGAACAGAACAGAACAGAACAGAACAGAACAGAACAGAACAGAACAGAACAGAACAGAACAGAACAGAACAGAACAGAACAGAACAGAACAGAACAGAACAGAACAGAACAGAACAGAACAGAACAGAACAGAACAGAACAGAACAGAACAGAACAGAACAGAACAGAACAGAACAGAACAGAACAGAACAGAACAGAACAGAACAGAACAGAACAGAACAGAACAGAACAGAACAGAACAGAACAGAACAGAACAGAACAGAACAGAACAGAACAGAACAGAACAGAACAGAACAGAACAGAACAGAACAGAACAGAACAGAACAGAACAGAACAGAACAGAACAGAACAGAACAGAACAGAACAGAACAGAACAGAACAGAACAGAACAGAACAGAACAGAACAGAACAGAACAGAACAGAACAGAACAGAACAGAACAGAACAGAACAGAACAGAACAGAACAGAACAGAACAGAACAGAACAGAACAGAACAGAACAGAACAGAACAGAACAGAACAGAACAGAACAGAACAGAACAGAACAGAACAGAACAGAACAGAACAGAACAGAACAGAACAGAACAGAACAGAACAGAACAGAACAGAACAGAACAGAACAGAACAGAACAGAACAGAACAGAACAGAACAGAACAGAACAGAACAGAACAGAACAGAACAGAACAGAACAGAACAGAACAGAACAGAACAGAACAGAACAGAACAGAACAGAACAGAACAGAACAGAACAGAACAGAACAGAACAGAACAGAACAGAACAGAACAGAACAGAACAGAACAGAACAGAACAGAACAGAACAGAACAGAACAGAACAGAACAGAACAGAACAGAACAGAACAGAACAGAACAGAACAGAACAGAACAGAACAGAACAGAACAGAACAGAACAGAACAGAACAGAACAGAACAGAACAGAACAGAACAGAACAGAACAGAACAGAACAGAACAGAACAGAACAGAACAGAACAGAACAGAACAGAACAGAACAGAACAGAACAGAACAGAACAGAACAGAACAGAACAGAACAGAACAGAACAGAACAGAACAGAACAGAACAGAACAGAACAGAACAGAACAGAACAGAACAGAACAGAACAGAACAGAACAGAACAGAACAGAACAGAACAGAACAGAACAGAACAGAACAGAACAGAACAGAACAGAACAGAACAGAACAGAACAGAACAGAACAGAACAGAACAGAACAGAACAGAACAGAACAGAACAGAACAGAACAGAACAGAACAGAACAGAACAGAACAGAACAGAACAGAACAGAACAGAACAGAACAGAACAGAACAGAACAGAACAGAACAGAACAGAACAGAACAGAACAGAACAGAACAGAACAGAACAGAACAGAACAGAACAGAACAGAACAGAACAGAACAGAACAGAACAGAACAGAACAGAACAGAACAGAACAGAACAGAACAGAACAGAACAGAACAGAACAGAACAGAACAGAACAGAACAGAACAGAACAGAACAGAACAGAACAGAACAGAACAGAACAGAACAGAACAGAACAGAACAGAACAGAACAGAACAGAACAGAACAGAACAGAACAGAACAGAACAGAACAGAACAGAACAGAACAGAACAGAACAGAACAGAACAGAACAGAACAGAACAGAACAGAACAGAACAGAACAGAACAGAACAGAACAGAACAGAACAGAACAGAACAGAACAGAACAGAACAGAACAGAACAGAACAGAACAGAACAGAACAGAACAGAACAGAACAGAACAGAACAGAACAGAACAGAACAGAACAGAACAGAACAGAACAGAACAGAACAGAACAGAACAGAACAGAACAGAACAGAACAGAACAGAACAGAACAGAACAGAACAGAACAGAACAGAACAGAACAGAACAGAACAGAACAGAACAGAACAGAACAGAACAGAACAGAACAGAACAGAACAGAACAGAACAGAACAGAACAGAACAGAACAGAACAGAACAGAACAGAACAGAACAGAACAGAACAGAACAGAACAGAACAGAACAGAACAGAACAGAACAGAACAGAACAGAACAGAACAGAACAGAACAGAACAGAACAGAACAGAACAGAACAGAACAGAACAGAACAGAACAGAACAGAACAGAACAGAACAGAACAGAACAGAACAGAACAGAACAGAACAGAACAGAACAGAACAGAACAGAACAGAACAGAACAGAACAGAACAGAACAGAACAGAACAGAACAGAACAGAACAGAACAGAACAGAACAGAACAGAACAGAACAGAACAGAACAGAACAGAACAGAACAGAACAGAACAGAACAGAACAGAACAGAACAGAACAGAACAGAACAGAACAGAACAGAACAGAACAGAACAGAACAGAACAGAACAGAACAGAACAGAACAGAACAGAACAGAACAGAACAGAACAGAACAGAACAGAACAGAACAGAACAGAACAGAACAGAACAGAACAGAACAGAACAGAACAGAACAGAACAGAACAGAACAGAACAGAACAGAACAGAACAGAACAGAACAGAACAGAACAGAACAGAACAGAACAGAACAGAACAGAACAGAACAGAACAGAACAGAACAGAACAGAACAGAACAGAACAGAACAGAACAGAACAGAACAGAACAGAACAGAACAGAACAGAACAGAACAGAACAGAACAGAACAGAACAGAACAGAACAGAACAGAACAGAACAGAACAGAACAGAACAGAACAGAACAGAACAGAACAGAACAGAACAGAACAGAACAGAACAGAACAGAACAGAACAGAACAGAACAGAACAGAACAGAACAGAACAGAACAGAACAGAACAGAACAGAACAGAACAGAACAGAACAGAACAGAACAGAACAGAACAGAACAGAACAGAACAGAACAGAACAGAACAGAACAGAACAGAACAGAACAGAACAGAACAGAACAGAACAGAACAGAACAGAACAGAACAGAACAGAACAGAACAGAACAGAACAGAACAGAACAGAACAGAACAGAACAGAACAGAACAGAACAGAACAGAACAGAACAGAACAGAACAGAACAGAACAGAACAGAACAGAACAGAACAGAACAGAACAGAACAGAACAGAACAGAACAGAACAGAACAGAACAGAACAGAACAGAACAGAACAGAACAGAACAGAACAGAACAGAACAGAACAGAACAGAACAGAACAGAACAGAACAGAACAGAACAGAACAGAACAGAACAGAACAGAACAGAACAGAACAGAACAGAACAGAACAGAACAGAACAGAACAGAACAGAACAGAACAGAACAGAACAGAACAGAACAGAACAGAACAGAACAGAACAGAACAGAACAGAACAGAACAGAACAGAACAGAACAGAACAGAACAGAACAGAACAGAACAGAACAGAACAGAACAGAACAGAACAGAACAGAACAGAACAGAACAGAACAGAACAGAACAGAACAGAACAGAACAGAACAGAACAGAACAGAACAGAACAGAACAGAACAGAACAGAACAGAACAGAACAGAACAGAACAGAACAGAACAGAACAGAACAGAACAGAACAGAACAGAACAGAACAGAACAGAACAGAACAGAACAGAACAGAACAGAACAGAACAGAACAGAACAGAACAGAACAGAACAGAACAGAACAGAACAGAACAGAACAGAACAGAACAGAACAGAACAGAACAGAACAGAACAGAACAGAACAGAACAGAACAGAACAGAACAGAACAGAACAGAACAGAACAGAACAGAACAGAACAGAACAGAACAGAACAGAACAGAACAGAACAGAACAGAACAGAACAGAACAGAACAGAACAGAACAGAACAGAACAGAACAGAACAGAACAGAACAGAACAGAACAGAACAGAACAGAACAGAACAGAACAGAACAGAACAGAACAGAACAGAACAGAACAGAACAGAACAGAACAGAACAGAACAGAACAGAACAGAACAGAACAGAACAGAACAGAACAGAACAGAACAGAACAGAACAGAACAGAACAGAACAGAACAGAACAGAACAGAACAGAACAGAACAGAACAGAACAGAACAGAACAGAACAGAACAGAACAGAACAGAACAGAACAGAACAGAACAGAACAGAACAGAACAGAACAGAACAGAACAGAACAGAACAGAACAGAACAGAACAGAACAGAACAGAACAGAACAGAACAGAACAGAACAGAACAGAACAGAACAGAACAGAACAGAACAGAACAGAACAGAACAGAACAGAACAGAACAGAACAGAACAGAACAGAACAGAACAGAACAGAACAGAACAGAACAGAACAGAACAGAACAGAACAGAACAGAACAGAACAGAACAGAACAGAACAGAACAGAACAGAACAGAACAGAACAGAACAGAACAGAACAGAACAGAACAGAACAGAACAGAACAGAACAGAACAGAACAGAACAGAACAGAACAGAACAGAACAGAACAGAACAGAACAGAACAGAACAGAACAGAACAGAACAGAACAGAACAGAACAGAACAGAACAGAACAGAACAGAACAGAACAGAACAGAACAGAACAGAACAGAACAGAACAGAACAGAACAGAACAGAACAGAACAGAACAGAACAGAACAGAACAGAACAGAACAGAACAGAACAGAACAGAACAGAACAGAACAGAACAGAACAGAACAGAACAGAACAGAACAGAACAGAACAGAACAGAACAGAACAGAACAGAACAGAACAGAACAGAACAGAACAGAACAGAACAGAACAGAACAGAACAGAACAGAACAGAACAGAACAGAACAGAACAGAACAGAACAGAACAGAACAGAACAGAACAGAACAGAACAGAACAGAACAGAACAGAACAGAACAGAACAGAACAGAACAGAACAGAACAGAACAGAACAGAACAGAACAGAACAGAACAGAACAGAACAGAACAGAACAGAACAGAACAGAACAGAACAGAACAGAACAGAACAGAACAGAACAGAACAGAACAGAACAGAACAGAACAGAACAGAACAGAACAGAACAGAACAGAACAGAACAGAACAGAACAGAACAGAACAGAACAGAACAGAACAGAACAGAACAGAACAGAACAGAACAGAACAGAACAGAACAGAACAGAACAGAACAGAACAGAACAGAACAGAACAGAACAGAACAGAACAGAACAGAACAGAACAGAACAGAACAGAACAGAACAGAACAGAACAGAACAGAACAGAACAGAACAGAACAGAACAGAACAGAACAGAACAGAACAGAACAGAACAGAACAGAACAGAACAGAACAGAACAGAACAGAACAGAACAGAACAGAACAGAACAGAACAGAACAGAACAGAACAGAACAGAACAGAACAGAACAGAACAGAACAGAACAGAACAGAACAGAACAGAACAGAACAGAACAGAACAGAACAGAACAGAACAGAACAGAACAGAACAGAACAGAACAGAACAGAACAGAACAGAACAGAACAGAACAGAACAGAACAGAACAGAACAGAACAGAACAGAACAGAACAGAACAGAACAGAACAGAACAGAACAGAACAGAACAGAACAGAACAGAACAGAACAGAACAGAACAGAACAGAACAGAACAGAACAGAACAGAACAGAACAGAACAGAACAGAACAGAACAGAACAGAACAGAACAGAACAGAACAGAACAGAACAGAACAGAACAGAACAGAACAGAACAGAACAGAACAGAACAGAACAGAACAGAACAGAACAGAACAGAACAGAACAGAACAGAACAGAACAGAACAGAACAGAACAGAACAGAACAGAACAGAACAGAACAGAACAGAACAGAACAGAACAGAACAGAACAGAACAGAACAGAACAGAACAGAACAGAACAGAACAGAACAGAACAGAACAGAACAGAACAGAACAGAACAGAACAGAACAGAACAGAACAGAACAGAACAGAACAGAACAGAACAGAACAGAACAGAACAGAACAGAACAGAACAGAACAGAACAGAACAGAACAGAACAGAACAGAACAGAACAGAACAGAACAGAACAGAACAGAACAGAACAGAACAGAACAGAACAGAACAGAACAGAACAGAACAGAACAGAACAGAACAGAACAGAACAGAACAGAACAGAACAGAACAGAACAGAACAGAACAGAACAGAACAGAACAGAACAGAACAGAACAGAACAGAACAGAACAGAACAGAACAGAACAGAACAGAACAGAACAGAACAGAACAGAACAGAACAGAACAGAACAGAACAGAACAGAACAGAACAGAACAGAACAGAACAGAACAGAACAGACCAGGACAGATCAGAACAGATCAGAACAGATCAGAACAGACCAGGACAGACCAGAACAGGCCAGAACGGACCAGAACGGACCAGAACAGATCAGAACAGACCAGGACATACCAGAACAGGCGAGAACAGGCGAGAACGGACCAGAACGGACCAGAACGGACCACAACAGACCAGGACAGACCAGAACAGGCCACAACATAACAGAACAGGCCAGAACAGACCAGGACAGATCAGAACAGATCAGCACAGATCAGAACAGACCAGGACAGATCAGAACAGATCAGAACAGATCAGAACAGACCAGGACAGACCAGAACAGGCCAGAACGGACCAGAACGGACCAGAACGGACCAGAACAGATCAGAACAGACCAGAACGGACCAGAACGGACCAGAACGGACCAGAACAGACCAGGACAGACCGGGACAGACCAGAACACAACACATAAGAACAGAACACACCAGAACAGACCAGGACAGAACATACCAGAACAGGCGAGAACAGGCCAGAACGGACCAGAACGGACCAGAACAGACCAGAACAGACCAGGACAGACCAGAACAGACCAGAACAGATCAGAACAGATCAGAACAGATCAGAACAGATCAGAACAGATCAGAACAGATCAGAACAGAACACACCAGGAAAAAGCAGAACAGATCAGAACAGAACAGACCAGGACATACCAGAACAGGCGAGAACAGGCGAGAACGGACCAGAACGGACCAGAACGGACCAGAACAGACCAGAACAGGCCAGAACGGACCAGAACGGACCAGAACGGACCAGAACAGACCAGAACAGACCAGAACAGAACAGAACAGAACAGAACAGAACAGAACAGAACAGAACAGAACAGAACAGAACAGAACAGAACAGAACAGGCCAGAACAGACCAGGACAGATCAGAACAGATCAGAACAGATCAGAACAGATCAGAACAGACCAGGACAGACCAGAACAGGCCAGAACGGACCAGAACGGACCAGAACGGACCAGAACAGACCAGAACAGACCAGAACAGATCAGAACAGATCAGAACAGATCAGAACAGATCAGAACAGAACACACCAGGAAAAAGCAGAACAGATCAGAACAGAACAGACCAGGACAGACCAGAACGCAACACATAAGAACAGAACACACCAGAACAGACCAGGACAGAACATACCAGAACAGGCGAGAATAGGCCAGAACGGACCAGAACGGACCAGAACAGACCAGAACAGACCAGGACAGACCAGAACAGACCAGAACAGATCAGGACAGATCAGAACAGATCAGAACAGATCAGAACAGATCAGAACAGACCAGGACAGACCAGAACAGGCCAGAACGGACCAGAACGGACCAGAACGGACCAGAACAGACCAGAACAGACCAGAACAGATCAGAACAGATCAGAACAGATCAGAACAGATCAGAACAGAACACACCAGGAAAAAGCAGAACAGATCAGAACAGAACAGACCAGGACAGACCAGAACGCAACACATAAGAACAGAACACACCAGAACAGACCAGGACAGAACATACCAGAACAGGCGAGAACAGGCCAGAACGGACAAGAACAGGCGAGAACAGGCGAGAACGGACCAGAACGGACCAGAACAGATCAGAACAGACCAGGACATACCAGAACAGGCGAGAACAGGCCAGAACGGACCAGAACAGACCAGAACATACCAGAACAGACCAGAACAGACCAGAACAGTTCAACACAGACCAGGACAGATCAGATCAGGCCAGAACAGACCAGAACAGATCAGAAAAGATCAGAACAGATCAGAACAGATCAGAACAGATCAGAACAGATCAGAACAGATCAGAACAGACCAGGACAGACCAGAACAGGCCAGAACGGACCAGAACGGACCAGAACGGACCAGAACGGACCAGAACGGACCAGAACAGACCAGGACAGACCGGGACAGACCAGAACACAACACATAAGAACAGAACACACCAGAACAGACCAGGACAGAACATACCAGAACAGGCGAGAACAGGCCAGAATGGACCAGAACGGACCAGAACAGACCAGAACAGACCAGGACAGACCAGAACAGACCAGAACAGACCAGAACAGATCAGAACAGATCAGAACAGATCAGAACAGATCAGAACAGAACACACCAGGAAAAAGCAGAACAGATCAGAACAGAACAGACCAGGACAGAACATACAAGAACAGGCGAGAACAGGCCAGAACGGACCAGAACGGACCAGAACAGACCAGAACAGATCAGAACAGATCAGAACAGACCAGGACAGACCAGAACAGGCCAGAACGGACCAGAACGGACCAGAACAGATCAGAACAGACCAGGACATACCAGAACAGGCCAGAACAGACCAGGACATACCAGAACAGGCGAGAACAGGCGAGAACGGACCAGAACGGACCAGAACGGACCAGAACGGACCAGAACAGACCAGGACAGACCAGAACAGGCCAGAACGGACCAGAACGGACCAGAACAGACCAGAACAGATCAGAACAGATCAGAACAGACCAGGACAGACCAGAACAGGCCAGAACGGACCAGAACAGATCAGAACAGACCAGGACATACCAGAACAGGCCAGAACAGACCAGGACATACCAGAACAGGCGAGAACAGGCCAGAACGGACCAGAACGGACCAGAACAGACCAGAACAGATCAGAACAGATCAGAACAGACCAGGGCAGACCAGAACAGGCCAGAACGGACCAGAACAGATCAGAACAGACCAGGACATACCAGAACAGGCCAGAACAGACCAGGACATACCAGAACAGGCGAGAACAGGCGAGAACGGACCAGAACGGACCAGAACGGACCAGAACGGACCAGAACAGACCAGGACAGACCAGAACAGGCCAGAACGGACCAGAACGGACCAGAACGGACCAGAACAGACCAGGACAGACCGGGACAGACCAGAACACAACACATAAGAACAGAACACACCAGAACAGACCAGGACAGAACATACCAGAACAGGCGAGAATAGGCCAGAACGGACCAGAACGGACCAGAACAGACCAGAACAGACCAGGACAGACCAGAACAGACCAGAACAGATCAGAACAGATCAGAACAGAACAGATCAGACCAGGACATACCAGAACAGGCGAGAACAGGCGAGAACGGACCAGAACAGATCAGAACAGATCAGAACAGACCAGGACAGACCAGAACAGGCCAGAACGGACCAGAACGGACCAGAACAGATCAGAACAGACCAGGACATACCAGAACAGGCCAGAACGGACCAGAACGGACCAGAACAGATCAGAACAGACCAGGACAGACCAGAACAGACCCGGACAGACCAGAACAGGCCACAACATATAAGAACAGGCCACAACAGAACATACCAGAACAGGCGAGAACAGGCCAGAACGGACCAGAACAGACCGGAACAGGCCGGAACAGGCGAGAATAGGCCAGAACGGACCAGAAAAGACCAGAACATACCAGAACAGACCAGGACAGAACATACCAGAACAGGCGAGAACAGGCCAGAACGGACCAGAACGGACCAGAACAGACCAGAACAGATCAGAGCAGACCAGAACCGATCAGAAGAGATCAGAAGACATCAGAACAGATCAGAACAGATCAGA
Organism: Ectemnius cavifrons; assembly: GCA_964023945.1. NCBI lineage: Eukaryota > Metazoa > Arthropoda > Insecta > Hymenoptera > Crabronidae > Ectemnius > Ectemnius cavifrons. Next base: position 464,031 of record OZ030386.1, on the reverse strand, counting down.
ACAGAACAGATCAGACCAGAACAGAATTCATAAGAACAGAACACACCAGAACAGACCAGGACAGATCATACCAGAACAGGCGAGAACAGGCCAGAACGGACAAGAACAGGCGAGAACAGGCGAGAACGGACCAGAACAGATCAGAACAGAACAGACCAGGACAGACCAGAGTAGATCAGAACAGATCAGAACAGAACTGATCAGATCAGAACAGATCAGAACAGACCAGAACAGAACAGAACAGATCAGAACAGAACAGATCAGGACAGAACATACCAGAACAGACCAGGACAGAACATACCAGAACAGAACTGATCAGATCAGAACAGATCAGAACAGAACAGATCAGGACAGAACATACCAGAACAGACCAGGACAGAACATACCAGAACAGGCGAGAACAGGCCAGAACGGACAAGAACGGACCAGAACAGACCAGATCAGATCAGAACAGATCAGAACAGAACAGATCAGATCAGAACAGATCAGAACAGAACAGACCAGAACAGACCAGAACAGACCAGGACAGACCAGAACAGGCCAGAGTAGACCAGGACAGACCAGGACAGACCAGGACAGACCAGAACAGATCAAAACAGACCAGGACAGACCAGAACAGACCAGGACAGACCGGGACAGACCAGAACACAACACGTAAGAACAGAACACACCAGAACAGACAAGGACAGAACATACCAGAACAGGCGAGAACAGGCCAGAACGGACCAGGACAGACCAGAACAGACCAGGACAGACCAGAACATGCCACAACAGACCAGAACAGATCAACACAGACCAGGACAGACCAGAACAGGCCACAACATAACAGAACAGGCCAGAACAGACCAGGACAGATCAGAACAGATCAGAACAGATCAGAACAGATCAGAACAGATCAGAACAGATCAGAACAGAACAGATCAGATCAGATCAGATCAGAACAGATCAGAACAGAACAGAACAGATCATAACAGATCAGAACAGATCAGATCAGAACAGAACAGATCAGAACAGAACAGATCAGACCAGAACAGAATACATAAGAACAGAACACACCAGAACAGACCAGGACAGAACATACCAGAACAGGCGAGAACAGGCCAGAACGGACCAGAACAGGCGAGAACAGGCCAGAACGGACTAGAACAGACCAGAACATACCAGAACAGACCAGGACAGACCAGGACAGACCAGATCAGGCCAGAACAGACCAGAACAGATCAGAACAGGCGAGAACAGACCAGAACATACCAGAACAGACCAGGACAGACCAGGACAGACCAGGACAGACCAGAACAGACCAGGACAGACCAGAACATGCCACAACAGACCAGAACAGATCAACACAGACCAGGACAGACCAGAACAGGGCACAACATAACAGAACAGGCCAGAACAGACCAGGACAGATCAGAACAGATCAGAACAGACCAGAACAGACCAGAACAGATCAGAACAGATCAGAACAGATCAGAACAGAACAGAACAGATCAGATGTGATCAGAACAGATCAGAACAGAACAGATCAGGACAGAACATACCACAACAGACCAGGACAGAACATACCAGAACAGGCGAGAACAGGCCAGAACGGACAAGAACGGACCAGAACAGACCAGAACAGATCAGAACAGATCAGAACAGATCAGAACAGATCAGAACAGAACAGATCAGATCAGAACAGATCAGATCAGATCAGAACAGAACAGATCAGAACCGATCAGAAGAGATCAGAAGAGATCAGAACAGATCAGAACAGAACAGATCAGACCAGAACAGAATACATAAGAACAGAACACACCAGAACAGACCAGGACAGAACATACCAGAACAGGCGAGAACAGGCCAGAACGGACAAGAACGGACCAGAACAGACCAGAACAGATCAGAACAGATCAGAACAGATCAGAACAGAACAGATCAGATCAGATCAGATCAGATCAGAACAGATCAGATCAGAACAGAACAGATCAGAACCGATCAGAAGAGATCAGAAGAGATCAGAACAGATCAGAACAGAACAGATCAGACCAGAACAGAATACATAAGAACAGAACACACCAGAACAGACCAGGACAGAACATACCAGAACAGGCGAGAGCAGGCCAGAACGGACCAGAACAGGCGAGAACAGGCCAGAACGGACTAGAACAGACCAGAACATACCAGAACAGACCAGGACAGAGCAACACAGACCAGGACAGACCAGAACAGGGCACAACATAACAGAACAGGCCAGAACAGACCAGGACAGATCAGAACAGATCAGAACAGACCAGAACAGATCAGAACAGATCAGAACAGAACAGATCAGGACAGAACATACCACAACAGAACAGGACAGAACATACCAGAACAGGCGAGAACAGGCCAGAACGGACCAGAACAGGCGAGAACAGGCCAGAACGGACTAGAACAGACCAGAACATACCAGAACAGACCAGGACAGATCAGGACAGACCAGAACAGACCAGGACAGACCAGAACATGCCACAACAGACCAGAACAGATCAACACAGACCAGGACAGACCAGAACAGGGCACAACATAACAGAACAGGCCAGAACAGACCAGGACAGATCAGAACAGATCAGAACAGACCAGAACAGATCAGAACAGATCAGAACAGAACAGATCAGGACAGAACATACCACAACAGAACAGGACAGAACATACCAGAACAGGCGAGAACAGGCCAGAACGGACAAGAACGGACCAGAACAGATCAGAACAGATCAGAACAGATCAGAACAGATCAGAACAGATCAGAACAGATCAGAACAGAACAGATCAGATGATAACAGATCAGAACAGAACAGATCAGGACAGAACATACCAGAACAGGCCAGAACAGACCAGAGCAGACCAGGACAGACCAGGACAGAACAGAACACACCAGAACAGACCAGGACAGAACACATCAGAACAGACCAGGACACACCAGAACAGATCAGAAGAGATCAGAACAGATCAGAAGAGATCAGAAGAGATCAGAACAGACCAGGACAGACCAGAACAGGCCAGAACGGACCAGAACGGACCAGAACAGATCAGAACAGACCAGGACATACCAGAACAGGCGAGAACAGGCGAGAACGGACCAGAACAGATCAGAACAGACCAGGACATACCAGAACAGGCGAGAACAGGCGAGAACGGACCAGAACAGATCAGAACAGATCAGAACAGACCAGGACAGACCAGAACAGGCCAGAACGGACCAGAACGGACCAGAACAGACCAGGACAGACCGGGACAGACCAGAACACAACACATAAGAACAGAACACACCAGAACAGACCAGGACAGAACATACCAGAACAGGCGAGAACAGGCCAGAACGGACCAGAACAGGCGAGAACAGGCCAGAACGGACCAGAACGGACCAGAACAGTTCAACACAGACCAGGACAGACCAGATCAGGCCAGAACAGACCAGAACACATAAGAACAGAACACACCAGAACAGACCAGGACAGAACATACCAGAACAGGCGAGAACAGGCCAGAACGGACCAGAACAGGCGAGAACAGGCCAGAACGGACCAGAACGGACCAGAACAGTTCAACACAGACCAGAACATACCAGAACAGACCAGAACAGACCCGGACAGACCAGAACAGGCCACAACATATAAGAACAGGCCACAACAGAACCGATCAGAAGAGATCAGAAGACATCAGAACAGATCAGAACAGATCAGAACAGAACAGATCAGACCAGAACAGAATTCATAAGAACAGAACACACCAGAACAGACCAGGACAGATCATACCAGAACAGGCGAGAACAGGCCAGAACGGACAAGAACAGGCGAGAACAGGCGAGAACGGACCAGAACAGATCAGAACAGAACAGACCAGAACAGACCAGAACAGACCCGGACAGACCAGGACAGGCCACAACATATAAGAACAGGCCACAACAGAACATACCAGAACAGGCCAGAACAGACCAGAGCAGACCAGGACAGACCAGGACAGACCAGGACAGACCAGAACAGATCAAAACAGATCAGAACAGATCAGAACAGATCAGAACAGATCAGAACAGGCGAGAACAGGCCAGAACGGACCAGAACAGGCGAGAACAGGCCAGAACGGACTAGAACAGACCAGAACATACCAGAACAGACCAGGACAGACCAGGACAGTCCAGAACAGACCAGGACAGACCAGAACATGCCACAACAGACCAGAACAGAGCAACACAGACCAGGACAGACCAGAACAGGCCACAACATAACAGAACAGGCCAGAACAGACCAGGACAGATCAGAACAGATCAGAACAGATCAGAACAGACCAGGACAGACCAGAACAGGCCAGAACGGACCAGAACGGACCAGAACAGTTCAACACAGACCAGGACAGACCAGATCAGGCCAGAACAGACCAGAACACATAAGAACAGAACACACCAGAACAGACCAGGACAGAACATACCAGAACAGGCGAGAACAGGCCAGAACGGACCAGAACAGGCGAGAACAGGCCAGAACGGACCAGAACAGATCAGAACAGAACAGACCAGGACAGAACATACCAGAACAGGCGAGAACAGGCCAGAACGGACCAGAACAGACCAGAACATACCAGAACAGACCAGAACAGACCAGAACAGTTCAACACAGACCAGGACAGACCAGATCAGGCCAGAACAGACCAGAACAGATCAGAACAGACCAGGACAGACCAGATCAGGCCAGAACAGACCAGAACACATAAGAACAGAACACACCAGAACAGACCAGGACAGAACATACCAGAACAGGCGAGAACAGGCCAGAACGGACCAGAACAGGCGAGAACAGGCCAGAACGGACCAGAACAGATCAGAACAGAACAGACCAGGACAGAACATACCAGAACAGGCGAGAACAGGCCAGAACGGACCAGAACAGACCAGAACATACCAGAACAGACCAGAACAGACCAGAACAGTTCAACACAGACCAGGACAGACCAGATCAGGCCAGAACAGACCAGAACAGATCAGAACAGATCAGGACAGATCAGAACAGATCAGGACAGACCGGGACAGACCAGAACACAACACATAAAAACAGAACACACCAGAACAGACCAGGACAGAACATACCAGAACAGGCGAGAACAGGCCAGAACAGGCGAGAACAGGCCAGAACGGACCAGAACGGACCAGAACAGACCAGAGCAGACCAGGACAGAACATACCAGAACAGGCGAGAACAGGCCAGAACGGACAAGAACGGACCAGAACAGACCAGAACACATAAGAACAGAACACACCAGAACAGACCAGGACAGAACATACCAGAACAGGCGAGAACAGGCCAGAACGGACCAGAACGGACCAGAACAGACCAGAACAGATCAGAACAGACCAGAACCGATCAGAAGAGATCAGAACAGATCAGAACAGAACAGGACAGACCAGAACAGGCCAGAACGGACCTGAACGGACCAGGACAGACCAGAACAGATCAGAACAGATCAGAACAGATCAGAACAGATCAGAACATACCAGAACAGACCAGAACAGACCAGAACAGTTCAACACAGACCAGGACAGACCAGATCAGGCCAGAACAGACCAGAACAGATCAGAACAGATCAGAACAGATCAGAACAGACCAGAACACATAAGAACAGAACACACCAGAACAGACCAGGACAGAACATACCAGAACAGGCGAGAACAGGCCAGAACGGACCAGAACGGACCAGAACAGACCAGAACAGATCAGAACAGACCAGAACCGATCAGAAGAGATCAGAACAGATCAGAACAGAACAGGACAGACCAGAACAGGCCAGAACGGACCTGAACGGACCAGAACAGATCAGAACAGATCAGAACAGATCAGAACAGACCAGGACAGACCAGAACAGGCCAGAACGGACCTGAACGGACCAGAACAGACCAGAACAGATCAGAACAGACCAGAACAGATCAGAACAGACCAGAACCGATCAGAACAGATCAGAAGAGATCAGAACACATCAGAACAGATCAGAACAGAACAGATCAGACCAGAACAGAACACACCAGAACAGACCAGGACAGATCATACCAGAACGGGCGAGAACGGGCCAGAACGGACCAGAACGGACCAGAACAGACCAGAACAGACCAGAACAGATCAGAACAGACCAGAACAGATCAGATCAGACCAGGACAGACCAGAACAGGCCAGAACGGACCAGAACGGACCAGAACGGACCAGAACAGACCAGGACAGATCAGAACAGACCAGGACAGACCGGGACAGACCAGAACACAACACATAAGAACAGAACACTCCAGAACAGACCAGGACAGAACATACCAGAACAGGCGAGAACAGGCCAGAATGGACCAGAACGGACCAGAACGGACCAGAACAGACCAGGGCAGACCAGAACAGGCCAGAACGGACCAGAACGGACCAGAACGGACCAGAACAGACCAGAACAGACCAGGACAGACCGGGACAGACCAGAACACAACACATAAGAACAGAACACACCAGAACAGACCAGGACAGAACATACCAGAACAGGCGAGAACAGGCCAGAACGGACCAGAACAGACCGGAACAGACCGGAACAGACCAGGACAGACCAGAACAGATCAGAACAGACCAGAACAGAACAGACCAGGACAGACCAGGACAGACCAGGACAGACCAGGACAGATCAAAACAGACCAGGACAGACCAGAACAGACCAGAACAGATCAAAACAGACCAGGACAGACCAGAACAGACCAGGACAGACCGGGACAGACCAGAACACAACACATAAGAACAGAACACACCAGAACAGACCAGGACAGACCAGGACAGACCAGGACAGATCAAAACAGACCAGGACAGACCAGGACAGACCAGGACAGATCAAAACAGACCAGGACAGACCAGATCAGGCCAGAACAGACCAGAACACATAAGAACAGAACACACCAGAACAGACCAGGACAGAACATACCAGAACAGGCGATAACAGGCTAGAACGGACCAGAACGGACCAGAACAGACCAGAACAGATCAAAACAGACCAGGACAGACCAGAACAGACCAGAACAGATCAAAACAGACCAGGACAGACCAGAACAGACCGGAACAGACCGGAACAGACCAGGACAGATCAAAACAGACCAGGACAGACCAGATCAGGCCAGAACAGACCAGAACACATAAGAACAGAACACACCAGAACAGACCAGAACACAACACATAAGAACAGAACACACCAGGACAGACCAGAACAGATCAGAACAGACCAGAACAGAACAGACCAGGACAGACCAGGACAGACCAGGACAGACCAGGACAGATCAAAACAGACCAGGACAGACCAGGACAGACCAGGACAGATCAAAACAGACCAGGACAGACCAGAACAGACCAGAACAGATCAAAACAGACCAGGACAGACCAGAACAGACCGGAACAGACCGGAACAGACCAGGACAGACCAGAACAGATCAGAACAGACCAGAACAGAACAGACCAGGACAGACCAGGACAGACCAGGACAGATCAGAACAGATCAGAACAGACCAGAACAGATCAGAACAGACCAGAACCGATCAGAAGAGATCAGAACAGATCAGAACAGACCAGGACAGACCAGAACAGAACATACCAGAACAGGCGATAACAGGCTAGAACGGACCAGAACGGACCAGAACGGACCAGAACGGACCAGAACAGACCAGAACAGATCAGAGCAGACTAGAACCGATCAGAAGAGATCAGAAGACATCAGAACAGACCAGAACAGATCATACCAGAACAGGCGAGAACAGGCCAGAACGGACCAGAACGGACCAGAACGGACCAGAACGGACCAGAACGGACCAGAACGGACCAGAACAGACCAGGACAGACCGGGACAGACCAGAACACAACACATAAGAACAGAACACACCAGAACAGACCAGGACAGAACATACCAGAACAGGCGAGAACAGGCCAGAACGGACAAGAACGGACCAGAACAGACCAGAACAGATCAGAACAGATCAGAACAGATCAGAACAGATCAGAACAGATCAGAACAGATCAGATCAGAACAGATCAGAACAGAACAGATCAGAACCGATCAGAAGAGATCAGAAGAGATCAGAACAGATCAGAACAGATCAGAACAGAACAGAACGGACCAGAACAGGCGAGAACAGGCCAGAACGGACCAGAACAGACCAGGACAGACCGGGACAGACCAGAACACAACACATAAGAACAGAACACACCAGAACAGACCAGGACAGAACATACCAGAACAGGCGAGAACAGGCCAGAACGGACCAGAACGGACCAGAACAGACCAGAACAGATCAGAACAGACCAGAACCGATCAGAAGAGATCAGAACAGATCAGAACAGATCAGAACAGATCAGAACAGAACAGAACGGACCAGAACAGGCGAGAACAGGCCAGAACGGACCAGAACAGACCAGAACATACCAGAACAGACCAGAACAGACCAGAACAGAACAGACCAGGACAGACCAGGACAGACCAGGACAGACCAGGACAGACCAGGACAGATCAAGACAGACCAGGACAGACCAGAACAGGCCAGAACGGACCAGAACGGACCAGAACAGTTCAACACAGACCAGGACAGACCAGATCAGGCCAGAACAGACCAGAACACATAAGAACAGAACACACCAGAACAGACCAGGACAGAACATACCAGAACAGGCGAGAACAGGCCAGAACGGACCAGAACGGACCAGAACAGACCAGGACAGACCAGGACAGATCAAAACAGACCAGGACAGACCAGAACACAACACATAAGAACAGAACACACCAGAACAGACCAGGACAGAACACGCCAGAACAGACCAGGACAGACCAGAACAGATCAGAACAGATCAGAACAGATCAGAACAGACCAGGACAGACCAGAACAGGCCAGAACGGACCAGAACGGACCAGAACAGTTCAACACAGACCAGGACAGACCAGATCAGGCCAGAACAGACCAGAACACATAAGAACAGAACACACCAGAACAGACCAGGACAGAACATACCAGAACAGGCGAGAACAGGCCAGAACGGACCAGAACAGACCGGAACAGGCCGGAACAGGCGAGAATAGGCCAGAACGGACCAGAAAAGACCAGAACATACCAGAACAGACCAGGACAGAACATACCAGAACAGGCGAGAACAGGCCAGAACGGACCAGAACAGACCGGAACAGACCGGAACAGACCAGGACAGACCAGAACAGATCAGAACAGACCAGAACAGAACAGACCAGGACAGACCAGGACAGACCAGGACAGACCAGGACAGACCAGGACAGATCAAGACAGACCAGGACAGACCAGAACAGACCAGAACAGATCAAAACAGACCAGGACAGACCAGAACAGATCAGAACAGACCAGAACAGAACAGACCAGGACAGACCAGGACAGACCAGGACAGACCAGGACAGACCAGGACAGATCAAAACAGACCAGGACAGACCAGAACAGACCAGAACAGATCAAAACAGACCAGGACAGACCAGAACAGACCAGGACAGACCGGGACAGACCAGAACACAACACATAAGAACAGAACACACCAGAACAGACCAGGACAGAACACGCCAGAACAGACCAGGACAGACCAGAACAGATCAGAACAGATCAGAACAGATCAGAACAGACCAGGACAGACCAGAACAGGCCAGAACGGACCAGAACGGACCAGAACAGTTCAACACAGACCAGGACAGACCAGATCAGGCCAGAACAGACCAGAACACATAAGAACAGAACACACCAGAACAGACCAGGACAGAACATACCAGAACAGGCGAGAACAGGCCAGAACGGACCAGAACGGACCAGAACAGACCAGAACAGATCAGAACAGACCAGAACCGATCAGAAGAGATCAGAACAGATCAGAACAGAACTGATCAGATCAGAACAGATCAGAACAGACCAGAACAGAACAGAACAGATCAGAACAGAACAGAACAGATCAGGACAGAACATACCAGAACAGACCAGGACAGACCAGGACAGATCAAAACAGATCAGAACAGACCAGGACAGACCAGAACAGGCCAGAACGGACCAGAACGGACCAGAACAGTTCAACACAGACCAGGACAGACCAGATCAGGCCAGAACAGACCAGAACACATAAGAACAGAACACACCAGAACAGACCAGGACAGAACATACCAGAACAGGCGAGAACAGGCCAGAACGGACCAGAACGGACCAGAACAGACCAGAACAGATCAGAGCAGACCAGAACCGATCAGAGCAGACCAGAACCGATCAGAAGAGATCAGAAGACATCAGAACAGATCAGAACAGATCAGAACAGAACAGATCAGACCAGAACAGAATTCATAAGAACAGAACACACCAGAACAGACCAGGACAGATCATACCAGAACAGGCGAGAACAGGCCAGAACGGACAAGAACAGGCGAGAACAGGCGAGAACGGACCAGAACAGATCAGAACAGAACAGACCAGGACAGACCAGAGTAGATCAGAACAGATCAGAACAGAACTGATCAGATCAGAACAGATCAGAACAGACCAGAACAGAACAGAACAGATCAGAACAGAACAGAACAGATCAGGACAGAACATACCAGAACAGACCAGGACAGACCAGGACAGATCAAAACAGACCAGGACAGACCAGAACAGACCAGAACAGATCAAAACAGACCAGAACAGACCAGGACAGACCGGGACAGACCAGAACACAACACATAAGAACAGAACACACCAGAACAGACCAGGACAGAACATACCAGAACAGGCGAGAACAGGCCAGAACGGACCAGAACAGACCGGAACAGACCGGAACAGACCAGGACAGACCAGAACAGATCAGAACAGACCAGAACAGAACAGACCAGGACAGACCAGGACAGACCAGGACAGACCAGGACAGATCAAAACAGACCAGGACAGACCAGAACAGACCAGAACAGATCAAAACAGACCAGGACAGACCAGAGCAGACCAGGACAGACCAGGACAGACCAGGACAGACCAGAACAGATCAAAACAGATCAGAACAGATCAGAACAGATCAGAACAGATCAGAACAGGCGAGAACAGGCCAGAACGGACCAGAACAGGCGAGAACAGGCCAGAACGGACTAGAACAGACCAGAACATACCAGAACAGACCAGGACAGACCAGGACAGTCCAGAACAGACCAGGACAGACCAGAACATGCCACAACAGACCAGAACAGAGCAACACAGACCAGGACAGACCAGAACAGGCCACAACATAACAGAACAGGCCAGAACAGACCAGGACAGATCAGAACAGATCAGAACAGATCAGAACAGATCAGAACAGACCAGGACAGACCAGAACAGGCCAGAACGGACCAGAACGGACCAGAACAGTTCAACACAGACCAGGACAGACCAGATCAGGCCAGAACAGACCAGAACACATAAGAACAGAACACACCAGAACAGACCAGGACAGAACATACCAGAACAGGCGAGAACAGGCCAGAACGGACCAGAACAGGCGAGAACAGGCCAGAACGGACCAGAACAGATCAGAACAGAACAGACCAGGACAGAACATACCAGAACAGGCGAGAACAGGCCAGAACGGACCAGAACAGACCAGAACATACCAGAACAGACCAGAACAGACCAGAACAGTTCAACACAGACCAGGACAGACCAGATCAGGCCAGAACAGACCAGAACAGATCAGAACAGATCAGGACAGATCAGAACAGATCAGGACAGACCGGGACAGACCAGAACACAACACATAAAAACAGAACACACCAGAACAGACCAGGACAGAACATACCAGAACAGGCGAGAACAGGCCAGAACAGGCGAGAACAGGCCAGAACGGACCAGAACGGACCAGAACAGACCAGAGCAGACCAGGACAGAACATACCAGAACAGGCGAGAACAGGCCAGAACGGACAAGAACGGACCAGAACAGACCAGAACACATAAGAACAGAACACACCAGAACAGACCAGGACAGAACATACCAGAACAGGCGAGAACAGGCCAGAACGGACCAGAACGGACCAGAACAGACCAGAACAGATCAGAACAGACCAGAACCGATCAGAAGAGATCAGAACAGATCAGAACAGAACAGGACAGACCAGAACAGGCCAGAACGGACCTGAACGGACCAGGACAGACCAGAACAGATCAGAACAGATCAGAACAGATCAGAACAGATCAGAACAGACCAGGACAGACCAGAACGGACCAGAACAGACCAGAACAGATCAGAACAGACCAGGACAGACCAGAACAGGCCAGAACGGACCAGAACGGACCAGAACAGATCAGAACAGATCAGAACAGATCAGAACAGACCAGGACAGACCAGAACAGGCCAGAACGGACCTGAACGGACCAGAACAGACCAGAACAGATCAGAACAGACCAGAACAGATCAGAACAGACCAGAACCGATCAGAACAGATCAGAAGAGATCAGAACACATCAGAACAGATCAGAACAGAACAGATCAGACCAGAACAGAACACACCAGAACAGACCAGGACAGATCATACCAGAACGGGCGAGAACGGGCCAGAACGGACCAGAACGGACCAGAACAGACCAGAACAGATCAGAACAGACCAGAACAGATCAGATCAGACCAGGACAGACCAGAACAGGCCAGAACGGACCAGAACGGACCAGAACGGACCAGAACAGACCAGGACAGATCAGAACAGACCAGGACAGACCGGGACAGACCAGAACACAACACATAAGAACAGAACACTCCAGAACAGACCAGGACAGAACATACCAGAACAGGCGAGAACAGGCCAGAATGGACCAGAACGGACCAGAACGGACCAGAACAGACCAGGGCAGACCAGAACAGGCCAGAACGGACCAGAACGGACCAGAACGGACCAGAACAGACCAGAACAGACCAGGACAGACCGGGACAGACCAGAACACAACACATAAGAACAGAACACACCAGAACAGACCAGGACAGAACACGCCAGAACAGACCAGGACAGACCAGAACAGATCAGAACAGATCAGAACAGACCAGAACAGAACAGACCAGGACAGACCAGGACAGACCAGAACAGACCAGGGCAGACCAGAACAGGCCAGAACGGACCAGAACGGACCAGAACGGACCAGAACAGACCAGAACAGACCAGGACAGACCGGGACAGACCAGAACACAACACATAAGAACAGAACACACCAGAACAGACCAGGACAGAACACGCCAGAACAGACCAGGACAGACCAGAACAGATCAGAACAGATCAGAACAGATCAGAACAGATCAGAACAGACCAGGACAGACCAGAACAGGCCAGAACGGACCAGAACGGACCAGAACAGTTCAACACAGACCAGGACAGACCAGATCAGGCCAGAACAGACCAGAACACATAAGAACAGAACACACCAGAACAGACCAGGACAGAACATACCAGAACAGGCGATAACAGGCTAGAACGGACCAGAACGGACCAGAACAGACCAGAACAGATCAGAACAGACCAGAACCGATCAGAAGAGATCAGAACAGATCAGAACAGACCAGGACAGACCAGAACAGAACATACCAGAACAGGCGATAACAGGCTAGAACGGACCAGAACGGACCAGAACGGACCAGAACGGACCAGAACATACCAGAACAGATCAGAGCAGACCAGGACAGATCAAAACAGATCAGAACAGACCAGGACAGACCAGAACAGGCCAGAACGGACCAGAACGGACCAGAACAGTTCAACACAGACCAGGACAGACCAGATCAGGCCAGAACAGACCAGAACACATAAGAACAGAACACACCAGAACAGACCAGGACAGAACATACCAGAACAGGCGAGAACAGGCCAGAACGGACCAGAACGGACCAGAACAGACCAGAACAGATCAGAGCAGACCAGAACCGATCAGAGCAGACCAGAACCGATCAGAAGAGATCAGAAGACATCAGAACAGATCAGAACAGATCAGAACAGAACAGATCAGACCAGAACAGAATTCATAAGAACAGAACACACCAGAACAGACCAGGACAGATCATACCAGAACAGGCGAGAACAGGCCAGAACGGACAAGAACAGGCGAGAACAGGCGAGAACGGACCAGAACAGATCAGAACAGAACAGACCAGGACAGACCAGAGTAGATCAGAACAGATCAGAACAGAACTGATCAGATCAGAACAGATCAGAACAGACCAGAACAGAACAGAACAGATCAGAACAGAACAGAACAGATCAGGACAGAACATACCAGAACAGACCAGGACAGACCAGGACAGATCAAAACAGACCAGGACAGACCAGAACAGACCAGAACAGACCGGAACAGACCAGGACAGACCAGAACAGATCAGAACAGACCAGAACAGAACAGACCAGGACAGACCAGGACAGACCAGGACAGACCAGGACAGATCAAAACAGACCAGGACAGACCAGAACAGACCAGAACAGATCAAAACAGACCAGGACAGACCAGAGCAGACCAGGACAGACCAGGACAGACCAGAACAGTTCAACACAGACCAGGACAGACCAGATCAGGCCAGAACAGACCAGAACAGATCAGAACAGATCAGGACAGATCAGAACAGATCAGGACAGACCGGGACAGACCAGAACACAACACATAAAAACAGAACACACCAGAACAGACCAGGACAGAACATACCAGAACAGGCGAGAACAGGCCAGAACAGGCGAGAACAGGCCAGAACGGACCAGAACGGACCAGAACAGACCAGAGCAGACCAGGACAGAACATACCAGAACAGGCGAGAACAGGCCAGAACGGACAAGAACGGACCAGAACAGACCAGAACACATAAGAACAGAACACACCAGAACAGACCAGGACAGAACATACCAGAACAGGCGAGAACAGGCCAGAACGGACCAGAACGGACCAGAACAGACCAGAACAGATCAGAACAGACCAGAACCGATCAGAAGAGATCAGAACAGATCAGAACAGAACAGGACAGACCAGAACAGGCCAGAACGGACCTGAACGGACCAGGACAGACCAGAACAGATCAGAACAGATCAGAACAGATCAGAACAGATCAGAACAGACCAGGACAGACCAGAACGGACCAGAACAGACCAGAACAGATCAGAACAGACCAGGACAGACCAGAACAGGCCAGAACGGACCAGAACGGACCAGAACAGATCAGAACAGATCAGAACAGATCAGAACAGACCAGGACAGACCAGAACAGGCCAGAACGGACCTGAACGGACCAGAACAGACCAGAACAGATCAGAACAGACCAGAACAGATCAGAACAGACCAGAACCGATCAGAACAGATCAGAAGAGATCAGAACACATCAGAACAGATCAGAACAGAACAGATCAGACCAGAACAGAACACACCAGAACAGACCAGGACAGATCATACCAGAACGGGCGAGAACGGGCCAGAACGGACCAGAACGGACCAGAACAGACCAGAACAGATCAGAACAGACCAGAACAGATCAGATCAGACCAGGACAGACCAGAACAGGCCAGAACGGACCAGAACGGACCAGAACGGACCAGAACAGACCAGGACAGATCAGAACAGACCAGGACAGACCGGGACAGACCAGAACACAACACATAAGAACAGAACACTCCAGAACAGACCAGGACAGAACATACCAGAACAGGCGAGAACAGGCCAGAATGGACCAGAACGGACCAGAACGGACCAGAACAGACCAGGGCAGACCAGAACAGGCCAGAACGGACCAGAACGGACCAGAACGGACCAGAACAGACCAGAACAGACCAGGACAGACCGGGACAGACCAGAACACAACACATAAGAACAGAACACACCAGAACAGACCAGGACAGAACACGCCAGAACAGACCAGGACAGACCAGAACAGATCAGAACAGATCAGAACAGACCAGAACAGAACAGACCAGGACAGACCAGGACAGACCAGAACAGACCAGGGCAGACCAGAACAGGCCAGAACGGACCAGAACGGACCAGAACGGACCAGAACAGACCAGAACAGACCAGGACAGACCGGGACAGACCAGAACACAACACATAAGAACAGAACACACCAGAACAGACCAGGACAGAACACGCCAGAACAGACCAGGACAGACCAGAACAGATCAGAACAGATCAGAACAGATCAGAACAGATCAGAACAGACCAGGACAGACCAGAACAGGCCAGAACGGACCAGAACGGACCAGAACAGTTCAACACAGACCAGGACAGACCAGATCAGGCCAGAACAGACCAGAACACATAAGAACAGAACACACCAGAACAGACCAGGACAGAACATACCAGAACAGGCGATAACAGGCTAGAACGGACCAGAACGGACCAGAACAGACCAGAACAGATCAGAACAGACCAGAACCGATCAGAAGAGATCAGAACAGATCAGAACAGACCAGGACAGACCAGAACAGAACATACCAGAACAGGCGATAACAGGCTAGAACGGACCAGAACGGACCAGAACGGACCAGAACGGACCAGAACAGACCAGAACAGATCAGAGCAGACTAGAACCGATCAGAAGAGATCAGAAGACATCAGAACAGACCAGAACAGATCATACCAGAACAGGCGAGAACAGGCCAGAACGGACCAGAACGGACCAGAACGGACCAGAACGGACCAGAACGGACCAGAACGGACCAGAACAGACCAGGACAGACCAGAACAGGCCAGAACGGACCAGAACGGACCAGAACGGACCAGAACAGACCAGGACAGACCGGGACAGACCAGAACACAACACATAAGAACAGAACACACCAGAACAGACCAGGACAGAACATACCAGAACAGGCGAGAACAGGCCAGAACGGACAAGAACGGACCAGAACAGACCAGAACAGATCAGAACAGATCAGAAC
Organism: Ectemnius cavifrons; assembly: GCA_964023945.1. Taxonomy (NCBI): domain Eukaryota; kingdom Metazoa; phylum Arthropoda; class Insecta; order Hymenoptera; family Crabronidae; genus Ectemnius; species Ectemnius cavifrons. Next base: position 447,139 of record OZ030386.1, on the reverse strand, counting down.
AGATCAGAACAGATCAGAACAGATCAGAACAGATCAGATCAGAACAGATCAGAACAGAACAGATCAGAACCGATCAGAAGAGATCAGAAGAGATCAGAACAGATCAGAACAGATCAGAACAGAACAGAACGGACCAGAACAGGCGAGAACAGGCCAGAACGGACCAGAACAGACCAGGACAGACCGGGACAGACCAGAACACAACACATAAGAACAGAACACACCAGAACAGACCAGGACAGAACATACCAGAACAGGCGAGAACAGGCCAGAACGGACCAGAACGGACCAGAACAGACCAGAACAGATCAGAACAGACCAGAACCGATCAGAAGAGATCAGAACAGATCAGAACAGATCAGAACAGATCAGAACAGAACAGAACGGACCAGAACAGGCGAGAACAGGCCAGAACGGACCAGAACAGACCAGAACATACCAGAACAGACCAGAACAGACCCGGACAGACCAGAACAGGCCACAACATATAAGAACAGGCCACAACAGAACATACCAGAACAGGCGAGAACAGGCCAGAACGGACCAGAACAGACCGGAACAGGCCGGAACAGGCGAGAATAGGCCAGAACGGACCAGAAAAGACCAGAACATACCAGAACAGACCAGGACAGAACATACCAGAACAGGCGAGAACAGGCCAGAACGGACCAGAACAGACCGGAACAGACCGGAACAGACCAGGACAGACCAGAACAGATCAGAACAGACCAGAACAGAACAGACCAGGACAGACCAGGACAGACCAGGACAGACCAGGACAGACCAGGACAGATCAAGACAGACCAGGACAGACCAGAACAGACCAGAACAGATCAAAACAGACCAGGACAGACCAGAACAGATCAGAACAGACCAGAACAGAACAGACCAGGACAGACCAGGACAGACCAGGACAGACCAGGACAGACCAGGACAGATCAAAACAGACCAGGACAGACCAGAACAGACCAGAACAGATCAAAACAGACCAGGACAGACCAGAACAGACCAGGACAGACCGGGACAGACCAGAACACAACACATAAGAACAGAACACACCAGAACAGACCAGGACAGAACATACCAGAACAGGCGAGAACAGGCCAGAACGGACCAGAACGGACCAGAACAGACCAGAACAGATCAGAACAGACCAGAACCGATCAGAAGAGATCAGAACAGATCAGAACAGAACAGGACAGACCAGAACAGGCCAGAACAGACCAGAACACATAAGAACAGAACACACCAGAACAGACCAGGACAGAACATACCAGAACAGGCGAGAACAGGCCAGAACGGACCAGAACGGACCAGAACAGACCAGAACAGATCAGAACAGACCAGAACCGATCAGAAGAGATCAGAACAGATCAGAACAGAACAGGACAGACCAGAACAGGCCAGAACGGACCTGAACGGACCAGGACAGACCAGAACAGATCAGAACAGATCAGAACAGACCAGGACAGACCAGAACAGGCCAGAACGGACCAGAACGGACCAGAACAGTTCAACACAGACCAGGACAGACCAGATCAGGCCAGAACAGACCAGAACACATAAGAACAGAACACACCAGAACAGACCAGGACAGAACATACCAGAACAGGCGAGAACAGGCCAGAACGGACCAGAACGGACCAGAACAGACCAGAACAGATCAGAGCAGACCAGAACCGATCAGAGCAGACCAGAACCGATCAGAAGAGATCAGAAGACATCAGAACAGATCAGAACAGATCAGAACAGAACAGATCAGACCAGAACAGAATTCATAAGAACAGAACACACCAGAACAGACCAGGACAGATCATACCAGAACAGGCGAGAACAGGCCAGAACGGACAAGAACAGGCGAGAACAGGCGAGAACGGACCAGAACAGATCAGAACAGACCAGAACAGAACAGACCAGGACAGATCAAAACAGACCAGGACAGACCAGAACAGACCAGAACAGATCAAAACAGACCAGGACAGACCAGAACAGACCAGGACAGACCGGGACAGACCAGAACACAACACATAAGAACAGAACACACCAGAACAGACCAGGACAGAACACGCCAGAACAGACCAGGACAGACCAGAACAGATCAGAACAGATCAGAACAGATCAGAACAGATCAGAACAGACCAGGACAGACCAGAACAGGCCAGAACGGACCAGAACGGACCAGAACAGTTCAACACAGACCAGGACAGACCAGATCAGGCCAGAACGGACCAGAACGGACCAGAACGGACCAGAACAGACCAGAACAGATCAGAGCAGACTAGAACCGATCAGAAGAGATCAGAAGACATCAGAACAGACCAGAACAGATCAGAACAGAACAGATCAGACCAGAACAGAATTCATAAGAACAGAACACACCAGAACAGACCAGGACAGATCATACCAGAACAGGCGAGAACAGGCCAGAACGGACAAGAACAGGCGAGAACAGGCGAGAACGGACCAGAACAGATCAGAACAGAACAGACCAGGACAGACCAGAGTAGATCAGAACAGACCAGAACAGATCAGGACAGGCCAGAACAGGCCAGAACGGACCAGAACGGACCAGAACGGACCAGAACGGACCAGAACGGACCAGAACAGATCAGAACAGACCAGAACCGATCAGAAGAGATCAGAACAGGCCAGAACGGACCAGAACGGACCAGAACGGACCAGAACAGACCAGAACAGATCAGAGCAGACTAGAACCGATCAGAAGAGATCAGAAGACATCAGAACAGACCAGAACAGATCAGAACAGAACAGATCAGACCAGAACAGAATTCATAAGAACAGAACACACCAGAACAGACCAGGACAGATCATACCAGAACAGGCGAGAACAGGCCAGAACGGACAAGAACAGGCGAGAACAGGCGAGAACGGACCAGAACAGATCAGAACAGAACAGACCAGGACAGACCAGAGTAGATCAGAACAGACCAGAACAGATCAGGACAGGCCAGAACAGGCCAGAACGGACCAGAACGGACCAGAACGGACCAGAACGGACCAGAACGGACCAGAACAGACCAGGACAGACCAGAACAGGCCAGAACGGACCAGAACGGACCAGAACGGACCAGAACAGACCAGGACAGACCGGGACAGACCAGAACACAACACATAAGAACAGAACACACCAGAACAGACCAGGACAGAACATACCAGAACAGGCGAGAACAGGCCAGAACGGACAAGAACGGACCAGAACAGACCAGAACAGATCAGAACAGATCAGAACAGATCAGAAGAGATCAGAACAGATCAGAACAGATCAGAACAGAACAGAACGGACCAGAACAGGCGAGAACAGGCCAGAACGGACCAGAACAGACCAGGACAGACCGGGACAGACCAGAACACAACACATAAGAACAGAACACACCAGAACAGACCAGGACAGAACATACCAGAACAGGCGAGAACAGGCCAGAACGGACCAGAACGGACCAGAACAGACCAGAACGGATCAGAACAGACCAGAACCGATCAGAAGAGATCAGAACAGATCAGAACAGATCAGAACAGATCAGAACAGAACAGAACGGACCAGAACATGCCACAACAGACCAGAACAGATCAACACAGACCAGGACAGACCAGAACAGGCCACAACATAACAGAACAGGCCAGAACAGACCAGGACAGATCAGAACAGATCAGAACAGATCAGAACAGATCAGAACAGATCAGATCAGAACAGATCAGAACAGAACAGATCAGATCAGATCAGATCAGATCAGATCAGAACAGATCAGAACAGAACAGAACAGATCATAACAGATCAGAACAGATCAGATCAGAACAGAACAGATCAGAACAGAACAGATCAGACCAGAACAGAATACATAAGAACAGAACACACCAGAACAGACCAGGACAGAACATACCAGAACAGGCGAGAACAGGCCAGAACGGACCAGAACAGGCGAGAACAGGCCAGAACGGACTAGAACAGACCAGAACATACCAGAACAGACCAGGACAGACCAGGACAGACCAGATCAGGCCAGAACAGACCAGAACAGATCAGAACAGGCGAGAACAGGCCAGAACGGACCAGAACAGGCGAGAACAGGCCAGAACGGACTAGAACAGACCAGAACATACCAGAACAGACCAGGACAGACCAGGACAGACCAGGACAGACCAGAACAGACCAGGACAGACCAGAACATGCCACAACAGACCAGAACAGATCAACACAGACCAGGACAGACCAGAACAGGGCACAACATAACAGAACAGGCCAGAACAGACCAGGACAGATCAGAACAGATCAGAACAGACCAGAACAGACCAGAACAGATCAGAACAGATCAGAACAGATCAGAACAGAACAGAACAGATCAGATGTGATCAGAACAGATCAGAACAGAACAGATCAGGACAGAACATACCACAACAGACCAGGACAGAACATACCAGAACAGGCGAGAACAGGCCAGAACGGACAAGAACGGACCAGAACAGACCAGAACAGATCAGAACAGATCAGAACAGATCAGAACAGATCAGAACAGAACAGATCAGATCAGAACAGATCAGATCAGAACAGAACAGATCAGAACCGATCAGAAGAGATCAGAAGAGATCAGAACAGATCAGAACAGAACAGATCAGACCAGAACAGAATACATAAGAACAGAACACACCAGAACAGACCAGGACAGAACATACCAGAACAGGCGAGAACAGGCCAGAACGGACAAGAACGGACCAGAACAGACCAGAACAGATCAGAACAGATCAGAACAGATCAGAACAGAACAGATCAGATCAGATCAGATCAGATCAGAACAGATCAGATCAGAACAGAACAGATCAGAACCGATCAGAAGAGATCAGAAGAGATCAGAACAGATCAGAACAGAACAGATCAGACCAGAACAGAATACATAAGAACAGAACACACCAGAACAGACCAGGACAGAACATACCAGAACAGGCGAGAACAGGCCAGAACGGACCAGAACAGGCGAGAACAGGCCAGAACGGACTAGAACAGACCAGAACATACCAGAACAGACCAGGACAGAGCAACACAGACCAGGACAGACCAGAACAGGGCACAACATAACAGAACAGGCCAGAACAGACCAGGACAGATCAGAACAGATCAGAACAGACCAGAACAGATCAGAACAGATCAGAACAGAACAGATCAGGACAGAACATACCACAACAGAACAGGACAGAACATACCAGAACAGGCGAGAACAGGCCAGAACGGACCAGAACAGGCGAGAACAGGCCAGAACGGACTAGAACAGACCAGAACATACCAGAACAGACCAGGACAGATCAGGACAGACCAGAACAGACCAGGACAGACCAGAACATGCCACAACAGACCAGAACAGATCAACACAGACCAGGACAGACCAGAACAGGGCACAACATAACAGAACAGGCCAGAACAGACCAGGACAGATCAGAACAGATCAGAACAGACCAGAACAGATCAGAACAGATCAGAACAGAACAGATCAGGACAGAACATACCACAACAGAACAGGACAGAACATACCAGAACAGGCGAGAACAGGCCAGAACGGACAAGAACGGACCAGAACAGACCAGAACAGATCAGAACAGATCAGAACAGATCAGAACAGAACAGATCAGATGATAACAGATCAGAACAGAACAGATCAGGACAGAACATACCAGAACAGGCCAGAACAGACCAGAGCAGACCAGGACAGACCAGGACAGAACAGAACACACCAGAACAGACCAGGACAGAACACATCAGAACAGACCAGGACACACCAGAACAGATCAGAAGAGATCAGAACAGATCAGAAGAGATCAGAAGAGATCAGAACAGACCAGGACAGACCAGAACAGGCCAGAACGGACCAGAACGGACCAGAACAGATCAGAACAGACCAGGACATACCAGAACAGGCGAGAACAGGCGAGAACGGACCAGAACAGATCAGAACAGACCAGGACATACCAGAACAGGCGAGAACAGGCGAGAACGGACCAGAACAGATCAGAACAGATCAGAACAGACCAGGACAGACCAGAACAGGCCAGAACGGACCAGAACGGACCAGAACAGACCAGGACAGACCGGGACAGACCAGAACACAACACATAAGAACAGAACACACCAGAACAGACCAGGACAGAACATACCAGAACAGGCGAGAACAGGCCAGAACGGACCAGAACAGGCGAGAACAGGCCAGAACGGACCAGAACGGACCAGAACAGTTCAACACAGACCAGGACAGACCAGATCAGGCCAGAACAGACCAGAACACATAAGAACAGAACACACCAGAACAGACCAGGACAGAACATACCAGAACAGGCGAGAACAGGCCAGAACGGACCAGAACAGGCGAGAACAGGCCAGAACGGACCAGAACGGACCAAAACAGTTCAACACAGACCAGAACATACCAGAACAGACCAGAACAGACCCGGACAGACCAGAACAGGCCACAACATATAAGAACAGGCCACAACAGAACCGATCAGAAGAGATCAGAAGACATCAGAACAGATCAGAACAGATCAGAACAGAACAGATCAGACCAGAACAGAATTCATAAGAACAGAACACACCAGAACAGACCAGGACAGATCATACCAGAACAGGCGAGAACAGGCCAGAACGGACAAGAACAGGCGAGAACAGGCGAGAACGGACCAGAACAGATCAGAACAGAACAGACCAGAACAGACCAGAACAGACCCGGACAGACCAGGACAGGCCACAACATATAAGAACAGGCCACAACAGAACATACCAGAACAGGCCAGAACAGACCAGAGCAGACCAGGACAGACCAGGACAGACCAGGACAGACCAGAACAGATCAAAACAGATCAGAACAGATCAGAACAGATCAGAACAGATCAGAACAGGCGAGAACAGGCCAGAACGGACCAGAACAGGCGAGAACAGGCCAGAACGGACTAGAACAGACCAGAACATACCAGAACAGACCAGGACAGACCAGGACAGTCCAGAACAGACCAGGACAGACCAGAACATGCCACAACAGACCAGAACAGAGCAACACAGACCAGGACAGACCAGAACAGGCCACAACATAACAGAACAGGCCAGAACAGACCAGGACAGATCAGAACAGATCAGAACAGATCAGAACAGACCAGGACAGACCAGAACAGGCCAGAATGGACCAGAACGGACCAGAACAGTTCAACACAGACCAGGACAGACCAGATCAGGCCAGAACAGACCAGAACACATAAGAACAGAACACACCAGAACAGACCAGGACAGAACATACCAGAACAGGCGAGAACAGGCCAGAACGGACCAGAACAGGCGAGAACAGGCCAGAACGGACCAGAACAGATCAGAACAGAACAGACCAGGACAGAACATACCAGAACAGGCGAGAACAGGCCAGAACGGACCAGAACAGACCAGAACATACCAGAACAGACCAGAACAGACCAGAACAGTTCAACACAGACCAGGACAGACCAGATCAGGCCAGAACAGACCAGAACAGATCAGAACAGATCAGGACAGATCAGAACAGATCAGGACAGACCGGGACAGACCAGAACACAACACATAAAAACAGAACACACCAGAACAGACCAGGACAGAACATACCAGAACAGGCGAGAACAGGCCAGAACGGACCAGAACAGACCAGAACATACCAGAACAGACCAGAACAGACCAGAACAGTTCAACACAGACCAGGACAGACGAGATCAGGCCAGAACAGACCAGAACAGATCAGAACAGATCAGGACAGATCAGAACAGATCAGGACAGACCGGGACAGACCAGAACACAACACATAAAAACAGAACACACCAGAACAGACCAGGACAGAACATACCAGAACAGGCCAGAACGGACCAGAACGGACCAGAACAGATCAGAACAGACCAGGACATACCAGAACAGGCGAGAACAGGCGAGAACGGACCAGAACAGATCAGAACAGACCAGGACATACCAGAACAGGCGAGAACAGGCGAGAACGGACCAGAACAGATCAGAACAGATCAGAACAGTTCAACACAGACCAGGACAGACCAGATCAGGCCAGAACAGACCAGAACACATAAGAACAGAACACACCAGAACAGACCAGGACAGAACATACCAGAACAGGCGAGAACAGGCCAGAACGGACAAGAACAGGCGAGAACAGGCCAGAACGGACCAGAACAGGCGAGAACAGGCCAGAACGGACCAGAACGGACCAGAACAGTTCAACACAGACCAGGACAGACCAGATCAGGCCAGAACAGACCAGAACACATAAGAACAGAACACACCAGAACAGACCAGGACAGAACATACCAGAACAGGCGAGAACAGGCCAGAACGGACCAGAACAGGCGAGAACAGGCCAGAACGGACCAGAACGGACCAGAACAGTTCAACACAGACCAGAACATACCAGAACAGACCAGAACAGGCCACAACATATAAGAACAGGCCACAACAGAACCGATCAGAAGAGATCAGAAGACATCAGAACAGATCAGAACAGATCAGAACAGACCAGGACAGACCAGAACAGGCCAGAACGGACCAGAACGGACCAGAACAGATCAGAACAGACCAGGACATACCAGAACAGGCGAGAACAGGCGAGAACGGACCAGAACAGATCAGAACAGACCAGGACATACCAGAACAGGCGAGAACAGGCGAGAACGGACCAGAACAGATCAGAACAGATCAGAACAGACCAGGACAGACCAGAACAGGCCAGAACGGACCAGAACGGACCAGAACAGACCAGGACAGACCGGGACAGACCAGAACACAACACATAAGAACAGAACACACCAGAACAGACCAGGACAGAACATACCAGAACAGGCGAGAACAGGCCAGAACGGACCAGAACAGGCGAGAACAGGCCAGAACGGACCAGAACGGACCAGAACAGTTCAACACAGACCAGGACAGACCAGATCAGGCCAGAACAGACCAGAACACATAAGAACAGAACACACCAGAACAGACCAGGACAGAACATACCAGAACAGGCGAGAACAGGCCAGAACGGACCAGAACAGGCGAGAACAGGCCAGAACGGACCAGAACGGACCAGAACAGTTCAACACAGACCAGAACATACCAGAACAGACCAGAACAGACCCGGACAGACCAGAACAGGCCACAACATATAAGAACAGGCCACAACAGAACCGATCAGAAGAGATCAGAAGACATCAGAACAGATCAGAACAGATCAGAACAGAACAGATCAGACCAGAACAGAATTCATAAGAACAGAACACACCAGAACAGACCAGGACAGATCATACCAGAACAGGCGAGAACAGGCCAGAACGGACAAGAACAGGCGAGAACAGGCGAGAACGGACCAGAACAGATCAGAACAGAACAGACCAGAACAGACCAGAACAGACCCGGACAGACCAGAACAGGCCACAACATATAAGAACAGGCCACAACAGAACATACCAGAACAGGCCAGAACAGACCAGAGCAGACCAGGACAGACCAGGACAGACCAGGACAGACCAGAACAGATCAAAACAGACCAGGACAGACCAGAACAGACCAGGACAGACCGGGACAGACCAGAACACAACACATAAGAACAGAACACACCAGAACAGACAAGGACAGAACATACCAGAACAGGCGAGAACAGGCGAGAACGGACCAGGACAGACCAGAACAGACCAGGACAGACCAGAACATGCCACAACAGACCAGAACAGATCAACACAGACCAGGACAGACCAGGACAGGCCACAACATAACAGAACAGGCCAGAACAGACCAGGACAGATCAGAACAGATCAGAACAGACCAGAACAGACCAGAACAGATCAGAACAGATCAGAACAGATCAGAACAGAACAGAACAGAACAGAACAGAACAGAACAGAACAGAACAGAACAGATCAGATCAGATCAGATCAGATCAGATCAGATCAGATCAGAACAGATCAGAACAGAACAGAACAGAACAGAACAGAACAGAACAGAACAGAACAGAACAGAACAGAACAGAACAGAACAGAACAGGACAGACCAGAACAGACCAGGACAGACCAGAACATGCCACAACAGACCAGAACAGATCAACACAGACCAGGACAGACCAGAACAGGCCACAACATAACAGAACAGGCCAGAACAGACCAGGACAGATCAGAACAGATCAGAACAGACCAGAACAGACCAGAACAGATCAGAACAGATCAGAACAGATCAGAACAGAACAGAACAGAACAGAACAGAACAGAACAGAACAGAACAGAACAGAACAGAACAGATCAGATCAGATCAGATCAGATCAGATCAGATCAGAACAGATCAGAACAGAACAGAACAGAACAGAACAGAACAGAACAGAACAGAACAGAACAGAACAGAACAGAACAGAACAGATCAGAACAGAACAGAACAGAACAGATCAGAACAGAACAGAACAGATCAGAACAGAACAGAACAGAACAGAACAGAACAGATCAGATCAGAACAGAACAGAACAGAACAGAACAGAACAGAACAGAACAGAACAGAACAGAACAGAACAGAACAGAACAGAACAGAACAGAACAGAACAGAACAGAACAGAACAGAACAGAACAGAACAGAACAGAACAGAACAGAACAGAACAGAACAGAACAGAACAGAACAGAACAGAACAGAACAGAACAGAACAGAACAGAACAGAACAGAACAGAACAGAACAGAACAGAACAGAACAGAACAGAACAGAACAGAACAGAACAGAACAGAACAGAACAGAACAGAACAGAACAGAACAGAACAGAACAGAACAGAACAGAACAGAACAGAACAGAACAGAACAGAACAGAACAGAACAGAACAGAACAGAACAGAACAGAACAGAACAGAACAGAACAGAACAGAACAGAACAGAACAGAACAGAACAGAACAGAACAGAACAGAACAGAACAGAACAGAACAGAACAGAACAGAACAGAACAGAACAGAACAGAACAGAACAGAACAGAACAGAACAGAACAGAACAGAACAGAACAGAACAGAACAGAACAGAACAGAACAGAACAGAACAGAACAGAACAGAACAGAACAGAACAGAACAGAACAGAACAGAACAGAACAGAACAGAACAGAACAGAACAGAACAGAACAGAACAGAACAGAACAGAACAGAACAGAACAGAACAGAACAGAACAGAACAGAACAGAACAGAACAGAACAGAACAGAACAGAACAGAACAGAACAGAACAGAACAGAACAGAACAGAACAGAACAGAACAGAACAGAACAGAACAGAACAGAACAGAACAGAACAGAACAGAACAGAACAGAACAGAACAGAACAGAACAGAACAGAACAGAACAGAACAGAACAGAACAGAACAGAACAGAACAGAACAGAACAGAACAGAACAGAACAGAACAGAACAGAACAGAACAGAACAGAACAGAACAGAACAGAACAGAACAGAACAGAACAGAACAGAACAGAACAGAACAGAACAGAACAGAACAGAACAGAACAGAACAGAACAGAACAGAACAGAACAGAACAGAACAGAACAGAACAGAACAGAACAGAACAGAACAGAACAGAACAGAACAGAACAGAACAGAACAGAACAGAACAGAACAGAACAGAACAGAACAGAACAGAACAGAACAGAACAGAACAGAACAGAACAGAACAGAACAGAACAGAACAGAACAGAACAGAACAGAACAGAACAGAACAGAACAGAACAGAACAGAACAGAACAGAACAGAACAGAACAGAACAGAACAGAACAGAACAGAACAGAACAGAACAGAACAGAACAGAACAGAACAGAACAGAACAGAACAGAACAGAACAGAACAGAACAGAACAGAACAGAACAGAACAGAACAGAACAGAACAGAACAGAACAGAACAGAACAGAACAGAACAGAACAGAACAGAACAGAACAGAACAGAACAGAACAGAACAGAACAGAACAGAACAGAACAGAACAGAACAGAACAGAACAGAACAGAACAGAACAGAACAGAACAGAACAGAACAGAACAGAACAGAACAGAACAGAACAGAACAGAACAGAACAGAACAGAACAGAACAGAACAGAACAGAACAGAACAGAACAGAACAGAACAGAACAGAACAGAACAGAACAGAACAGAACAGAACAGAACAGAACAGAACAGAACAGAACAGAACAGAACAGAACAGAACAGAACAGAACAGAACAGAACAGAACAGAACAGAACAGAACAGAACAGAACAGAACAGAACAGAACAGAACAGAACAGAACAGAACAGAACAGAACAGAACAGAACAGAACAGAACAGAACAGAACAGAACAGAACAGAACAGAACAGAACAGAACAGAACAGAACAGAACAGAACAGAACAGAACAGAACAGAACAGAACAGAACAGAACAGAACAGAACAGAACAGAACAGAACAGAACAGAACAGAACAGAACAGAACAGAACAGAACAGAACAGAACAGAACAGAACAGAACAGAACAGAACAGAACAGAACAGAACAGAACAGAACAGAACAGAACAGAACAGAACAGAACAGAACAGAACAGAACAGAACAGAACAGAACAGAACAGAACAGAACAGAACAGAACAGAACAGAACAGAACAGAACAGAACAGAACAGAACAGAACAGAACAGAACAGAACAGAACAGAACAGAACACACCAGAACAGACCAGGACAGAACATACCAGAACAGGCGAGAACAGGCCAGAACGGACCAGAACAGGCGAGAACAGGCCAGAACGGACCAGAACGGACCAGAACAGTTCAACACAGACCAGAACATACCAGAACAGACCAGAACAGACCCGGACAGACCAGAACAGGCCACAACATATAAGAACAGGCCACAACAGAACCGATCAGAAGAGATCAGAAGACATCAGAACAGATCAGAACAGATCAGAACAGACCAGGACAGACCAGAACAGGCCAGAACGGACCAGAACGGACCAGAACAGATCAGAACAGACCAGGACATACCAGAACAGGCGAGAACAGGCGAGAACGGACCAGAACAGATCAGAACAGACCAGGACATACCAGAACAGGCGAGAACAGGCGAGAACGGACCAGAACAGATCAGAACAGATCAGAACAGACCAGGACAGACCAGAACAGGCCAGAACGGACCAGAACGGACCAGAACAGACCAGGACAGACCGGGACAGACCAGAACACAACACATAAGAACAGAACACACCAGAACAGACCAGGACAGAACATACCAGAACAGGCGAGAACAGGCGAGAACGGACCAGAACAGATCAGAACAGACCAGGACATACCAGAACAGGCGAGAACAGGCGAGAACGGACCAGAACAGATCAGAACAGATCAGAACAGACCAGGACAGACCAGAACAGGCCAGAACGGACCAGAACGGACCAGAACAGACCAGGACAGACCGGGACAGACCAGAACACAACACATAAGAACAGAACACACCAGAACAGACCAGGACAGAACATACCAGAACAGGCGAGAACAGGCCAGAACGGACCAGAACAGGCGAGAACAGGCCAGAACGGACCAGAACGGACCAGAACAGTTCAACACAGACCAGGACAGACCAGATCAGGCCAGAACAGACCAGAACACATAAGAACAGAACACACCAGACCAGGACAGACCAGATCAGGCCAGAACAGACCAGAACACATAAGAACAGAACACACCAGAACAGACCAGGACAGAACATACCAGAACAGGCGAGAACAGGCCAGAACGGACCAGAACAGGCGAGAACAGGCCAGAACGGACCAGAACGGACCAGAACAGTTCAACACAGACCAGAACATACCAGAACAGACCAGAACAGACCCGGACAGACCAGAACAGGCCACAACATATAAGAACAGGCCACAACAGAACATACCAGAACAGGCCAGAACAGACCAGAGCAGACCAGGACAGACCAGGACAGACCAGGACAGACCAGAACAGATCAAAACAGACCAGGACAGACCAGAACAGACCAGGACAGACCGGGACAGACCAGAACACAACACATAAGAAGAGAACACACCAGAACAGACAAGGACAGAACATACCAGAACAGGCGAGAACAGGCCAGAATGGACCAGAACGGACCAGAACAGACCAGAACAGACCAGGACAGACCAGAACAGACCAGAACAGACCAGAACAGATCAGAACAGATCAGAACAGATCAGAACAGATCAGAACAGATCAGAACAGAACACACCAGGAAAAAGCAGAACAGATCAGAACAGAACAGACCAGGACAGAACATACAAGAACAGGCGAGAACAGGCGAGAACGGACCAGAACGGACCAGAACGGACCAGAACAGACCAGGACAGACCAGAACAGGCCAGAACAGGCCAGAACGGACCAGAACAGATCAGAACAGATCAGAACAGATCAGAACAGAACACACCAGGAAAAAGCAGAACAGATCAGAACAGAACACACCAGGAAAAAGCAGAACAGATCAGAACAGAACAGACCAGGACAGAACATACCAGAACAGGCGAGAACAGGCCAGAACGGACCAGAACAGACCAGAACATACCAGAACAGACCAGAACAGACCAGAACAGTTCAACACAGACCAGGACAGACCAGATCAGGCCAGAACAGATCAGAACAGATCAGAACAGATCAGAACAGATCAGAACAGATCAGAACAGATCAGAACAGATCAGAACAGATCAGAACAGATCAGAACAGACCAGGACAGACCAGAACAGGCCAGAACGGACCAGAACGGACCAGAACAGATCAGAACAGACCAGAACAGACCAGGACAGACCGGGACAGACCAGAACAGATCAGAACAGATCAGAACAGATCAGGACAGAACATACCAGAACAGGCCAGAACAGACCAGAGCAGACCAGGACAGACCAGGACAGAACAGAATACACCAGAACAGACCAGGACAGACCAGAACAGATCAGAACAGATCAGAACAGATCAGAGCAGAACAGAACAGACCAGGACAGACCAGAACAGGCCAGAACGGACCAGAACGGACCAGAACGGACCAGAACAGACCAGGACAGACCAGAACAGGCCAGAACGGACCAGAACGGACCAGAACGGACCAGAACAGACCAGGACAGCCCGGGACAGACCAGAACACAACACATAAGAACAGAACACACCAGAACAGACCAGGACAGAACATACCAGAACAGGCGAGAACAGGCCAGAACGGACAAGAACAGGCGAGAACAGGCGAGAACGGACCAGAACAGACCAGAACATACCAGAACAGACCAGAACAGACCAGAACAGTTCAACACAGACCAGGACAGATCAGATCAGGCCAGAACAGACCAGAACAGATCAGAAAAGATCAGAACAGATCAGAACAGATCAGAACAGATCAGAACAGATCAGAACAGATCAGAACAGACCAGGACAGACCAGAACAGGCCAGAACGGACCAGAACGGACCAGAACGGACCAGAACGGACCAGAACGGACCAGAACAGACCAGGACAGACCGGGACAGACCAGAACACAACACATAAGAACAGAACACACCAGAACAGACCAGGACAGAACATACCAGAACAGGCGAGAACAGGCCAGAATGGACCAGAACGGACCAGAACAGACCAGAACAGACCAGGACAGACCAGAACAGACCAGAACAGACCAGAACAGATCAGAACAGATCAGAACAGATCAGAACAGATCAGAACAGATCAGAACAGAACACACCAGGAAAAAGCAGAACAGATCAGAACAGAACAGACCAGGACAGAACATACAAGAACAGGCGAGAACAGGCGAGAACGGACCAGAACGGACCAGAACGGACCAGAACAGACCAGGACAGACCAGAACAGGCCAGAACAGGCCAGAACGGACCAGAACAGATCAGAACAGATCAGAACAGATCAGAACAGAACACACCAGGAAAAAGCAGAACAGATCAGAACAGAACACACCAGGAAAAAGCAGAACAGATCAGAACAGAACAGACCAGGACAGAACATACCAGAACAGGCGAGAACAGGCCAGAACGGACCAGAACAGACCAGAACATACCAGAACAGACCAGAACAGACCAGAACAGTTCAACACAGACCAGGACAGACCAGATCAGGCCAGAACAGATCAGAACAGATCAGAACAGATCAGAACAGATCAGAACAGATCAGAACAGATCAGAACAGATCAGAACAGATCAGAACAGATCAGAACAGACCAGGACAGACCAGAACAGGCCAGAACGGACCAGAACGGACCAGAACAGATCAGAACAGACCAGAACAGACCAGGACAGACCGGGACAGACCAGAACAGATCAGAACAGATCAGAACAGATCAGGACAGAACATACCAGAACAGGCCAGAACAGACCAGAGCAGACCAGGACAGACCAGGACAGAACAGAATACACCAGAACAGACCAGGACAGACCAGAACAGATCAGAACAGATCAGAACAGATCAGAGCAGAACAGAACAGACCAGGACAGACCAGAACAGGCCAGAACGGACCAGAACGGACCAGAACGGACCAGAACAGACCAGGACAGACCAGAACAGGCCAGAACGGACCAGAACGGACCAGAACGGACCAGAACAGACCAGGACAGCCCGGGACAGACCAGAACACAACACATAAGAACAGAACACACCAGAACAGACCAGGACAGAACATACCAGAACAGGCGAGAACAGGCCAGAACGGACAAGAACAGGCGAGAACAGGCGAGAACGGACCAGAACAGATCAGAACAGAACAGACCAGGACAGACCAGAGTAGATCAGAACAGATCAGAACAGAACAGATCAGTACAGAACATACCAGAACAGGCCAGAACAGACCAGAGCAGGCAAGAACAGGCCAGGACAGACCAGAACAGGCCAGAACGGACATGAACGGACCAGAACAGACCAGAACAGATCAGAACAGATCAGAACAGATCAGAACAGATCAGAACAGGCCAGAACGGACCAGAACAGGCGAGAACAGGCCAGAACGGACTAGAACAGACCAGAACATACCAGAACAGACCAGGGCAAACCAGGACAGACCAGAACAGACCAGGACAGACCAGAACAGACCAGGACAGACCAGAACATGCCACAACAGACCAGAACAGATCAACACAGACCTGGACAGACCAGAACAGGCCACAACATAACAGAACAGGCCAGAACAGACCAGGACAGATCAGAACCGATCAGAACAGACCAGAACAGGCCAGAACGGACCAGAACGGACCAGAACGGACCAGAACGGACCAGAACAGACCAGAACAGACCAGAACAGGCCAGAACGGACCAGAACGGACCAGAACGGACCAGAACAGACCAGGACAGACCGGGACAGACCAGAACACAACACATAAGAACAGAACACACCAGAACAGACCAGAACAGACAAGAACAGACAAGAACAGACCAGGGCAGACCAGAACAGACCAGAACAGATCAGAACAGATCAGAACAGATCAGAACAGATCAGAACAGATCAGGACAGAACATACCAGAACAGGCCAGAACAGACCAGAGCAGACCAGGACAGACCAGGACAGAATAGAACACACCAGAACACACCAGAACACACCAGAACAGACCAGGAAAGAACACATCAGAACAGACCAGGACACACCAGAACAGATCAGAACAGATCAGAACAGATCAGAACAGATCAGAACAGGCCAGGACAGACCAGAACAGGCCAGAACGGACCAGAACGGACCAGAACGGACCAGAACGGACCAGAACGGACCAGAACAGACCAGGACAGACCGGGACAGACCAGAACAGACCAGAACATGCCACAACAGACCAGAACAGATCAACACAGACCAGGACAGAACAGAACAGGCCACAACATAACAGAACAGGCGAGAACAGGCCAGAACGGACCAGAACGGACCAGAACGGACCAGAACAGACCAGAACAGATCAGAACAGATCAGAACAGATCAGAACAGATCAGAACAGATCAGAACAGAACAGAACAGAACAGAACAGAACAGAACAGAACAGAACAGAACAGAACAGAACAGAACATACCAGAACAGGCGAGAACAGGCCAGAACGGACCAGAACGGACCAGAACGGACCAGAACAGACCAGGACAGACCGGGACAGACCAGAACACAACACATAAGAACAGAACACACCAGAACAGACCAGAACAGACAAGAACAGACAAGAACAGACCAGGGCAGACCAGAACAGACCAGAACAGATCAGAACAGATCAGAACAGATCAGAACAGATCAGAACAGATCAGAACAGATCAGGACAGAACATACCAGAACAGGCCAGAACAGACCAGAGCAGACCAGGACAGACCAGGACAGAACAGAACACACCAGAACACACCAGAACACACCAGAACAGACCAGGAAAGAACACATCAGAACAGACCAGGACACACCAGAACAGATCAGAACAGATCAACACAGACCAGGACAGACCAGATCAGGCCAGAACAGACCAGAACACATAAGAACAGAACACACCAGAACAGACCAGGACAGAACATACCAGAACAGGCGAGAACAGGCCAGAACGGACCAGAACAGGCGAGAACAGGCCAGAACAGAACAGAACAGATCAGAACAGATCAGAACAGATCATAACAGATCAGAACAGATCAGAACAGGCCAGAACGGACCAGAACAGGCGAGAACAGGCCAGAACGGACTAGAACAGACCAGAACATACCAGAACAGACCAGGACAAACCAGGACAGACCAGAACAGACCAGGACAGACCAGGACAGACCAGAACAGACCAGGACAGACCAGAACATGCCACAACAGACCAGAACAGATCAACACAGACCAGGACAGACCAGAACAGGCCACAACATAACAGAACAGGCCAGAACAGACCAGGACAGATCAGAACCGATCAGAACAGACCAGGACAGACCAGAACAGGCCAGAACGGACCAGAACGGACCAGAACGGACCAGAACGGACCAGAACGGACCAGAACGGACCAGAACAGACCAGGACAGACCAGAACAGGCCAGAACGGACCAGAACGGACCAGAACGGACCAGAACAGACTAGGACAGACCGGGACAGACCAGAACACAACACATAAGAACAGAACACACCAGAACAGACCAGAACAGACAAGAACAGACAAGAACAGACCAGGACAGACCAGAACAGACCAGAACAGATCAGAACAGATCAGAACAGATCAGGACAGAACATACCAGAACAGGCCAGAACAGACCAGAGCAGACCAGGACAGACCAGGACAGAACAGAATACACCAGAACGGACCAGAACAGACCAGGACAGACCAGAACAGGCCAGAACGGACCAGAACGGACCAGAACGGACCAGAACAGACCAGGACAGACCAGAACAGGCCAGAACGGACCAGAACGGACCAGAACGGACCAGAACAGACCAGGACAGACCGGGACAGACCAGAACACAACACATAAGAACAGAACACACCAGAACAGACCAGGACAGAACATACCAGAACAGGCGAGAACATGCCACAACAGACCAGAACAGATCAACACAGACCAGGACAGAACAGAACAGGCCACAACATAACAGAACAGGCGAGAACAGGCCAGAACGGACCAGAACGGACCAGAACAGACCAGAACAGATCAGAACAGATCAGAACAGATCAGAACAGATCAGAACAGATCAGAACAGAACAGAACAGAACAGAACAGAACAGAACAGAACAGAACAGAACAGAACAGAACAGAACAGAACAGAACAGAACAGAACAGAACATACCAGAACAGGCGAGAACAGGCCAGAACGGACCAGAACGGACCAGAACGGACCAGAACAGACCAGGACAGACCGGGACAGACCAGAACACAACACATAAGAACAGAACACACCAGAACAGACCAGAACAGACAAGAACAGACAAGAACAGACCAGGGCAGACCAGAACAGACCAGAACAGATCAGAACAGATCAGAACAGATCAGAACAGATCAGAACAGATCAGAACAGATCAGGACAGAACATACCAGAACAGGCCAGAACAGACCAGAGCAGACCAGGACAGACCAGGACAGAACAGAACACACCAGAACACACCAGAACACACCAGAACAGACCAGGAAAGAACACATCAGAACAGACCAGGACACACCAGAACAGATCAGAACAGATCAACACAGACCAGGACAGACCAGAACAGGCCAGAACGGACCAGAACGGACCAGAACGGACCAGAACAGACTAGGACAGACCGGGACAGACCAGAACACAACACATAAGAACAGAACACACCAGAACAGACCAGAACAGACAAGAACAGACAAGAACAGACCAGGACAGACCAGAACAGACCAGAACAGATCAGAACAGATCAGAACAGATCAGGACAGAACATACCAGAACAGGCCAGAACAGGCCAGAACGGACCAGAACGGACCAGAACGGACCAGAACGGACCAGAACAGACCAGGACAGACCAGAACAGGCCAGAACGGACCAGAACGGACCAGAACGGACCAGAACAGACCAGAACAGACCAGAGCAGACCAGGACAGACCAGGACAGAACAGAATACACCAGAACAGACCAGGACAGATCAGATCAGAACAGACCAGAACAGATCAGAACAGACCAGGACAGATCAGAACAGATCAGAACAGACCAGGACAAACCAGGACAGACCAGAACAGACCAGGACAGACCAGGACAGACCAGAACAGACCAGGACAGACCAGAACAGGCCAGAACGGACCAGAACGGACCAGAACGGACCAGAACGGACCAGAACAGACCAGGACAGACCAGAACAGGCCAGAACGGACCAGAACGGACCAGAACGGACCAGAACAGACTAGGACAGACCGGGACAGACCAGAACACAACACATAAGAACAGAACACACCAGAACAGACCAGAACAGACAAGAACAGACAAGAACAGACCAGGACAGACCAGAACAGACCAGAACAGATCAGAACAGATCAGAACAGATCAGGACAGAACATACCAGAACAGGCCAGAACAGACCAGAGCAGACCAGGACAGACCAGGACAGAACAGAATACACCAGAACAGACCAGGACAGACCAGAACAGATCAGAACAGATCAGAACAGATCAGAACAGATCAGAGCAGAACAGAACAGACCAGGACAGACCAGAACAGGCCAGAACGGACCAGAACGGACCAGAACGGACCAGAACAGACCAGGACAGACCAGAACAGGCCAGAACGGACCAGAACGGACCAGAACGGACCAGAACAGACCAGGACAGACCGGGACAGACCAGAACACAACACATAAGAACAGAACACACCAGAACAGACCAGGACAGAACATACCAGAACAGGCGAGAACAGGCCAGAACGGACAAGAACAGGCGAGAACAGGCGAGAACGGACCAGAACAGATCAGAACAGAACAGACCAGGACAGACCAGAGTAGATCAGAACAGATCATCACAGAACAGATCAGTACAGAACATACCAGAACAGGCCAGAACAGACCAGAGCAGGCAAGAACAGGCCAGGACAGACCAGAACAGGCCAGAACGGACATGAACGGACCAGAACAGACCAGAACAGATCAGAACAGATCAGAACAGAACAGATCAGATCAGATCAGAACAGATCAGACCAGAACAGAATACATAAGAACAGAACACACCAGAACAGACCAGGACAGAACATACCAGAACAGAATACATAAGAACGGAACACACCAGAACAGACCAGGACAGAACATACCAGAACAGGCAAGAACAGGCCAGAACGGACCAGGACAGACCAGAACACACCAGAACAGACAAGGACAGAACACACCAGAACAGACCAGGACAGACCAGGACAGACCACGACAGACCAGAACAGACCAGAACAGGCCAGAACGGACCAGAACGGACCAGAACAGTTCAACACAGACCAGGACAGACAAGATCAGGCCAGAACAGACCAGAACACATAAGAACAGAACACACCAGAACAGACCAGGACAGAACATACCAAAACAGGCGAGAACAGGCCAGAACGGACCAGAACGGACCAGAACAGACCAGAACAGATCAGAACAGATCAGATCAGAACAGACCAGAACAGATCAGAACAGACCAGGACAGATCAGAGTAGATCAGAACAGATCAGAACAGAACAGAACAGAACAGAACAGATCAGATCAGATCAGAACAGATCAGAACAGAACAGAACAGGCCAGAACGGACCAGAACAGGCGAGAACAGGCCAGAACGGACTAGAACAGACCAGAACATACCAGAACAGACCAGGACAAACCAGGACAGACCAGAACAGACCAGGACAGACCAGAACAGACCAGGACAGACCAGAACATGCCACAACAGACCAGAACAGATCAACACAGACCAGGACAGACCAGAACAGGCCACAACATAACAGAACAGGCCAGAACAGACCAGGACAGATCAGAACCGATCAGAACAGACCAGGACAGACCAGAACAGGCCAGAACGGACCAGAACGGACCAGAACGGACCAGAACGGACCAGAACAGACCAGGACAGACCAGAACAGGCCAGAACGGACCAGAACGGACCAGAACGGACCAGAACAGACCAGGACAGACCGGGACAGACCAGAACACAACACATAAGAACAGAACACACCAGAACAGACCAGAACAGACAAGAACAGACAAGAACAGACCAGGACAGACCAGAACAGACCAGAACAGATCAGAACAGATCAGAACAGATCAGGACAGAACATACCAGAACAGGCCAGAACAGACCAGAGCAGACCAGGACAGACCAGGACAGAACAGAATACACCAGAACAGACCAGAACAGATCAGAACAGATCAGAACAGATCAGAACAGATCAGAGCAGAACAGAACAGACCAGGACAGACCAGAACAGGCCAGAACGGACCAGAACGGACCAGAACGGACCAGAACAGACCAGGACAGACCAGAACAGGCCAGAACGGACCAGAACGGACCAGAACGGACCAGAACAGACCAGGACAGACCGGGACAGACCAGAACACAACACATAAGAACAGAACACACCAGAACAGACCAGGACAGAACATACCAGAACAGGCGAGAACAGGCCAGAACGGACAAGAACAGGCGAGAACAGGCGAGAACGGACCAGAACAGATCAGAACAGAACAGACCAGGACAGACCAGAGTAGATCAGAACAGATCATCACAGAACAGATCAGTACAGAACATACCAGAACAGGCCAGAACAGACCAGAGCAGGCAAGAACAGGCCAGGACAGACCAGAACAGGCCAGAACGGACATGAACGGACCAGAACAGACCAGAACAGATCAGAACAGATCAGAACAGAACAGATCAGATCAGATCAGAACAGATCAGACCAGAACAGAATACATAAGAACAGAACACACCAGAACAGACCAGGACAGAACATACCAGAACAGAATACATAAGAACGGAACACACCAGAACAGACCAGGACAGAACATACCAGAACAGGCAAGAACAGGCCAGAACGGACCAGGACAGACCAGAACACACCAGAACAGACAAGGACAGAACACACCAGAACAGACCAGGACAGACCAGGACAGACCACGACAGACCAGAACAGACCAGAACAGGCCAGAACGGACCAGAACGGACCAGAACAGTTCAACACAGACCAGGACAGACCAGATCAGGCCAGAACAGACCAGAACACATAAGAACAGAACACACCAGAACAGACCAGGACAGAACATACCAGAACAGGCGAGAACAGGCCAGAACGGACCAGAACAGGCGAGAACAGGCCAGAACAGACCAGAACAGATCAGAACAGATCAGAACAGACCAGGACAAACCAGGACAGACCAGAACAGACCAGGACAGACCAGGACAGACCAGAACAGACCAGGACAGACCAGAACAGGCCAGAACGGACCAGAACGGACCAGAACGGACCAGAACGGACCAGAACAGACCAGGACAGACCAGAACAGGCCAGAACGGACCAGAACGGACCAGAACGGACCAGAACAGACTAGGACAGACCGGGACAGACCAGAACACAACACATAAGAACAGAACACACCAGAACAGACCAGAACAGACAAGAACAGACAAGAACAGACCAGGACAGACCAGAACAGACCAGAACAGATCAGAACAGATCAGAACAGATCAGGACAGAACATACCAGAACAGGCCAGAACAGACCAGAGCAGACCAGGACAGACCAGGACAGAACAGAATACACCAGAACAGACCAGGACAGACCAGAACAGATCAGAACAGATCAGAACAGATCAGAACAGATCAGAGCAGAACAGAACAGACCAGGACAGACCAGAACAGGCCAGAACGGACCAGAACGGACCAGAACGGACCAGAACAGACCAGGACAGACCAGAACAGGCCAGAACGGACCAGAACGGACCAGAACGGACCAGAACAGACCAGGACAGACCGGGACAGACCAGAACACAACACATAAGAACAGAACACACCAGAACAGACCAGGACAGAACATACCAGAACAGGCGAGAACAGGCCAGAACGGACAAGAACAGGCGAGAACAGGCGAGAACGGACCAGAACAGATCAGAACAGAACAGACCAGGACAGACCAGAGTAGATCAGAACAGATCATCACAGAACAGATCAGTACAGAACATACCAGAACAGGCCAGAACAGACCAGAGCAGGCAAGAACAGGCCAGGACAGACCAGAACAGGCCAGAACGGACATGAACGGACCAGAACAGACCAGAACAGATCAGAACAGATCAGAACAGAACAGATCAGATCAGATCAGAACAGATCAGACCAGAACAGAATACATAAGAACAGAACACACCAGAACAGACCAGGACAGAACATACCAGAACAGAATACATAAGAACGGAACACACCAGAACAGACAAGGACAGAACACACCAGAACAGACCAGGACAGACCAGGACAGACCACGACAGACCAGAACAGACCAGAACAGGCCAGAACGGACCAGAACGGACCAGAACAGTTCAACACAGACCAGGACAGACCAGATCAGGCCAGAACAGACCAGAACACATAAGAACAGAACACACCAGAACAGACCAGGACAGAACATACCAGAACAGGCGAGAACAGGCCAGAACGGACCAGAACGGACCAGAACAGACCAGAACAGATCAGAACAGATCAGATCAGAACAGACCAGAACAGATCAGAACAGACCAGGACAGATCAGAGTAGATCAGAACAGATCAGAACAGAACAGAACAGAACAGAACAGATCAGATCAGATCAGAACAGATCAGAACAGAACAGAACAGAACAGGCCAGAACGGACCAGAACAGGCGAGAACAGGCCAGAACGGACTAGAACAGACCAGAACATACCAGAACAGACCAGGACAAACCAGGACAGACCAGAACAGACCAGGACAGACCAGAACAGACCAGGACAGACCAGAACATGCCACAACAGACCAGAACAGATCAACACAGACCAGGACAGACCAGAACAGGCCACAACATAACAGAACAGGCCAGAACAGACCAGGACAGATCAGAACAGGCCAGAACGGACCAGAACGGACCAGGACAGACCGGGACAGACCAGAACACAACACATAAGAACAGAACACACCAGAACAGACCAGGACAGAACATACCAGAACAGGCGAGAACAGGCCAGAACGGACAAGAACAGGCGAGAACAGGCGAGAACGGACCAGAACAGATCAGAACAGAACAGACCAGGACAGACCAGAGTAGATCAGAACAGATCATCACAGAACAGATCAGTACAGAACATACCAGAACAGGCCAGAACAGACCAGAGCAGGCAAGAACAGGCCAGGACAGACCAGAACAGGCCAGAACGGACATGAACGGACCAGAACGGACCAGAACAGACCAGGACAGACCGGGACAGACCAGAACACAACACATAAGAACAGAACACACCAGAACAGACCAGAACAGACAAGAACAGACAAGAACAGACCAGGACAGACCAGAACAGACCAGAACAGATCAGAACAGATCAGAACAGATCAGGACAGAACATACCAGAACAGGCCAGAACAGACCAGAGCAGACCAGGACAGACCAGGACAGAACAGAATACACCAGAACAGACCAGGACAGACCAGAACAGATCAGAACAGATCAGAACAGATCAGAACAGATCAGAGCAGACCAGGACAGACCAGGACAGAACAGAATACACCAGAACAGACCAGGACAGACCAGAACAGATCAGAACAGATCAGAACAGATCAGAGCAGAACAGAACAGACCAGGACAGACCAGAACAGGCCAGAACGGACCAGAACGGACCAGAACGGACCAGAACGGACCAGAACAGACCAGGACAGACCAGAGCAGACCAGGACAGACCAGGACAGAACAGAATACACCAGAACAGACCAGGACAGACCAGAACAGATCAGAGCAGGCAAGAACAGGCCAGGACAGACCAGAACAGGCCAGAACGGACATGAACGGACCAGAACGGACCAGAACAGACCAGGACAGACCGGGACAGACCAGAACACAACACATAAGAACAGAACACACCAGAACAGACCAGGACAGACCAGAACAGGCCAGAACGGACCAGAACGGACCAGAACGGACCAGGACAGACCAGAACAGACCAGGACAGACCAGAACAGGCCAGAACGGACCAGAACGGACCAGAACGGACCAGAACGGACCAGAACAGACCAGGACAGACCGGGACAGACCAGAACACAACACATAAGAACAGAACACACCAGAACAGACCAGAACAGACAAGAACAGACAAGAACAGACCAGGACAGACCAGAACAGACCAGAACAGATCAGAACAGATCAGAACAGATCAGGACAGAACATACCAGAACAGGCCAGAACAGACCAGAGCAGACCAGAACAGGCCAGAACGGACCAGAACAGGCCACAACATAACAGAACAGGCCAGAACAGACCAGGACAGATCAGAACCGATCAGAACAGACCAGGACAGACCAGAACAGGCCAGAACGGACCAGAACAGACCAGGACAGACAAGAACAGACCAGGACAGACCAGAACAGACCAGAACAGATCAGAACAGATCAGAACAGATCAGGACAGAACATACCAGAACAGGCCAGAACAGGCCAGAACAGACCAGGACAGATCAGAACCGATCAGAACAGACCAGGACAGACCAGAACAGGCCAGAACGGACCAGAACGGACCAGAACGGACCAGAACGGACCAGAACAGACCAGGACAGACCAGAACAGGCCAGAACGGACCAGAACGGACCAGAACGGACCAGAACAGACCAGGACAGACCGGGACAGACCAGAACACAACACATAAGAACAGAACACACCAGAACAGACCAGAACAGACAAGAACAGACAAGAACAGACCAGGACAGACCAGAACAGACCAGAACAGATCAGAACAGATCAGAACAGATCAGGACAGAACATACCAGAACAGGCCAGAACAGACCAGAGCAGACCAGAACAGGCCAGAACGGACCAGAACAGGCCACAACATAACAGAACAGGCCAGAACAGACCAGGACAGATCAGAACCGATCAGAACAGACCAGGACAGACCAGAACAGGCCAGAACGGACCAGAACGGACCAGAACGGACCAGGACAGACCAGAACAGGCCACAACATAACAGAACAGGCCAGAACAGACCAGGACAGATCAGAACCGATCAGAACAGACCAGGACAGACCAGAACAGGCCAGAACGGACCAGAACGGACCAGAACGGACCAGAACGGACCAGAACAGACCAGGACAGACCAGAACAGGCCAGAACGGACCAGAACGGACCAGAACGGACCAGAACAGACCAGGACAGACCGGGACAGACCAGAACACAACACATAAGAACAGAACACACCAGAACAGACCAGAACAGACAAGAACAGACAAGAACAGACCAGGACAGACCAGAACAGACCAGAACAGATCAGAACAGATCAGAACAGATCAGGACAGAACATACCAGAACAGGCCAGAACAGACCAGAGCAGACCAGGACAGATCAACACAGACCAGGACAGACCAGAACAGGCCACAACATAACAGAACAGGCCAGAACAGACCAGGACAGATCAGAACCGATCAGAACAGACCAGGACAGACCAGAACAGGCCAGAACGGACCAGAACGGACCAGAACGGACCAGAACGGACCAGAACAGACCAGGACAGACCAGAACAGGCCAGAACGGACCAGAACGGACCAGAACGGACCAGAACAGACCAGGACAGACCAGAACAGACCAGGACAGACCAGGACAGACCAGAACAGACCAGGACAGACCAGAACATGCCACAACAGACCAGAACAGATCAACACAGACCAGGACAGACCAGAACAGGCCACAACATAACAGAACAGGCCAGAACAGACCAGGACAGATCAGAACCGATCAGAACAGACCAGGACAGACCAGAACAGGCCAGAACGGACCAGAACGGACCAGAACGGACCAGAACGGACCAGAACAGACCAGGACAGACCAGAACAGGCCAGAACGGACCAGAACGGACCAGAACGGACCAGAACAGACTAGGACAGACCGGGACAGACCAGAACACAACACATAAGAACAGAACACACCAGAACAGACCAGAACAGACAAGAACAGACAAGAACAGACCAGGACAGACCAGAACAGACCAGAACAGATCAGAACAGATCAGAACAGATCAGGACAGAACATACCAGAACAGGCCAGAACAGACCAGAGCAGACCAGGACAGACCAGGACAGAACAGAATACACCAGAACAGACCAGGACAGACCAGAACAGATCAGAACAGATCAGAACAGATCAGAACAGATCAGAGCAGAACAGAACAGACCAGGGCAGACCAGAACAGGCCAGAACGGACCAGAACGGACCAGAACGGACCAGAACAGACCAGGACAGACCAGAACAGGCCAGAACGGACCAGAACGGACCAGAACGGACCAGAACAGACCAGGACAGACCGGGACAGACCAGAACACAACACATAAGAACAGAACACACCAGAACAGACCAGGACAGAACATACCAGAACAGGCGAGAACAGGCCAGAACGGACAAGAACAGGCGAGAACAGGCGAGAACGGACCAGAACAGATCAGAACAGAACAGACCAGGACAGACCAGAGTAGATCAGAACAGATCATCACAGAACAGATCAGTACAGAACATACCAGAACAGGCCAGAACAGACCAGAGCAGGCAAGAACAGGCCAGGACAGACCAGAACAGGCCAGAACGGACATGAACGGACCAGAACAGACCAGAACAGATCAGAACAGATCAGAACAGAACAGATCAGATCAGATCAGAACAGATCAGACCAGAACAGAATACATAAGAACAGAACACACCAGAACAGACCAGGACAGAACATACCAGAACAGAATACATAAGAACGGAACACACCAGAACAGACCAGGACAGAACATACCAGAACAGGCAAGAACAGGCCAGAACGGACCAGGACAGACCAGAACACACCAGAACAGACAAGGACAGAACACACCAGAACAGACCAGGACAGACCAGGACAGACCACGACAGACCAGAACAGACCAGAACAGGCCAGAACGGACCAGAACGGACCAGAACAGTTCAACACAGACCAGGACAGACCAGATCAGGCCAGAACAGACCAGAACACATAAGAACAGAACACACCAGAACAGACCAGGACAGAACATACCAGAACAGGCGAGAACAGGCCAGAACGGACCAGAACGGACCAGAACAGACCAGAACAGATCAGAACAGATCACATCAGAACAGACCAGAACAGATCAGAACAGACCAGGACAGATCAGAGTAGATCAGAACAGATCAGAACAGAACAGAACAGAACAGAACAGATCAGATCAGATCAGAACAGATCAGAACAGAACAGAACAGGCCAGAACGGACCAGAACAGGCGAGAACAGGCCAGAACGGACTAGAACAGACCAGAACATACCAGAACAGACCAGGACAAACCAGGACAGACCAGAACAGACCAGGACAGACCAGAACAGACCAGGACAGACCAGAACATGCCACAACAGACCAGAACAGATCAACACAGACCAGGACAGACCAGAACAGGCCACAACATAACAGAACAGGCCAGAACAGACCAGGACAGATCAGAACCGATCAGAACAGAGCAGGACAGACCAGAACAGGCCAGAACGGACCAGAACGGACCAGAACGGACCAGAACGGACCAGAACAGACCAGGACAGACCAGAACAGGCCAGAACGGACCAGAACGGACCAGAACGGACCAGAACAGACCAGGACAGACCGGGACAGACCAGAACACAACACATAAGAACAGAACACACCAGAACAGACCAGAACAGACAAGAACAGACAAGAACAGACCAGGACAGACCAGAACAGACCAGAACAGATCAGAACAGATCAGAACAGATCAGGACAGAACATACCAGAACAGGCCAGAACAGACCAGAGCAGACCAGGACAGACCAGGACAGAACAGAATACACCAGAACAGACCAGGACAGACCAGAACAGATCAGAACAGATCAGAACAGATCAGAGCAGAACAGAACAGACCAGGACAGACCAGAACAGGCCAGAACGGACCAGAACGGACCAGAACGGACCAGAACAGACCAGGACAGACCAGAACAGGCCAGAACGGACCAGAACGGACCAGAACGGACCAGAACAGACCAGGACAGACCGGGACAGACCAGAACACAACACATAAGAACAGAACACACCAGAACAGACCAGGACAGAACATACCAGAACAGGCGAGAACAGGCCAGAACGGACAAGAACAGGCGAGAACAGGCGAGAACGGACCAGAACAGATCAGAACAGAACAGACCAGGACAGACCAGAGTAGATCAGAACAGATCATCACAGAACAGATCAGTACAGAACATACCAGAACAGGCCAGAACAGACCAGAGCAGGCAAGAACAGGCCAGGACAGACCAGAACAGGCCAGAACGGACATGAACGGACCAGAACAGACCAGAACAGATCAGAACAGATCAGAACAGAACAGATCAGATCAGATCAGAACAGATCAGACCAGAACAGAATACATAAGAACAGAACACACCAGAACAGACCAGGACAGAACATACCAGAACAGAATACATAAGAACGGAACACACCAGAACAGACCAGGACAGAACATACCAGAACAGGCAAGAACAGGCCAGAACGGACCAGGACAGACCAGAACACACCAGAACAGACAAGGACAGAACACACCAGAACAGACCAGGACAGACCAGGACAGACCACGACAGACCAGAACAGACCAGAACAGGCCAGAACGGACCAGAACGGACCAGAACAGTTCAACACAGACCAGGACAGACCAGATCAGGCCAGAACAGACCAGAACACATAAGAACAGAACACACCAGAACAGCCCAGGACAGAACATACCAGAACAGGCGAGAACAGGCCAGAACGGACCAGAACAGGCGAGAACAGGCCAGAACAGACCAGAACAGATCAGAACAGATCAGAACAGACCAGGACAAACCAGGACAGGCCAGAACGGACCAGAACGGACCAGAACGGACCAGAACAGACTAGGACAGACCGGGACAGACCAGAACACAACACATAAGAACAGAACACACCAGAACAGACCAGAACAGACAAGAACAGACAAGAACAGACCAGGACAGACCAGAACAGACCAGAACAGATCAGAACAGATCAGAACAGATCAGGACAGAACATACCAGAACAGGCCAGAACAGACCAGAGCAGACCAGGACAGACCAGGACAGAACAGAATACACCAGAACAGACCAGGACAGACCAGAACAGATCAGAACAGATCAGAACAGATCAGAACAGATCAGAGCAGAACAGAACAGACCAGGACAGACCAGAACAGGCCAGAACGGACCAGAACGGACCAGAACGGACCAGAACAGACCAGGACAGACCAGAACAGGCCAGAACGGACCAGAACGGACCAGAACGGACCAGAACACACCAGGACAGACCGGGACAGACCAGAACACAACACATAAGAACAGAACACACCAGAACAGACCAGGACAGAACATACCAGAACAGGCGAGAACAGGCCAGAACGGACAAGAACAGGCGAGAACAGGCGAGAACGGACCAGAACAGATCAGAACAGAACAGACCAGGACAGACCAGAGTAGATCAGAACAGATCATCACAGAACAGATCAGTACAGAACATACCAGAACAGGCCAGAACAGACCAGAGCAGGCAAGAACAGGCCAGGACAGACCAGAACAGGCCAGAACGGACATGAACGGACCAGAACAGACCAGAACAGATCAGAACAGATCAGAACAGAACAGATCAGATCAGATCAGAACAGATCAGACCAGAACAGAATACATAAGAACAGAACACACCAGAACAGACCAGGACAGAACATACCAGAACAGAATACATAAGAACGGAACACACCAGAACAGACCAGGACAGAACATACCAGAACAGGCAAGAACAGGCCAGAACGGACCAGGACAGACCAGAACACACCAGAACAGACAAGGACAGAACACACCAGAACAGACCAGGACAGACCAGGACAGACCACGACAGACCAGAACAGACCAGAACAGGCCAGAACGGACCAGAACGGACCAGAACAGTTCAACACAGACCAGGAC
This sequence comes from Ectemnius cavifrons, assembly GCA_964023945.1. Lineage (NCBI taxonomy): Eukaryota > Metazoa > Arthropoda > Insecta > Hymenoptera > Crabronidae > Ectemnius > Ectemnius cavifrons. The sequence goes on along the minus strand of OZ030386.1, from coordinate 414,524 downwards.
AGACAAGATCAGGCCAGAACAGACCAGAACACATAAGAACAGAACACACCAGAACAGACCAGGACAGAACATACCAAAACAGGCGAGAACAGGCCAGAACGGACCAGAACGGACCAGAACAGACCAGGACAGACCAGAACAGGCCAGAACGGACCAGAACGGACCAGAACGGACCAGAACGGACCAGAACAGACCAGGACAGACCGGGACAGACCAGAACACAACACATAAGAACAGAACACACCAGAACAGACCAGGACAGAACATACCAAAACAGGCGAGAACAGGCCAGAACGGACCAGAACGGACCAGAACAGACCAGGACAGACCAGAACAGGCGAGAACGGACCAGAACAGATCAGAACAGAACACACCAGAACAGACCAGGACAGAACATACCAAAACAGGCGAGAACAGGCCAGAACGGACCAGAACGGACCAGAACAGACCAGGACAGACCAGAACAGGCGAGAACGGACCAGAACAGATCAGAACAGAACAGACCAGGACAGACCAGAGTAGATCAGAACAGATCATCACAGAACAGATCAGTACAGAACATACCAGAACAGGCCAGAACAGACCAGAGCAGGCAAGAACAGGCCAGGACAGACCAGAACAGGCCAGAACGGACATGAACGGACCAGAACAGACCAGAACAGATCAGAACAGATCAGAACAGAACAGATCAGATCAGATCAGAACAGATCAGACCAGAACAGAATACATAAGAACAGAACACACCAGAACAGACCAGGACAGAACATACCAGAACAGAATACATAAGAACGGAACACACCAGAACAGACAAGGACAGAACACACCAGAACAGACCAGGACAGACCAGGACAGACCACGACAGACCAGAACAGACCAGAACAGGCCAGAACGGACCAGAACGGACCAGAACAGTTCAACACAGACCAGGACAGACCAGATCAGGCCAGAACAGACCAGAACACATAAGAACAGAACACACCAGAACAGACCAGGACAGAACATACCAGAACAGGCGAGAACAGGCCAGAACGGACCAGAACGGACCAGAACAGACCAGAACAGATCAGAACAGATCAGATCAGAACAGACCAGAACAGATCAGAACAGACCAGGACAGATCAGAGTAGATCAGAACAGATCAGAACAGAACAGAACAGAACAGAACAGATCAGATCAGATCAGAACAGATCAGAACAGAACAGAACAGGCCAGAACGGACCAGAACAGGCGAGAACAGGCCAGAACGGACTAGAACAGACCAGAACATACCAGAACAGACCAGGACAAACCAGGACAGACCAGAACAGACCAGGACAGACCAGAACAGACCAGGACAGACCAGAACATGCCACAACAGACCAGAACAGATCAACACAGACCAGGACAGACCAGAACAGGCCACAACATAACAGAACAGGCCAGAACAGACCAGGACAGATCAGAACAGGCCAGAACGGACCAGAACGGACCAGGACAGACCGGGACAGACCAGAACACAACACATAAGAACAGAACACACCAGAACAGACCAGGACAGAACATACCAGAACAGGCGAGAACAGGCCAGAACGGACCAGAACACACCAGGACAGACCGGGACAGACCAGAACACAACACATAAGAACAGAACACACCAGAACAGACCAGGACAGAACATACCAGAACAGGCGAGAACAGGCCAGAACGGACAAGAACAGGCGAGAACAGGCGAGAACGGACCAGAACAGATCAGAACAGAACAGACCAGGACAGACCAGAGTAGATCAGAACAGATCATCACAGAACAGATCAGTACAGAACATACCAGAACAGGCCAGAACAGACCAGAGCAGGCAAGAACAGGCCAGGACAGACCAGAACAGGCCAGAACGGACATGAACGGACCAGAACAGACCAGAACAGATCAGAACAGATCAGAACAGAACAGATCAGATCAGATCAGAACAGATCAGACCAGAACAGAATACATAAGAACAGAACACACCAGAACAGACCAGGACAGAACATACCAGAACAGAATACATAAGAACGGAACACACCAGAACAGACCAGGACAGAACATACCAGAACAGGCAAGAACAGGCCAGAACGGACCAGGACAGACCAGAACACACCAGAACAGACAAGGACAGAACACACCAGAACAGACCAGGACAGACCAGGACAGACCACGACAGACCAGAACAGACCAGAACAGGCCAGAACGGACCAGAACGGACCAGAACAGTTCAACACAGACCAGGACAGACAAGATCAGGCCAGAACAGACCAGAACACATAAGAACAGAACACACCAGAACAGACCAGGACAGAACATACCAAAACAGGCGAGAACAGGCCAGAACGGACCAGAACGGACCAGAACAGACCAGGACAGACCAGAACAGGCCAGAACGGACCAGAACGGACCAGAACGGACCAGAACGGACCAGAACAGACCAGGACAGACCGGGACAGACCAGAACACAACACATAAGAACAGAACACACCAGAACAGACCAGGACAGAACATACCAGAACAGGCGAGAACAGGCCAGAACGGACAAGAACAGGCGAGAACAGGCGAGAACGGACCAGAACAGATCAGAACAGAACAGACCAGGACAGACCAGAGTAGATCAGAACAGATCATCACAGAACAGATCAGTACAGAACATACCAGAACAGGCCAGAACAGACCAGAGCAGGCAAGAACAGGCCAGGACAGACCAGAACAGGCCAGAACGGACATGAACGGACCAGAACAGACCAGAACAGATCAGAACAGATCAGAACAGAACAGATCAGATCAGATCAGAACAGATCAGACCAGAACAGAATACATAAGAACAGAACACACCAGAACAGACCAGGACAGAACATACCAGAACAGAATACATAAGAACGGAACACACCAGAACAGACAAGGACAGAACACACCAGAACAGACCAGGACAGACCAGGACAGACCACGACAGACCAGAACAGACCAGAACAGGCCAGAACGGACCAGAACGGACCAGAACAGTTCAACACAGACCAGGACAGACCAGATCAGGCCAGAACAGACCAGAACACATAAGAACAGAACACACCAGAACAGACCAGGACAGAACATACCAGAACAGGCGAGAACAGGCCAGAACGGACCAGAACGGACCAGAACAGACCAGAACAGATCAGAACAGATCAGATCAGAACAGACCAGAACAGATCAGAACAGACCAGGACAGATCAGAGTAGATCAGAACAGATCAGAACAGAACAGAACAGAACAGAACAGATCAGATCAGATCAGAACAGATCAGAACAGAACAGAACAGGCCAGAACGGACCAGAACAGGCGAGAACAGGCCAGAACGGACTAGAACAGACCAGAACATACCAGAACAGACCAGGACAAACCAGGACAGACCAGAACAGACCAGGACAGACCAGAACAGACCAGGACAGACCAGAACATGCCACAACAGACCAGAACAGATCAACACAGACCAGGACAGACCAGAACAGGCCACAACATAACAGAACAGGCCAGAACAGACCAGGACAGATCAGAACAGGCCAGAACGGACCAGAACGGACCAGGACAGACCGGGACAGACCAGAACACAACACATAAGAACAGAACACACCAGAACAGACCAGGACAGAACATACCAGAACAGGCGAGAACAGGCCAGAACGGACAAGAACAGGCGAGAACAGGCGAGAACGGACCAGAACAGATCAGAACAGAACAGACCAGGACAGACCAGAGTAGATCAGAACAGATCATCACAGAACAGATCAGTACAGAACATACCAGAACAGGCCAGAACAGACCAGAGCAGGCAAGAACAGGCCAGGACAGACCAGAACAGGCCAGAACGGACATGAACGGACCAGAACGGACCAGAACAGACCAGGACAGACCGGGACAGACCAGAACACAACACATAAGAACAGAACACACCAGAACAGACCAGAACAGACAAGAACAGACAAGAACAGACCAGGACAGACCAGAACAGACCAGAACAGATCAGAACAGATCAGAACAGATCAGGACAGAACATACCAGAACAGGCCAGAACAGACCAGAGCAGACCAGGACAGACCAGGACAGAACAGAATACACCAGAACAGACCAGGACAGACCAGAACAGGCCAGAACGGACCAGAACGGACCAGAACGGACCAGAACGGACCAGAACAGACCAGGACAGACCAGAGCAGACCAGGACAGACCAGGACAGAACAGAATACACCAGAACAGACCAGGACAGACCAGAACAGATCAGAACAGATCAGAACAGATCAGAGCAGAACAGAACAGACCAGGACAGACCAGAACAGGCCAGAACGGACCAGAACGGACCAGAACGGACCAGGACAGACCAGAACAGACCAGGACAGACCAGAACAGGCCAGAACGGACCAGAACGGACCAGAACGGACCAGAACGGACCAGAACAGACCAGGACAGACCGGGACAGACCAGAACACAACACATAAGAACAGAACACACCAGAACAGACCAGAACAGACAAGAACAGACAAGAACAGACCAGGACAGACCAGAACAGACCAGAACAGATCAGAACAGATCAGAACAGATCAGGACAGAACATACCAGAACAGGCCAGAACAGACCAGAGCAGACCAGAACAGGCCAGAACGGACCAGAACAGGCCACAACATAACAGAACAGGCCAGAACAGACCAGGACAGATCAGAACCGATCAGAACAGACCAGGACAGACCAGAACAGGCCAGAACGGACCAGAACAGACCAGGACAGACAAGAACAGACCAGGACAGACCAGAACAGACCAGAACAGATCAGAACAGATCAGAACAGATCAGGACAGAACATACCAGAACAGGCCAGAACAGGCCAGAACAGACCAGGACAGATCAGAACCGATCAGAACAGACCAGGACAGACCAGAACAGGCCAGAACGGACCAGAACGGACCAGAACGGACCAGAACGGACCAGAACAGACCAGGACAGACCAGAACAGGCCAGAACGGACCAGAACGGACCAGAACGGACCAGAACAGACCAGGACAGACCGGGACAGACCAGAACACAACACATAAGAACAGAACACACCAGAACAGACCAGAACAGACAAGAACAGACAAGAACAGACCAGGACAGACCAGAACAGACCAGAACAGATCAGAACAGATCAGAACAGATCAGGACAGAACATACCAGAACAGGCCAGAACAGACCAGAGCAGACCAGAACAGGCCAGAACGGACCAGAACAGGCCACAACATAACAGAACAGGCCAGAACAGACCAGGACAGATCAGAACCGATCAGAACAGACCAGGACAGACCAGAACAGGCCAGAACGGACCAGAACGGACCAGAACGGACCAGGACAGACCAGAACAGGCCACAACATAACAGAACAGGCCAGAACAGACCAGGACAGATCAGAACCGATCAGAACAGACCAGGACAGACCAGAACAGGCCAGAACGGACCAGAACGGACCAGAACGGACCAGAACGGACCAGAACAGACCAGGACAGACCAGAACAGGCCAGAACGGACCAGAACGGACCAGAACGGACCAGAACAGACCAGGACAGACCGGGACAGACCAGAACACAACACATAAGAACAGAACACACCAGAACAGACCAGAACAGACAAGAACAGACAAGAACAGACCAGGACAGACCAGAACAGACCAGAACAGATCAGAACAGATCAGAACAGATCAGGACAGAACATACCAGAACAGGCCAGAACAGACCAGAGCAGACCAGGACAGATCAACACAGACCAGGACAGACCAGAACAGGCCACAACATAACAGAACAGGCCAGAACAGACCAGGACAGATCAGAACCGATCAGAACAGACCAGGACAGACCAGAACAGGCCAGAACGGACCAGAACGGACCAGAACGGACCAGAACGGACCAGAACAGACCAGGACAGACCAGAACAGGCCAGAACGGACCAGAACGGACCAGAACGGACCAGAACAGACCAGGACAGACCAGAACAGACCAGGACAGACCAGGACAGACCAGAACAGACCAGGACAGACCAGAACATGCCACAACAGACCAGAACAGATCAACACAGACCAGGACAGACCAGAACAGGCCACAACATAACAGAACAGGCCAGAACAGACCAGGACAGATCAGAACCGATCAGAACAGACCAGGACAGACCAGAACAGGCCAGAACGGACCAGAACGGACCAGAACGGACCAGAACGGACCAGAACAGACCAGGACAGACCAGAACAGGCCAGAACGGACCAGAACGGACCAGAACGGACCAGAACAGACTAGGACAGACCGGGACAGACCAGAACACAACACATAAGAACAGAACACACCAGAACAGACCAGAACAGACAAGAACAGACAAGAACAGACCAGGACAGACCAGAACAGACCAGAACAGATCAGAACAGATCAGAACAGATCAGGACAGAACATACCAGAACAGGCCAGAACAGACCAGAGCAGACCAGGACAGACCAGGACAGAACAGAATACACCAGAACAGACCAGGACAGACCAGAACAGATCAGAACAGATCAGAACAGATCAGAACAGATCAGAGCAGAACAGAACAGACCAGGGCAGACCAGAACAGGCCAGAACGGACCAGAACGGACCAGAACGGACCAGAACAGACCAGGACAGACCAGAACAGGCCAGAACGGACCAGAACGGACCAGAACGGACCAGAACAGACCAGGACAGACCGGGACAGACCAGAACACAACACATAAGAACAGAACACACCAGAACAGACCAGGACAGAACATACCAGAACAGGCGAGAACAGGCCAGAACGGACAAGAACAGGCGAGAACAGGCGAGAACGGACCAGAACAGATCAGAACAGAACAGACCAGGACAGACCAGAGTAGATCAGAACAGATCATCACAGAACAGATCAGTACAGAACATACCAGAACAGGCCAGAACAGACCAGAGCAGGCAAGAACAGGCCAGGACAGACCAGAACAGGCCAGAACGGACATGAACGGACCAGAACGGACCAGAACAGACCAGGACAGACCGGGACAGACCAGAACACAACACATAAGAACAGAACACACCAGAACAGACCAGAACAGACAAGAACAGACAAGAACAGACCAGGACAGACCAGAACAGACCAGAACAGATCAGAACAGATCAGAACAGATCAGGACAGAACATACCAGAACAGGCCAGAACAGACCAGAGCAGACCAGGACAGACCAGGACAGAACAGAATACACCAGAACAGACCAGGACAGACCAGAACAGGCCAGAACGGACCAGAACGGACCAGAACGGACCAGAACGGACCAGAACAGACCAGGACAGACCAGAGCAGACCAGGACAGACCAGGACAGAACAGAATACACCAGAACAGACCAGGACAGACCAGAACAGATCAGAACAGATCAGAACAGATCAGAGCAGAACAGAACAGACCAGGACAGACCAGAACAGGCCAGAACGGACCAGAACGGACCAGAACGGACCAGGACAGACCAGAACAGACCAGGACAGACCAGAACAGGCCAGAACGGACCAGAACGGACCAGAACAGACCAGGACAGACCGGGACAGACCAGAACACAACACATAAGAACAGAACACACCAGAACAGACCAGAACAGACAAGAACAGACAAGAACAGACCAGGACAGACCAGAACAGACCAGAACAGATCAGAACAGATCAGAACAGATCAGGACAGAACATACCAGAACAGGCCAGAACAGACCAGAGCAGACCAGAACAGGCCAGAACGGACCAGAACAGGCCACAACATAACAGAACAGGCCAGAACAGACCAGGACAGATCAGAACCGATCAGAACAGACCAGGACAGACCAGAACAGGCCAGAACGGACCAGAACAGACCAGGACAGACAAGAACAGACCAGGACAGACCAGAACAGACCAGAACAGATCAGAACAGATCAGAACAGATCAGGACAGAACATACCAGAACAGGCCAGAACAGGCCAGAACAGACCAGGACAGATCAGAACCGATCAGAACAGACCAGGACAGACCAGAACAGGCCAGAACGGACCAGAACGGACCAGAACGGACCAGAACGGACCAGAACAGACCAGGACAGACCAGAACAGGCCAGAACGGACCAGAACGGACCAGAACGGACCAGAACAGACCAGGACAGACCGGGACAGACCAGAACACAACACATAAGAACAGAACACACCAGAACAGACCAGAACAGACAAGAACAGACAAGAACAGACCAGGACAGACCAGAACAGACCAGAACAGATCAGAACAGATCAGAACAGATCAGGACAGAACATACCAGAACAGGCCAGAACAGACCAGAGCAGACCAGAACAGGCCAGAACGGACCAGAACAGGCCACAACATAACAGAACAGGCCAGAACAGACCAGGACAGATCAGAACCGATCAGAACAGACCAGGACAGACCAGAACAGGCCAGAACGGACCAGAACGGACCAGAACGGACCAGGACAGACCAGAACAGGCCACAACATAACAGAACAGGCCAGAACAGACCAGGACAGATCAGAACCGATCAGAACAGACCAGGACAGACCAGAACAGGCCAGAACGGACCAGAACGGACCAGAACGGACCAGAACGGACCAGAACAGACCAGGACAGACCAGAACAGGCCAGAACGGACCAGAACGGACCAGAACGGACCAGAACAGACCAGGACAGACCGGGACAGACCAGAACACAACACATAAGAACAGAACACACCAGAACAGACCAGAACAGACAAGAACAGACAAGAACAGACCAGGACAGACCAGAACAGACCAGAACAGATCAGAACAGATCAGAACAGATCAGGACAGAACATACCAGAACAGGCCAGAACAGACCAGAGCAGACCAGGACAGATCAACACAGACCAGGACAGACCAGAACAGGCCACAACATAACAGAACAGGCCAGAACAGACCAGGACAGATCAGAACCGATCAGAACAGACCAGGACAGACCAGAACAGGCCAGAACGGACCAGAACGGACCAGAACGGACCAGAACGGACCAGAACAGACCAGGACAGACCAGAACAGGCCAGAACGGACCAGAACGGACCAGAACGGACCAGAACAGACCAGGACAGACCAGAACAGACCAGGACAGACCAGGACAGACCAGAACAGACCAGGACAGACCAGAACATGCCACAACAGACCAGAACAGATCAACACAGACCAGGACAGACCAGAACAGGCCACAACATAACAGAACAGGCCAGAACAGACCAGGACAGATCAGAACCGATCAGAACAGACCAGGACAGACCAGAACAGGCCAGAACGGACCAGAACGGACCAGAACGGACCAGAACGGACCAGAACAGACCAGGACAGACCAGAACAGGCCAGAACGGACCAGAACGGACCAGAACGGACCAGAACAGACTAGGACAGACCGGGACAGACCAGAACACAACACATAAGAACAGAACACACCAGAACAGACCAGAACAGACAAGAACAGACAAGAACAGACCAGGACAGACCAGAACAGACCAGAACAGATCAGAACAGATCAGAACAGATCAGGACAGAACATACCAGAACAGGCCAGAACAGACCAGAGCAGACCAGGACAGACCAGGACAGAACAGAATACACCAGAACAGACCAGGACAGACCAGAACAGATCAGAACAGATCAGAACAGATCAGAACAGATCAGAGCAGAACAGAACAGACCAGGACAGACCAGAACAGGCCAGAACGGACCAGAACAGATCAGAACAGATCAGAACAGATCAGAGCAGAACAGAACAGACCAGGGCAGACCAGAACAGGCCAGAACGGACCAGAACGGACCAGAACGGACCAGAACAGACCAGGACAGACCAGAACAGGCCAGAACGGACCAGAACGGACCAGAACGGACCAGAACAGACCAGGACAGACCGGGACAGACCAGAACACAACACATAAGAACAGAACACACCAGAACAGACCAGGACAGAACATACCAGAACAGGCGAGAACAGGCCAGAACGGACAAGAACAGGCGAGAACAGGCGAGAACGGACCAGAACAGATCAGAACAGAACAGACCAGGACAGACCAGAGTAGATCAGAACAGATCATCACAGAACAGATCAGTACAGAACATACCAGAACAGGCCAGAACAGACCAGAGCAGGCAAGAACAGGCCAGGACAGACCAGAACAGGCCAGAACGGACATGAACGGACCAGAACAGACCAGAACAGATCAGAACAGATCAGAACAGAACAGATCAGATCAGATCAGAACAGATCAGACCAGAACAGAATACATAAGAACAGAACACACCAGAACAGACCAGGACAGAACATACCAGAACAGAATACATAAGAACGGAACACACCAGAACAGACCAGGACAGAACATACCAGAACAGGCAAGAACAGGCCAGAACGGACCAGGACAGACCAGAACACACCAGAACAGACAAGGACAGAACACACCAGAACAGACCAGGACAGACCAGGACAGACCACGACAGACCAGAACAGACCAGAACAGGCCAGAACGGACCAGAACGGACCAGAACAGTTCAACACAGACCAGGACAGACCAGATCAGGCCAGAACAGACCAGAACACATAAGAACAGAACACACCAGAACAGACCAGGACAGAACATACCAGAACAGGCGAGAACAGGCCAGAACGGACCAGAACGGACCAGAACAGACCAGAACAGACCAGAACAGATCAGAACAGATCACATCAGAACAGACCAGAACAGATCAGAACAGACCAGGACAGATCAGAGTAGATCAGAACAGATCAGAACAGAACAGAACAGAACAGAACAGATCAGATCAGATCAGAACAGATCAGAACAGAACAGAACAGGCCAGAACGGACCAGAACAGGCGAGAACAGGCCAGAACGGACTAGAACAGACCAGAACATACCAGAACAGACCAGGACAAACCAGGACAGACCAGAACAGACCAGGACAGACCAGAACAGACCAGGACAGACCAGAACATGCCACAACAGACCAGAACAGATCAACACAGACCAGGACAGACCAGAACAGGCCACAACATAACAGAACAGGCCAGAACAGACCAGGACAGATCAGAACCGATCAGAACAGACCAGGACAGACCAGAACAGGCCAGAACGGACCAGAACGGACCAGAACGGACCAGAACGGACCAGAACAGACCAGGACAGACCAGAACAGGCCAGAACGGACCAGAACGGACCAGAACGGACCAGAACAGACCAGGACAGACCGGGACAGACCAGAACACAACACATAAGAACAGAACACACCAGAACAGACCAGAACAGACAAGAACAGACAAGAACAGACCAGGACAGACCAGAACAGACCAGAACAGATCAGAACAGATCAGAACAGATCAGGACAGAACATACCAGAACAGGCCAGAACAGACCAGAGCAGACCAGGACAGACCAGGACAGAACAGAATACACCAGAACAGACCAGGACAGACCAGAACAGATCAGAACAGATCAGAACAGATCAGAGCAGAACAGAACAGACCAGGACAGACCAGAACAGGCCAGAACGGACCAGAACGGACCAGAACGGACCAGAACAGACCAGGACAGACCAGAACAGGCCAGAACGGACCAGAACGGACCAGAACGGACCAGAACAGACCAGGACAGACCGGGACAGACCAGAACACAACACATAAGAACAGAACACACCAGAACAGACCAGGACAGAACATACCAGAACAGGCGAGAACAGGCCAGAACGGACAAGAACAGGCGAGAACAGGCGAGAACGGACCAGAACAGATCAGAACAGAACAGACCAGGACAGACCAGAGTAGATCAGAACAGATCATCACAGAACAGGTCAGTACAGAACATACCAGAACAGGCCAGAACAGACCAGAGCAGGCAAGAACAGGCCAGGACAGACCAGAACAGGCCAGAACGGACATGAACGGACCAGAACAGACCAGAACAGATCAGAACAGATCAGAACAGAACAGATCAGATCAGATCAGAACAGATCAGACCAGAACAGAATACATAAGAACAGAACACACCAGAACAGACCAGGACAGAACATACCAGAACAGAATACATAAGAACGGAACACACCAGAACAGACCAGGACAGAACATACCAGAACAGGCAAGAACAGGCCAGAACGGACCAGGACAGACCAGAACACACCAGAACAGACAAGGACAGAACACACCAGAACAGACCAGGACAGACCAGGACAGACCACGACAGACCAGAACAGACCAGAACAGGCCAGAACGGACCAGAACGGACCAGAACAGTTCAACACAGACCAGGACAGACCAGATCAGGCCAGAACAGACCAGAACACATAAGAACAGAACACACCAGAACAGCCCAGGACAGAACATACCAGAACAGGCGAGAACAGGCCAGAACGGACCAGAACAGGCGAGAACAGGCCAGAACAGACCAGAACAGATCAGAACAGATCAGAACAGACCAGGACAAACCAGGACAGGCCAGAACGGACCAGAACGGACCAGAACGGACCAGAACAGACCAGAACAGATCAGAACAGATCAGAACAGAACAGATCAGATCAGATCAGAACAGATCAGACCAGAACAGAATACATAAGAACAGAACACACCAGAACAGACCAGGACAGACCAGGACAGAACAGAATACACCAGAACAGACCAGGACAGACCAGAACAGATCAGAACAGATCAGAACAGATCAGAACAGATCAGGACAGAACAGAATACACCAGAACAGACCAGGACAGACCAGAACAGACCAGAACAGATCAGAACAGATCAGAACAGATCAGGACAGAACAGGCGAGAACAGGCCAGAACGGACCAGAACAGACTAGGACAGACCGGGACAGACCAGAACACAACACATAAGAACAGAACACACCAGAACAGACCAGAACAGACAAGAACAGACAAGAACAGACCAGGACAGACCAGAACAGACCAGAACAGATCAGAACAGATCAGAACAGATCAGGACAGAACATACCAGAACAGGCCAGAACAGACCAGAGCAGACCAGGACAGACCAGGACAGAACAGAATACACCAGAACAGACCAGGACAGACCAGAACAGATCAGAACAGATCAGAACAGATCAGAACAGATCAGAGCAGAACAGAACAGACCAGGACAGACCAGAACAGGCCAGAACGGACCAGAACGGACCAGAACGGACCAGAACAGACCAGGACAGACCAGAACAGGCCAGAACGGACCAGAACGGACCAGAACGGACCAGAACACACCAGGACAGACCGGGACAGACCAGAACACAACACATAAGAACAGAACACACCAGAACAGACCAGGACAGAACATACCAGAACAGGCGAGAACAGGCCAGAACGGACAAGAACAGGCGAGAACAGGCGAGAACGGACCAGAACAGATCAGAACAGAACAGACCAGGACAGACCAGAGTAGATCAGAACAGATCATCACAGAACAGATCAGTACAGAACATACCAGAACAGGCCAGAACAGACCAGAGCAGGCAAGAACAGGCCAGGACAGACCAGAACAGGCCAGAACGGACATGAACGGACCAGAACAGACCAGAACAGATCAGAACAGATCAGAACAGAACAGATCAGATCAGATCAGAACAGATCAGACCAGAACAGAATACATAAGAACAGAACACACCAGAACAGACCAGGACAGAACATACCAGAACAGAATACATAAGAACGGAACACACCAGAACAGACCAGGACAGAACATACCAGAACAGGCAAGAACAGGCCAGAACGGACCAGGACAGACCAGAACACACCAGAACAGACAAGGACAGAACACACCAGAACAGACCAGGACAGACCAGGACAGACCACGACAGACCAGAACAGACCAGAACAGGCCAGAACGGACCAGAACGGACCAGAACAGTTCAACACAGACCAGGACAGACAAGATCAGGCCAGAACAGACCAGAACACATAAGAACAGAACACACCAGAACAGACCAGGACAGAACATACCAAAACAGGCGAGAACAGGCCAGAACGGACCAGAACGGACCAGAACAGACCAGGACAGACCAGAACAGGCCAGAACGGACCAGAACGGACCAGAACGGACCAGAACGGACCAGAACAGACCAGGACAGACCGGGACAGACCAGAACACAACACATAAGAACAGAACACACCAGAACAGACCAGGACAGAACATACCAGAACAGGCGAGAACAGGCCAGAACGGACAAGAACAGGCGAGAACAGGCGAGAACGGACCAGAACAGATCAGAACAGAACAGACCAGGACAGACCAGAGTAGATCAGAACAGATCATCACAGAACAGATCAGTACAGAACATACCAGAACAGGCCAGAACAGACCAGAGCAGGCAAGAACAGGCCAGGACAGACCAGAACAGGCCAGAACGGACATGAACGGACCAGAACAGACCAGAACAGATCAGAACAGATCAGAACAGAACAGATCAGATCAGATCAGAACAGATCAGACCAGAACAGAATACATAAGAACAGAACACACCAGAACAGACCAGGACAGAACATACCAGAACAGAATACATAAGAACGGAACACACCAGAACAGACAAGGACAGAACACACCAGAACAGACCAGGACAGACCAGGACAGACCACGACAGACCAGAACAGACCAGAACAGGCCAGAACGGACCAGAACGGACCAGAACAGTTCAACACAGACCAGGACAGACCAGATCAGGCCAGAACAGACCAGAACACATAAGAACAGAACACACCAGAACAGACCAGGACAGAACATACCAGAACAGGCGAGAACAGGCCAGAACGGACCAGAACGGACCAGAACAGACCAGAACAGATCAGAACAGATCAGATCAGAACAGACCAGAACAGATCAGAACAGACCAGGACAGATCAGAGTAGATCAGAACAGATCAGAACAGAACAGAACAGAACAGAACAGATCAGATCAGATCAGAACAGATCAGAACAGAACAGAACAGGCCAGAACGGACCAGAACAGGCGAGAACAGGCCAGAACGGACTAGAACAGACCAGAACATACCAGAACAGACCAGGACAAACCAGGACAGACCAGAACAGACCAGGACAGACCAGAACAGACCAGGACAGACCAGAACATGCCACAACAGACCAGAACAGATCAACACAGACCAGGACAGACCAGAACAGGCCACAACATAACAGAACAGGGCAGAACAGACCAGGACAGATCAGAACAGGCCAGAACGGACCAGAACGGACCAGGACAGACCGGGACAGACCAGAACACAACACATAAGAACAGAACACACCAGAACAGACCAGGACAGAACATACCAGAACAGGCGAGAACAGGCCAGAACGGACAAGAACAGGCGAGAACAGGCGAGAACGGACCAGAACAGATCAGAACAGAACAGACCAGGACAGACCAGAGTAGATCAGAACAGATCATCACAGAACAGATCAGTACAGAACATACCAGAACAGGCCAGAACAGACCAGAGCAGGCAAGAACAGGCCAGGACAGACCAGAACAGGCCAGAACGGACATGAACGGACCAGAACGGACCAGAACAGACCAGGACAGACCGGGACAGACCAGAACACAACACATAAGAACAGAACACACCAGAACAGACCAGAACAGACAAGAACAGACAAGAACAGACCAGGACAGACCAGAACAGACCAGAACAGATCAGAACAGATCAGAACAGATCAGGACAGAACATACCAGAACAGGCCAGAACAGACCAGAGCAGACCAGGACAGACCAGGACAGAACAGAATACACCAGAACAGACCAGGACAGACCAGAACAGGCCAGAACGGACCAGAACGGACCAGAACGGACCAGAACGGACCAGAACAGACCAGGACAGACCAGAGCAGACCAGGACAGACCAGGACAGAACAGAATACACCAGAACAGACCAGGACAGACCAGAACAGATCAGAACAGATCAGAACAGATCAGAGCAGAACAGAACAGACCAGGACAGACCAGAACAGGCCAGAACGGACCAGAACGGACCAGAACGGACCAGGACAGACCAGAACAGGCCAGAACGGACCAGAACGGACCAGAACGGACCAGAACAGACCAGGACAGACCGGGACAGACCAGAACACAACACATAAGAACAGAACACACCAGAACAGACCAGAACAGACAAGAACAGACAAGAACAGACCAGGACAGACCAGAACAGACCAGAACAGATCAGAACAGATCAGAACAGATCAGGACAGAACATACCAGAACAGGCCAGAACAGACCAGAGCAGACCAGAACAGGCCAGAACGGACCAGAACAGGCCACAACATAACAGAACAGGCCAGAACAGACCAGGACAGATCAGAACCGATCAGAACAGACCAGGACAGACCAGAACAGGCCCGAACGGACCAGAACGGACCAGAACGGACCAGAACGGACCAGGACAGACCAGAACAGGCCACAACATAACAGAACAGGCCAGAACAGACCAGGACAGATCAGAACCGATCAGAACAGACCAGGACAGACCAGAACAGGCCAGAACGGACCAGAACGGACCAGAACGGACCAGAACGGACCAGAACAGACCAGGACAGACCAGAACAGGCCAGAACGGACCAGAACGGACCAGAACGGACCAGAACAGACCAGGACAGACCGGGACAGACCAGAACACAACACATAAGAACAGAACACACCAGAACAGACCAGAACAGACAAGAACAGACAAGAACAGACCAGGACAGACCAGAACAGACCAGAACAGATCAGAACAGATCAGAACAGATCAGGACAGAACATACCAGAACAGGCCAGAACAGACCAGAGCAGACCAGGACAGACCAGGACAGAACAGAATACACCAGAACAGACCAGGACAGACCAGAACAGATCAGAACAGATCAGAACAGATC
The DNA here is from genome assembly GCA_964023945.1 of Ectemnius cavifrons. Taxonomy (NCBI): domain Eukaryota; kingdom Metazoa; phylum Arthropoda; class Insecta; order Hymenoptera; family Crabronidae; genus Ectemnius; species Ectemnius cavifrons. Next base: position 397,634 of record OZ030386.1, on the reverse strand, counting down.
AGAGCAGAACAGAACAGACCAGGACAGACCAGAACAGGCCAGAACGGACCAGAACGGACCAGAACGGACCAGAACAGACCAGGACAGACCAGAACAGGCCAGAACGGACCAGAACGGACCAGAACGGACCAGAACAGACCAGGACAGACCGGGACAGACCAGAACACAACACATAAGAACAGAACACACCAGAACAGACCAGGACAGAACATACCAGAACAGGCGAGAACAGGCCAGAACGGACAAGAACAGGCGAGAACAGGCGAGAACGGACCAGAACAGATCAGAACAGAACAGACCAGGACAGACCAGAGTAGATCAGAACAGATCATCACAGAACAGATCAGTACAGAACATACCAGAACAGGCCAGAACAGACCAGAGCAGGCAAGAACAGGCCAGGACAGACCAGAACAGGCCAGAACGGACATGAACGGACCAGAACAGACCAGAACAGATCAGAACAGATCAGAACAGAACAGATCAGATCAGATCAGAACAGATCAGACCAGAACAGAATACATAAGAACAGAACACACCAGAACAGACCAGGACAGAACATACCAGAACAGAATACATAAGAACGGAACACACCAGAACAGACCAGGACAGAACATACCAGAACAGGCAAGAACAGGCCAGAACGGACCAGGACAGACCAGAACACACCAGAACAGACAAGGACAGAACACACCAGAACAGACCAGGACAGACCAGGACAGACCACGACAGACCAGAACAGACCAGAACAGGCCAGAACGGACCAGAACGGACCAGAACAGTTCAACACAGACCAGGACAGACCAGATCAGGCCAGAACAGACCAGAACACATAAGAACAGAACACACCAGAACAGACCAGGACAGAACATACCAGAACAGGCGAGAACAGGCCAGAACGGACCAGAACAGGCGAGAACAGGCCAGAACAGACCAGAACAGATCAGAACAGATCAGAACAGACCAGGACAAACCAGGACAGACCAGAACAGACCAGGACAGACCAGGACAGACCAGAACAGACCAGGACAGACCAGAACATGCCACAACAGACCAGAACAGATCAACACAGACCTGGACAGACCAGAACAGGCCACAACATAACAGAGCAGGCCAGAACAGACCAGGACAGATCAACACAGACCAGAACAGACCAGAACAGGCCACAACATAACAGAACAGGCGAGAACAGGCCAGAACGGACCAGAACGGACCAGAACAGACCAGAACAGATCAGAACAGATCAGAACAGACCAGAACAGATCAGAACAGATCAGAACAGATCAGAACAGATCAGAACAGATCAGAACAGATCAGAACAGATCAGAACAGAACAGATCAGACCAGAACACAACACATAAGAACAGAACACACCAGAACAGACCAGGACAGAACATACCAGAACAGGCGAGAACAGGCCAGAACGGACCAGAACGGACCAGAACAGACCAGAACAGATCAGAACAGATCAGATCAGAACAGACCAGAACAGATCAGAACAGACCAGGACAGATCAGAGTAGATCAGAACAGATCAGAACAGAACAGAACAGAACAGAACAGATCAGATCAGATCAGAACAGATCAGAACAGAACAGAACAGATTAGGACAGAACATACCAGAACAGGCCAGAACAGACCAGAGCAGACCAGGACAGACCAGGACAGAACAGAACACGCCAGAACAGACCAGGACAGACCAGGACAGACCAGAACAGACCAGGACAGATCAGAGTAGATCAGAACAGATCAGAACAGAACAGAACAGAACAGAACAGATCAGATCAGATCAGATCAGAACAGATCAGATCAGAACAGAACAGAACAGGCCAGAACAGGCCAGAACGGACTAGAACAGACCAGAACATACCAGAACAGACCAGGACAAACCAGGACAGACCAGAACAGACCAGGACAGACCAGAACAGACCAGGACAGACCAGAACATGCCACAACAGACCAGAACAGATCAACACAGACCAGGACAGACCAGAACAGGCCACAACATAACAGAACAGGCCAGAACAGACCAGGACAGATCAGAACCGATCAGAACAGACCAGGACAGACCAGAACAGGCCAGAACGGACCAGAACGGACCAGAACGGACCAGAACGGACCAGAACAGACCAGGACAGACCAGAACAGGCCAGAACGGACCAGAACGGACCAGAACGGACCAGAACAGACCAGGACAGACCGGGACAGACCAGAACACAACACATAAGAACAGAACACACCAGAACAGACCAGAACAGACAAGAACAGACAAGAACAGACCAGGACAGACCAGAACAGACCAGAACAGATCAGAACAGATCAGAACAGATCAGGACAGAACATACCAGAACAGGCCAGAACAGACCAGAGCAGACCAGGACAGACCAGGACAGAACAGAATACACCAGAACAGACCAGGACAGACCAGAACAGATCAGAACAGATCAGAACAGATCAGAGCAGAACAGAACAGACCAGGACAGACCAGAACAGGCCAGAACGGACCAGAACGGACCAGAACGGACCAGAACAGACCAGGACAGACCAGAACAGGCCAGAACGGACCAGAACGGACCAGAACAGACCAGGACAGACCGGGACAGACCAGAACAGATCAGAACAGATCAGAACAGATCAGGACAGAACATACCAGAACAGGCCAGAACAGACCAGAGCAGACCAGGACAGACCAGGACAGAACAGAATACACCAGAACAGACCAGGACAGACCAGAACAGATCAGAACAGATCAGAACAGATCAGAGCAGAACAGAACAGAACAGACCAGGACAGACCAGAACAGGCCAGAACGGACCAGAACGGACCAGAACGGACCAGAACAGACCAGGACAGACCAGAACAGGCCAGAACGGACCAGAACGGACCAGAACGGACCAGAACAGACCAGGACAGCCCGGGACAGACCAGAACACAACACATAAGAACAGAACACACCAGAACAGACCAGGACAGAACATACCAGAACAGGCGAGAACAGGCCAGAACGGACAAGAACAGGCGAGAACAGGCGAGAACGGACCAGAACAGATCAGAACAGAACAGACCAGGACAGACCAGAGTAGATCAGAACAGATCAGAACAGAACAGATCAGTACAGAACATACCAGAACAGGCCAGAACAGACCAGAGCAGGCAAGAACAGGCCAGGACAGACCAGAACAGGCCAGAACGGACATGAACGGACCAGAACAGACCAGAACAGATCAGAACAGATCAGAACAGATCAGAACAGATCAGAACAGGCCAGAACGGACCAGAACAGGCGAGAACAGGCCAGAACGGACTAGAACAGACCAGAACATACCAGAACAGACCAGGGCAAACCAGGACAGACCAGAACAGACCAGGACAGACCAGAACAGACCAGGACAGACCAGAACATGCCACAACAGACCAGAACAGATCAACACAGACCTGGACAGACCAGAACAGGCCACAACATAACAGAACAGGCCAGAACAGACCAGGACAGATCAGAACCGATCAGAACAGACCAGAACAGGCCAGAACGGACCAGAACGGACCAGAACGGACCAGAACGGACCAGAACAGACCAGAACAGACCAGAACAGGCCAGAACGGACCAGAACGGACCAGAACGGACCAGAACAGACCAGGACAGACCGGGACAGACCAGAACACAACACATAAGAACAGAACACACCAGAACAGACCAGAACAGACAAGAACAGACAAGAACAGACCAGGGCAGACCAGAACAGACCAGAACAGATCAGAACAGATCAGAACAGATCAGAACAGATCAGAACAGATCAGGACAGAACATACCAGAACAGGCCAGAACAGACCAGAGCAGACCAGGACAGACCAGGACAGAACAGAACACACCAGAACACACCAGAACACACCAGAACAGACCAGGAAAGAACACATCAGAACAGACCAGGACACACCAGAACAGATCAGAACAGATCAGAACAGATCAGAACAGATCAGAACAGGCCAGGACAGACCAGAACAGGCCAGAACGGACCAGAACGGACCAGAACGGACCAGAACGGATCAACACAGACCAGGACAGAACAGAACAGGCCACAACATAACAGAACAGGCGAGAACAGGCCAGAACGGACCAGAACGGACCAGAACAGACCAGAACAGATCAGAACAGATCAGAACAGATCAGAACAGATCAGAACAGATCAGAACAGAACAGAACAGAACAGAACAGAACAGAACAGAACAGAACAGAACAGAACAGAACAGAACAGAACAGAACAGAACAGAACAGAACAGAACAGAACAGAACAGAACAGAACAGAACAGAACAGAACAGAACAGAACAGAACAGAACAGAACAGAACAGAACAGAACAGAACAGAACAGAACAGAACAGAACAGAACAGAACAGAACAGAACAGGACAGACCAGGACAGACCAGAACAGACCAGGACAGATCAGAGTAGATCAGAACAGATCAGAACAGAACAGAACAGAACAGAACAGATCAGATCAGATCAGATCAGAACAGATCAGATCAGAACAGAACAGAACAGGCCAGAACAGGCCAGAACGGACTAGAACAGACCAGAACATACCAGAACAGACCAGGACAAACCAGGACAGACCAGAACAGACCAGGACAGACCAGAACAGACCAGGACAGACCAGAACATGCCACAACAGACCAGAACAGATCAACACAGACCAGGACAGACCAGAACAGGCCACAACATAACAGAACAGGCCAGAACAGACCAGGACAGATCAGAACCGATCAGAACAGACCAGGACAGACCAGAACAGGCCAGAACGGACCAGAACGGACCAGAACGGACCAGAACGGACCAGAACAGACCAGGACAGACCAGAACAGGCCAGAACGGACCAGAACGGACCAGAACGGACCAGAACAGACCAGGACAGACCGGGACAGACCAGAACACAACACATAAGAACAGAACACACCAGAACAGACCAGAACAGACAAGAACAGACAAGAACAGACCAGGACAGACCAGAACAGACCAGAACAGATCAGAACAGATCAGAACAGATCAGGACAGAACATACCAGAACAGGCCAGAACAGACCAGAGCAGACCAGGACAGACCAGGACAGAACAGAATACACCAGAACAGACCAGGACAGACCAGAACAGATCAGAACAGATCAGAACAGATCAGAGCAGAACAGAACAGACCAGGACAGACCAGAACAGGCCAGAACGGACCAGAACGGACCAGAACGGACCAGAACAGACCAGGACAGACCAGAACAGGCCAGAACGGACCAGAACGGACCAGAACAGACCAGGACAGACCGGGACAGACCAGAACAGATCAGAACAGATCAGAACAGAACAGGCCAGAACAGACCAGAGCAGACCAGGACAGACCAGGACAGAACAGAATACACCAGAACAGACCAGGACAGACCAGAACAGATCAGAACAGATCAGAACAGATCAGAGCAGAACAGAACAGACCAGGACAGACCAGAACAGGCCAGAACGGACCAGAACGGACCAGAACGGCCCAGAACAGACCAGGACAGACCAGAACAGGCCAGAACGGACCAGAACGGACCAGAACGGACCAGAACAGACCAGGACAGCCCGGGACAGACCAGAACACAACACATAAGAACAGAACACACCAGAACAGACCAGGACAGAACATACCAGAACAGGCGAGAACAGGCCAGAACGGACAAGAACAGGCGAGAACAGGCGAGAACGGACCAGAACAGATCAGAACAGAACAGACCAGGACAGACCAGAGTAGATCAGAACAGATCAGAACAGAACAGATCAGTACAGAACATACCAGAACAGGCCAGAACAGACCAGAGCAGGCAAGAACAGGCCAGGACAGACCAGAACAGGCCAGAACGGACATGAACGGACCAGAACAGACCAGAACAGATCAGAACAGATCAGAACAGATCAGAACAGATCAGAACAGGCCAGAACGGACCAGAACAGGCGAGAACAGGCCAGAACGGACTAGAACAGACCAGAACATACCAGAACAGACCAGGGCAAACCAGGACAGACCAGAACAGACCAGGACAGACCAGAACAGACCAGGACAGACCAGAACATGCCACAACAGACCAGAACAGATCAACACAGACCTGGACAGACCAGAACAGGCCACAACATAACAGAACAGGCCAGAACAGACCAGGACAGATCAGAACCGATCAGAACAGACCAGAACAGGCCAGAACGGACCAGAACGGACCAGAACGGACCAGAACGGACCAGAACAGACCAGAACAGACCAGAACAGGCCAGAACGGACCAGAACGGACCAGAACGGACCAGAACAGACCAGGACAGACCGGGACAGACCAGAACACAACACATAAGAACAGAACACACCAGAACAGACCAGAACAGACAAGAACAGACAAGAACAGACCAGGGCAGACCAGAACAGACCAGAACAGATCAGAACAGATCAGAACAGATCAGAACAGATCAGAACAGATCAGGACAGAACATACCAGAACAGGCCAGAACAGACCAGAGCAGACCAGGACAGACCAGGACAGAACAGAACACACCAGAACACACCAGAACACACCAGAACAGACCAGGAAAGAACACATCAGAACAGACCAGGACACACCAGAACAGATCAGAACAGATCAGAACAGATCAGAACAGATCAGAACAGGCCAGGACAGACCAGAACAGGCCAGAACGGACCAGAACAGATCAGAACAGATCAGAACAGATCATAACAGATCAGAACAGATCAGAACAGGCCAGAACGGACCAGAACAGGCGAGAACAGGCCAGAACGGACTAGAACAGACCAGAACATACCAGAACAGACGAGGACAAACCAGGACAGACCAGAACAGACCAGGACAGACCAGAACAGACCAGGACAGACCAGAACATGCCACAACAGACCAGAACAGATCAACACAGACCAGGACAGACCAGAACAGGCCACAACATAACAGAACAGGCCAGAACAGACCAGGACAGATCAGAACCGATCAGAACAGACCAGGACAGACCAGAACAGGCCAGAACGGACCAGAACGGACCAGAACGGACCAGAACGGACCAGAACAGACCAGGACAGACCAGAACAGGCCAGAACAGACCAGAGCAGACCAGAACAGATCAGAACAGATCAGAACAGATCAGAACAGATCAGAACAGATCAGAACAGATCAGAACAGATCAGAACAGATCAGAGCAGAACAGAACAGACCAGGACAGACCAGAACAGGCCAGAACGGACCAGAACGGACCAGAACGGACCAGAACAGACCAGGACAGACCAGAACAGGCCAGAACGGACCAGAACGGACCAGAACGGACCAGAACAGATCAGGACAGACCGGGACAGACCAGAACACAACACATAAGAACAGAACACACCAGAACAGACCAGGACAGAACATACCAGAACAGGCGAGAACAGGCCAGAACGGACAAGAACAGGCGAGAACAGGCGAGAACGGACCAGAACAGATCAGAACAGAACAGACCAGGACAGACCAGAGTAGATCAGAACAGATCATCACAGAACAGATCAGTACAGAACATACCAGAACAGGCCAGAACAGACCAGAGCAGGCAAGAACAGGCCAGGACAGACCAGAACAGGCCAGAACGGACATGAACGGACCAGAACAGACCAGAACAGATCAGAACAGATCAGAACAGAACAGATCAGATCAGATCAGAACAGATCAGACCAGAACAGAATACATAAGAACAGAACACACCAGAACAGACCAGGACAGAACATACCAGAACAGAATACATAAGAACGGAACACACCAGAACAGACCAGGACAGAACATACCAGAACAGGCAAGAACAGGCCAGAACGGACCAGGACAGACCAGAACACACCAGAACAGACAAGGACAGAACACACCAGAACAGACCAGGACAGACCAGGACAGACCACGACAGACCAGAACAGACCAGAACAGGCCAGAACGGACCAGAACGGACCAGAACAGTTCAACACAGACCAGGACAGACCAGATCAGGCCAGAACAGACCAGAACACATAAGAACAGAACACACCAGAACAGACCAGGACAGAACATACCAGAACAGGCGAGAACAGGCCAGAACGGACCAGAACAGGCGAGAACAGGCCAGAACAGACCAGAACAGATCAGAACAGATCAGAACAGACCAGGACAAACCAGGACAGACCAGAACAGACCAGGACAGACCAGGACAGACCAGAACAGACCAGGACAGACCAGAACATGCCACAACAGACCAGAACAGATCAACACAGACCTGGACAGACCAGAACAGGCCACAACATAACAGAACAGGCCAGAACAGACCAGGACAGATCAACACAGACCAGAACAGACCAGAACAGGCCACAACATAACAGAACAGGCGAGAACAGGCCAGAACGGACTAGAACAGACCAGAACATACCAGAACAGACCAGGACAAACCAGGACAGACCAGAACAGACCAGGACAGACCAGAACAGACCAGGACAGACCAGAACATGCCACAACAGACCAGAACAGATCAACACAGACCAGGACAGACCAGAACAGGCCACAACATAACAGAACAGGCCAGAACAGACCAGGACAGATCAGAACCGATCAGAACAGACCAGGACAAACCAGAACAGGCCAGAACGGACCAGAACGGACCAGAACGGACCAGAACGGACCAGAACAGACCAGGACAGACCAGAACAGGCCAGAACGGACCAGAACGGACCAGAACGGACCAGAACAGACCAGGACAGACCGGGACAGACCAGAACAGATCAGAACAGATCAGAACAGATCAGGACAGAACATACCAGAACAGGCCAGAACAGACCAGAGCAGACCAGGACAGACCAGGACAGAACAGAATACACCAGAACAGACCAGGACAGACCAGAACAGATCAGAACAGATCAGAACAGATCAGAGCAGAACAGAACAGACCAGAACAGGCCAGAACGGACCAGAACGGACCAGAACGGACCAGAACGGACCAGAACAGACCAGGACAGACCAGAACAGACCAGGACAGATCAGAGTAGATCAGAACAGATCAGAACAGAACAGAACAGAACAGAACAGAACAGAACAGATCAGATCAGATCAGATCAGAACAGATCAGATCAGAACAGAACAGAACAGGCCAGAACAGGCCAGAACGGACTAGAACAGACCAGAACATACCAGAACAGACCAGGACAAACCAGGACAGACCAGAACAGACCAGGACAGACCAGAACAGACCAGGACAGACCAGAACATGCCACAACAGACCAGAACAGATCAACACAGACCAGGACAGACCAGAACAGGCCACAACATAACAGAACAGGCCAGAACAGACCAGGACAGATCAGAACCGATCAGAACAGACCAGGACAGACCAGAACAGGCCAGAACGGACCAGAACGGACCAGAACGGACCAGAACGGACCAGAACAGACCAGGACAGACCAGAACAGGCCAGAACGGACCAGAACGGACCAGAACGGACCAGAACAGACCAGGACAGACCGGGACAGACCAGAACACAACACATAAGAACAGAACACACCAGAACAGACCAGAACAGACAAGAACAGACAAGAACAGACCAGGACAGACCAGAACAGACCAGAACAGATCAGAACAGATCAGAACAGATCAGGACAGAACATACCAGAACAGGCCAGAACAGACCAGAGCAGACCAGGACAGACCAGGACAGAACAGAATACACCAGAACAGACCAGGACAGACCAGAACAGATCAGAACAGATCAGAACAGATCAGAGCAGAACAGAACAGACCAGGACAGACCAGAACAGGCCAGAACGGACCAGAACGGACCAGAACGGACCAGAACAGACCAGGACAGACCAGAACAGGCCAGAACGGACCAGAACGGACCAGAACAGACCAGGACAGACCGGGACAGACCAGAACAGATCAGAACAGATCAGAACAGATCAGGACAGAACATACCAGAACAGGCCAGAACAGACCAGAGCAGACCAGGACAGACCAGGACAGAACAGAATACACCAGAACAGACCAGGACAGACCAGAACAGATCAGAACAGATCAGAACAGATCAGAGCAGAACAGAACAGACCAGGACAGACCAGAACAGGCCAGAACGGACCAGAACGGACCAGAACGGCCCAGAACAGACCAGGACAGACCAGAACAGGCCAGAACGGACCAGAACGGACCAGAACGGACCAGAACAGACCAGGACAGCCCGGGACAGACCAGAACACAACACATAAGAACAGAACACACCAGAACAGACCAGGACAGAACATACCAGAACAGGCGAGAACAGGCCAGAACGGACAAGAACAGGCGAGAACAGGCGAGAACGGACCAGAACAGATCAGAACAGAACAGACCAGGACAGACCAGAGTAGATCAGAACAGATCAGAACAGAACAGATCAGTACAGAACATACCAGAACAGGCCAGAACAGACCAGAGCAGGCAAGAACAGGCCAGGACAGACCAGAACAGGCCAGAACGGACATGAACGGACCAGAACAGACCAGAACAGATCAGAACAGATCAGAACAGATCAGAACAGATCAGAACAGGCCAGAACGGACCAGAACAGGCGAGAACAGGCCAGAACGGACTAGAACAGACCAGAACATACCAGAACAGACCAGGGCAAACCAGGACAGACCAGAACAGACCAGGACAGACCAGAACAGACCAGGACAGACCAGAACATGCCACAACAGACCAGAACAGATCAACACAGACCTGGACAGACCAGAACAGGCCACAACATAACAGAACAGGCCAGAACAGACCAGGACAGATCAGAACCGATCAGAACAGACCAGAACAGGCCAGAACGGACCAGAACGGACCAGAACGGACCAGAACGGACCAGAACAGACCAGAACAGACCAGAACAGGCCAGAACGGACCAGAACGGACCAGAACGGACCAGAACAGACCAGGACAGACCGGGACAGACCAGAACACAACACATAAGAACAGAACACACCAGAACAGACCAGAACAGACAAGAACAGACAAGAACAGACCAGGGCAGACCAGAACAGACCAGAACAGATCAGAACAGATCAGAACAGATCAGAACAGATCAGAACAGATCAGGACAGAACATACCAGAACAGGCCAGAACAGACCAGAGCAGACCAGGACAGACCAGGACAGAACAGAACACACCAGAACACACCAGAACACACCAGAACAGACCAGGAAAGAACACATCAGAACAGACCAGGACACACCAGAACAGATCAGAACAGATCAGAACAGATCAGAACAGATCAGAACAGGCCAGGACAGACCAGAACAGGCCAGAACGGACCAGAACGGACCAGAACGGACCAGAACGGACCAGAACGGACCAGAACAGACCAGGACAGACCGGGACAGACCAGAACAGACCAGAACATGCCACAACAGACCAGAACAGATCAACACAGACCAGGACAGAACAGAACAGGCCACAACATAACAGAACAGGCGAGAACAGGCCAGAACGGACCAGAACGGACCAGAACAGACCAGAACAGATCAGAACAGATCAGAACAGATCAGAACAGATCAGAACAGATCAGAACAGAACAGAACAGAACAGAACAGAACAGAACAGAACAGAACAGAACAGAACAGAACAGAACAGAACAGAACAGAACAGAACAGAACAGAACAGAACAGAACAGAACAGAACAGAACAGAACAGAACAGAACAGAACAGAACAGAACAGAACAGAACAGAACAGAACAGAACAGAACAGAACAGAACAGAACAGAACAGAACAGAACAGAACAGAACAGAACAGAACAGAACAGAACAGAACAGAACAGAACAGAACAGAACAGAACAGAACAGAACAGAACAGAACAGAACAGAACAGAACAGAACAGAACAGAACAGAACAGAACAGAACAGAACAGAACAGAACAGAACAGAACAGAACAGAACAGAACAGAACAGAACAGAACAGAACAGAACAGAACAGAACAGAACAGAACAGAACAGAACAGAACAGAACAGAACAGAACAGAACAGAACAGAACAGAACAGAACAGAACAGAACAGAACAGAACAGAACAGAACAGAACAGAACAGAACAGAACAGAACATACCAGAACAGGCGAGAACAGGCCAGAACGGACCAGAACGGACCAGAACGGACCAGAACAGACCAGGACAGACCGGGACAGACCAGAACACAACACATAAGAACAGAACACACCAGAACAGACCAGAACAGACAAGAACAGACAAGAACAGACCAGGGCAGACCAGAACAGACCAGAACAGATCAGAACAGATCAGAACAGATCAGAACAGATCAGAACAGATCAGGACAGAACATACCAGAACAGGCCAGAACAGACCAGAGCAGACCAGGACAGACCAGGACAGAACAGAACACACCAGAACACACCAGAACACACCAGAACAGACCAGGAAAGAACACATCAGAACAGACCAGGACACACCAGAACAGATCAGAACAGATCAACACAGACCAGGACAGACCAGATCAGGCCAGAACAGACCAGAACACATAAGAACAGAACACACCAGAACAGACCAGGACAGAACATACCAGAACAGGCGAGAACAGGCCAGAACGGACCAGAACAGGCGAGAACAGGCCAGAACAGAACAGAACAGATCAGAACAGATCAGAACAGATCATAACAGATCAGAACAGATCAGAACAGGCCAGAACGGACCAGAACAGGCGAGAACAGGCCAGAACGGACTAGAACAGACCAGAACATACCAGAACAGACGAGGACAAACCAGGACAGACCAGAACAGACCAGGACAGACCAGAACAGACCAGGACAGACCAGAACATGCCACAACAGACCAGAACAGATCAACACAGACCAGGACAGACCAGAACAGGCCACAACATAACAGAACAGGCCAGAACAGACCAGGACAGATCAGAACCGATCAGAACAGACCAGGACAGACCAGAACAGACCAGAACGGACCAGAACGGACCAGAACGGACCAGAACGGACCAGAACAGACCAGGACAGACCAGAACAGGCCAGAACGGACCAGAACGGACCAGAACGGACCAGAACGGACCAGAACAGACTAGGACAGACCGGGACAGACCAGAACACAACACATAAGAACAGAACACACCAGAACAGACCAGAACAGACAAGAACAGACAAGAACAGACCAGGACAGACCAGAACAGACCAGAACAGATCAGAACAGATCAGAACAGATCAGGACAGAACATACCAGAACAGGCCAGAACAGACCAGAGCAGACCAGGACAGACCAGGACAGAACAGAATACACCAGAACAGACCAGGACAGACCAGAACAGATCAGAACAGATCAGAACAGATCAGAACAGATCAGAACAGATCAGAGCAGAACAGAACAGACCAGGACAGACCAGAACAGGCCAGAACGGACCAGAACGGACCAGAACGGACCAGAACAGACCAGGACAGACCAGAACAGGCCAGAACGGACCAGAACGGACCAGAACGGACCAGAACAGATCAGGACAGACCGGGACAGACCAGAACACAACACATAAGAACAGAACACACCAGAACAGACCAGGACAGAACATACCAGAACAGGCGAGAACAGGCCAGAACGGACAAGAACAGGCGAGAACAGGCGAGAACGGACCAGAACAGATCAGAACAGAACAGACCAGGACAGACCAGAGTAGATCAGAACAGATCATCACAGAACAGATCAGTACAGAACATACCAGAACAGGCCAGAACAGACCAGAGCAGGCAAGAACAGGCCAGGACAGACCAGAACAGGCCAGAACGGACATGAACGGACCAGAACAGACCAGAACAGATCAGAACAGATCAGAACAGAACAGATCAGATCAGATCAGAACAGATCAGACCAGAACAGAATACATAAGAACAGAACACACCAGAACAGACCAGGACAGAACATACCAGAACAGAATACATAAGAACGGAACACACCAGAACAGACCAGGACAGAACATACCAGAACAGGCAAGAACAGGCCAGAACGGACCAGGACAGACCAGAACACACCAGAACAGACAAGGACAGAACACACCAGAACAGACCAGGACAGACCAGGACAGACCACGACAGACCAGAACAGACCAGAACAGGCCAGAACGGACCAGAACGGACCAGAACAGTTCAACACAGACCAGGACAGACCAGATCAGGCCAGAACAGACCAGAACACATAAGAACAGAACACACCAGAACAGACCAGGACAGAACATACCAGAACAGGCGAGAACAGGCCAGAACGGACCAGAACAGGCGAGAACAGGCCAGAACAGACCAGAACAGATCAGAACAGATCAGAACAGACCAGGACAAACCAGGACAGACCAGAACAGACCAGGACAGACCAGGACAGACCAGAACAGACCAGGACAGACCAGAACATGCCACAACAGACCAGAACAGATCAACACAGACCTGGACAGACCAGAACAGGCCACAACATAACAGAACAGGCCAGAACAGACCAGGACAGATCAACACAGACCAGAACAGACCAGAACAGGCCACAACATAACAGAACAGGCGAGAACAGGCCAGAACGGACTAGAACAGACCAGAACATACCAGAACAGACCAGGACAAACCAGGACAGACCAGAACAGACCAGGACAGACCAGAACAGACCAGGACAGACCAGAACATGCCACAACAGACCAGAACAGATCAACACAGACCAGGACAGACCAGAACAGGCCACAACATAACAGAACAGGCCAGAACAGACCAGGACAGATCAGAACCGATCAGAACAGACCAGGACAAACCAGAACAGGCCAGAACGGACCAGAACGGACCAGAACGGACCAGAACGGACCAGAACAGACCAGGACAGACCAGAACAGGCCAGAACGGACCAGAACGGACCAGAACGGACCAGAACAGACCAGGACAGACCGGGACAGACCAGAACAGATCAGAACAGATCAGAACAGATCAGGACAGAACATACCAGAACAGGCCAGAACAGACCAGAGCAGACCAGGACAGACCAGGACAGAACAGAATACACCAGAACAGACCAGGACAGACCAGAACAGATCAGAACAGATCAGAACAGATCAGAGCAGAACAGAACAGACCAGAACAGGCCAGAACGGACCAGAACGGACCAGAACGGACCAGAACGGACCAGAACAGACCAGGACAGACCAGAACAGGCCAGAACGGACCAGAACGGACCAGAACGGACCAGAACAGACTAGGACAGACCGGGACAGACCAGAACACAACACATAAGAACAGAACACACCAGAACAGACCAGAACAGACAAGAACAGACAAGAACAGACCAGGACAGACCAGAACAGACCAGAACAGATCAGAACAGATCAGAACAGATCAGGACAGAACATACCAGAACAGGCCAGAACAGACCAGAGCAGACCAGGACAGACCAGGACAGAACAGAATACACCAGAACAGACCAGGACAGACCAGAACAGATCAGAACAGATCAGAACAGATCAGAACAGATCAGAGCAGAACAGAACAGACCAGGACAGACCAGAACAGGCCAGAACGGACCAGAACGGACCAGAACAGACCAGGACAGACCAGAACAGGCCAGAACGGACCAGAACGGACCAGAACGGACCAGAACAGACCAGGACAGACCGGGACAGACCAGAACACAACACATAAGAACAGAACACACCAGAACAGACCAGGACAGAACATACCAGAACAGGCGAGAACAGGCCAGAACGGACAAGAACAGGCGAGAACAGGCGAGAACGGACCAGAACAGATCAGAACAGAACAGACCAGGACAGACCAGAGTAGATCAGAACAGATCATCACAGAACAGATCAGTACAGAACATACCAGAACAGGCCAGAACAGACCAGAGCAGGCAAGAACAGGCCAGGACAGACCAGAACAGGCCAGAACGGACATGAACGGACCAGAACAGACCAGAACAGATCAGAACAGATCAGAACAGAACAGATCAGATCAGATCAGAACAGATCAGACCAGAACAGAATACATAAGAACAGAACACACCAGAACAGACCAGGACAGAACATACCAGAACAGAATACATAAGAACGGAACACACCAGAACATACCAGAACAGGCAAGAACAGGCCAGAACGGACCAGGACAGACCAGAACACACCAGAACAGACAAGGACAGAACACACCAGAACAGACCAGGACAGACCAGGACAGACCACGACAGACCAGAACAGACCAGAACAGGCCAGAACGGACCAGAACGGACCAGAACAGTTCAACACAGACCAGGACAGACCAGATCAGGCCAGAACAGACCAGAACACATAAGAACAGAACACACCAGAACAGACCAGGACAGAACATACCAGAACAGGCGAGAACAGGCCAGAACGGACCAGAACGGACCAGAACAGACCAGAACAGATCAGAACAGATCAGATCAGAACAGACCAGAACAGATCAGAACAGACCAGGACAGATCAGAGTAGATCAGAACAGATCAGAACAGAACAGAACAGAACAGAACAGAACAGATCAGATCAGATCAGAACAGATCAGAACAGAACAGAACAGGCCAGAACGGACCAGAACAGGCGAGAACAGGCCAGAACGGACTAGAACAGACCAGAACATACCAGAACAGACCAGGACAAACCAGGACAGACCAGAACAGACCAGGACAGACCAGAACAGACCAGGACAGACCAGAACATGCCACAACAGACCAGAACAGATCAACACAGACCAGGACAGACCAGAACAGGCCACAACATAACAGAACAGGCCAGAACAGACCAGGACAGATCAGAACCGATCAGAACAGACCAGGACAGACCAGAACAGGCCAGAACGGACCAGAACGGACCAGAACGGACCAGAACGGACCAGAACAGACCAGGACAGACCAGAACAGGCCAGAACGGACCAGAACGGACCAGAACGGACCAGAACAGACCAGGACAGACCGGGACAGACCAGAACACAACACATAAGAACAGAACACACCAGAACAGACCAGGACAGAACATACCAGAACAGGCGAGAACAGGCCAGAACGGACAAGAACAGGCGAGAACAGGCGAGAACGGACCAGAACAGATCAGAACAGAACAGACCAGGACAGACCAGAGTAGATCAGAACAGATCATCACAGAACAGATCAGTACAGAACATACCAGAACAGGCCAGAACAGACCAGAGCAGGCAAGAACAGGCCAGGACAGACCAGAACAGGCCAGAACGGACATGAACGGACCAGAACAGACCAGAACAGATCAGAACAGATCAGAACAGAACAGATCAGATCAGATCAGAACAGATCAGACCAGAACAGAATACATAAGAACAGAACACACCAGAACAGACCAGGACAGAACATACCAGAACAGAATACATAAGAACGGAACACACCAGAACAGACCAGGACAGAACATACCAGAACAGGCAAGAACAGGCCAGAACGGACCAGGACAGACCAGAACACACCAGAACAGACAAGGACAGAACACACCAGAACAGACCAGGACAGACCAGGACAGACCACGACAGACCAGAACAGACCAGAACAGGCCAGAACGGACCAGAACGGACCAGAACAGTTCAACACAGACCAGGACAGACCAGATCAGGCCAGAACAGACCAGAACACATAAGAACAGAACACACCAGAACAGACCAGGACAGAACATACCAGAACAGGCGAGAACAGGCCAGAACGGACCAGAACAGGCGAGAACAGGCCAGAACAGACCAGAACAGATCAGAACAGATCAGAACAGACCAGGACAAACCAGGACAGACCAGAACAGACCAGGACAGACCAGGACAGACCAGAACAGACCAGGACAGACCAGAACATGCCACAACAGACCAGAACAGATCAACACAGACCTGGACAGACCAGAACAGGCCACAACATAACAGAACAGGCCAGAACAGACCAGGACAGATCAACACAGACCAGAACAGACCAGAACAGGCCACAACATAACAGAACAGGCGAGAACAGGCCAGAACGGACCAGAACAGGCGAGAACAGGCCAGAACAGACCAGAACAGATCAGAACAGATCAGAACAGATCAGAACAGATCAGAACAGGCCAGAACGGACCAGAACAGGCGAGAACAGGCCAGAACGGACTAGAACAGACCAGAACATACCAGAACAGACCAGGACAAACCAGGACAGACCAGAACAGACCAGGACAGACCAGAACATGCCACAACAGACCAGAACAGATCAACACAGACCAGGACAGACCAGAACAGGCCACAACATAACAGAACAGGCCAGAACAGACCAGGACAGATCAGAACCGATCAGAACAGACCAGGACAGACCAGAACAGGCCAGAACGGACCAGAACGGACCAGAACGGACCAGAACAGACCAGGACAGACCAGAACAGGCCAGAACGGACCAGAACGGACCAGAACGGACCAGAACAGACCAGGACAGCCCGGGACAGACCAGAACACAACACATAAGAACAGAACACACCAGAACAGACCAGGACAGAACATACCAGAACAGGCGAGAACAGGCCAGAACGGACAAGAACAGGCGAGAACAGGCGAGAACGGACCAGAACAGATCAGAACAGAACAGACCAGGACAGACCAGAGTAGATCAGAACAGATCAGAACAGAACAGATCAGTACAGAACATACCAGAACAGACCAGGACAGACCAGAACAGGCCAGAACGGACCAGAACGGACCAGAACGGACCAGAACAGACCAGGACAGACCAGAACAGGCCAGAACGGACCAGAACGGACCAGAACGGACCAGAACAGACCAGGACAGCCCGGGACAGACCAGAACACAACACATAAGAACAGAACACACCAGAACAGACCAGAACAGACAAGAACAGACAAGAACAGACCGGGACAGACCAGAACACAACACATAAGAACAGAACACACCAGAACAGACCAGAACAGATCAACACAGACCTGGACAGACCAGAACAGGCCACAACATAACAGAACAGGCCAGAACAGACCAGGACAGATCAGAACCGATCAGAACAGACCAGGACAGACCAGAACAGGCCAGAACGGACATGAACGGACCAGAACAGACCAGAACAGATCAGAACAGATCAGAACAGATCAGAACAGATCAGAACAGGCCAGAACGGACCAGAACAGGCGAGAACAGGCCAGAACGGACTAGAACAGACCAGAACATACCAGAACAGACCAGGGCAAACCAGGACAGACCAGAACAGACCAGGACAGACCAGAACAGACCAGGACAGACCAGAACATGCCACAACAGACCAGAACAGATCAACACAGACCTGGACAGACCAGAACAGGCCACAACATAACAGAACAGGCCAGAACAGACCAGGACAGATCAGAACCGATCAGAACAGACCAGAACAGGCCAGAACGGACCAGAACGGACCAGAACGGACCAGAACGGACCAGAACAGACCAGAACAGACCAGAACAGGCCAGAACGGACCAGAACGGACCAGAACGGACCAGAACAGACCAGGACAGACCGGGACAGACCAGAACACAACACATAAGAACAGAACACACCAGAACAGACCAGAACAGACAAGAACAGACAAGAACAGACCAGGGCAGACCAGAACAGACCAGAACAGATCAGAACAGATCAGAACAGATCAGAACAGATCAGAACAGATCAGGACAGAACATACCAGAACAGGCCAGAACAGACCAGAGCAGACCAGGACAGACCAGGACAGAACAGAACACACCAGAACACACCAGAACACACCAGAACAGACCAGGAAAGAACACATCAGAACAGACCAGGACACACCAGAACAGATCAGAACAGATCAGAACAGATCAGAACAGATCAGAACAGGCCAGGACAGACCAGAACAGGCCAGAACGGACCAGAACGGACCAGAACGGACCAGAACGGACCAGAACGGACCAGAACAGACCAGGACAGACCGGGACAGACCAGAACAGACCAGAACATGCCACAACAGACCAGAACAGATCAACACAGACCAGGACAGAACAGAACAGGCCACAACATAACAGAACAGGCGAGAACAGGCCAGAACGGACCAGAACGGACCAGAACAGACCAGAACAGATCAGAACAGATCAGAACAGATCAGAACAGATCAGAACAGAACAGAACAGAACAGAACAGAACAGAACAGAACAGAACAGAACAGAACAGAACAGAACAGAACAGAACAGAACAGAACAGAACAGAACAGAACAGAACAGAACAGAACAGAACAGAACAGAACAGAACAGAACAGAACAGAACAGAACAGAACAGAACAGAACAGAACAGAACAGAACAGAACAGAACAGAACAGAACAGAACAGAACAGAACAGAACAGAACAGAACAGAACAGAACAGAACAGAACAGAACAGAACAGAACAGAACAGAACAGAACAGAACAGAACAGAACAGAACAGAACAGAACAGAACAGAACAGAACAGAACAGAACAGAACAGAACAGAACAGAACAGAACAGAACAGAACAGAACATACCAGAACAGGCGAGAACAGGCCAGAACGGACCAGAACGGACCAGAACGGACCAGAACAGACCAGGACAGACCGGGACAGACCAGAACACAACACATAAGAACAGAACACACCAGAACAGACCAGAACAGACAAGAACAGACAAGAACAGACCAGGGCAGACCAGAACAGACCAGAACAGATCAGAACAGATCAGAACAGATCAGAACAGATCAGAACAGATCAGGACAGAACATACCAGAACAGGCCAGAACAGACCAGAGCAGACCAGGACAGACCAGGACAGAACAGAACACACCAGAACACACCAGAACACACCAGAACAGACCAGGAAAGAACACATCAGAACAGACCAGGACACACCAGAACAGATCAGAACAGATCAACACAGACCAGGACAGACCAGATCAGGCCAGAACAGACCAGAACACATAAGAACAGAACACACCAGAACAGACCAGGACAGAACATACCAGAACAGGCGAGAACAGGCCAGAACGGACCAGAACAGGCGAGAACAGGCCAGAACAGAACAGAACAGATCAGATCAGAACAGATCAGAACAGATCATAACAGATCAGAACAGATCAGAACAGGCCAGAACGGACCAGAACAGGCGAGAACAGGCCAGAACGGACTAGAACAGACCAGAACATACCAGAACAGACCAGGACAAACCAGGACAGACCAGAACAGACCAGGACAGACCAGAACAGACCAGGACAGACCAGAACATGCCACAACAGACCAGAACAGATCAACACAGACCAGGACAGACCAGAACAGGCCACAACATAACAGAACAGGCCAGAACAGACCAGGACAGATCAGAACCGATCAGAACAGACCAGGACAGACCAGAACAGGCCAGAACGGACCAGAACGGACCAGAACGGACCAGAACGGACCAGAACAGACCAGGACAGACCAGAACAGGCCAGAACGGACCAGAACGGACCAGAACGGACCAGAACAGACTAGGACAGACCGGGACAGACCAGAACACAACACATAAGAACAGAACACACCAGAACAGACCAGAACAGACAAGAACAGACAAGAACAGACCAGGACAGACCAGAACAGACCAGAACAGATCAGAACAGATCAGAACAGATCAGGACAGAACATACCAGAACAGGCCAGAACAGACCAGAGCAGACCAGGACAGACCAGGACAGAACAGAATACACCAGAACAGACCAGGACAGACCAGAACAGATCAGAACAGATCAGAACAGATCAGAACAGATCAGAGCAGAACAGAACAGACCAGGACAGACCAGAACAGGCCAGAACGGACCAGAACGGACCAGAACGGACCAGAACAGACCAGGACAGACCAGAACAGGCCAGAACGGACCAGAACGGACCAGAACGGACCAGAACAGATCAGGACAGACCGGGACAGACCAGAACACAACACATAAGAACAGAACACACCAGAACAGACCAGGACAGAACATACCAGAACAGGCGAGAACAGGCCAGAACGGACAAGAACAGGCGAGAACAGGCGAGAACGGACCAGAACAGATCAGAACAGAACAGACCAGGACAGACCAGAGTAGATCAGAACAGATCATCACAGAACAGATCAGTACAGAACATACCAGAACAGGCCAGAACAGACCAGAGCAGGCAAGAACAGGCCAGGACAGACCAGAACAGGCCAGAACGGACCAGAACGGACCAGAACGGACCAGAACAGACCAGGACAGACCAGAACAGGCCAGAACGGACCAGAACGGACCAGAACGGACCAGAACGGACCAGAACAGACCAGGACAGACCAGAACAGGCCAGAACGGACCAGAACGGACCAGAACGGACCAGAACAGACCAGGACAGACCAGAACAGGCCAGAACGGACCAGAACGGACCAGAACGGACCAGAACAGACCAGGACAGACCGGGACAGACCAGAACACAACACATAAGAACAGAACACACCAGAACAGACCAGAACAGACAAGAACAGACAAGAACAGACCAGAACAGACCAGAACAGACCAGAACAGATCAGAACAGATCAGAACAGATCAGAACAGATCAGGACAGAACATACCAGAACAGGCCAGAACAGACCAGAGCAGACCAGGACAGACCAGGACAGAACAGAATACACCAGAACAGACCAGGACAGACCAGAACAGATCAGAACAGATCAGAACAGATCAGAGCAGAACAGAACAGACCAGGACAGACCAGAACAGGCCAGAACGGACCAGAACGGACCAGAACGGACCAGAACAGACCAGGACAGACCAGAACAGGCCAGAACGGACCAGAACGGACCAGAACAGACCAGGACAGACCGGGACAGACCAGAACAGATCAGAACAGATCAGAACAGATCAGGACAGAACATACCAGAACAGGCCAGAACAGACCAGAGCAGACCAGGACAGACCAGGACAGAACAGAATACACCAGAACAGACCAGGACAGACCAGAACAGATCAGAACAGATCAGAACAGATCAGAGCAGAACAGAACAGACCAGGACAGACCAGAACAGGCCAGAACGGACCAGAACGGACCAGAACGGACCAGAACAGACCAGGACAGACCAGAACAGGCCAGAACGGACCAGAACGGACCAGAACGGACCAGAACAGACCAGGACAGCCCGGGACAGACCAGAACACAACACATAAGAACAGAACACACCAGAACAGACCAGGACAGAACATACCAGAACAGGCGAGAACAGGCCAGAACGGACAAGAACAGGCGAGAACAGGCGAGAACGGACCAGAACAGATCAGAACAGAACAGACCAGGACAGACCAGAGTAGATCAGAACAGATCAGAACAGAACAGATCAGTACAGAACATACCAGAACAGGCCAGAACAGACCAGAGCAGGCAAGAACAGGCCAGGACAGACCAGAACAGGCCAGAACGGACATGAACGGACCAGAACAGACCAGAACAGATCAGAACAGATCAGAACAGATCAGAACAGATCAGAACAGGCCAGAACGGACCAGAACAGGCGAGAACAGGCCAGAACGGACTAGAACAGACCAGAACATACCAGAACAGACCAGGGCAAACCAGGACAGACCAGAACAGACCAGGACAGACCAGAACAGACCAGGACAGACCAGGACAGACCAGAACATGCCACAACAGACCAGAACAGATCAACACAGACCTGGACAGACCAGAACAGGCCACAACATAACAGAACAGGCCAGAACAGACCAGGACAGATCAGAACCGATCAGAACAGACCAGAACAGGCCAGAACGGACCAGAACGGACCAGAACGGACCAGAACGGACCAGAACAGACCAGAACAGACCAGAACAGACCAGAACAGGCCAGAACGGACCAGAACGGACCAGAACGGACCAGAACAGACCAGGACAGACCGGGACAGACCAGAACACAACACATAAGAACAGAACACACCAGAACAGACCAGAACAGACAAGAACAGACAAGAACAGACCAGGGCAGACCAGAACAGACCAGAACAGATCAGAACAGATCAGAACAGATCAGAACAGATCAGAACAGATCAGGACAGAACATACCAGAACAGGCCAGAACAGACCAGAGCAGACCAGGACAGACCAGGACAGAACAGAACACACCAGAACACACCAGAACACACCAGAACAGACCAGGAAAGAACACATCAGAACAGACCAGGACACACCAGAACAGATCAGAACAGATCAGAACAGATCAGAACAGATCAGAACAGGCCAGGACAGACCAGAACAGGCCAGAACGGACCAGAACGGACCAGAACGGACCAGAACGGACCAGAACGGACCAGAACAGACCAGGACAGACCGGGACAGACCAGAACAGACCAGAACATGCCACAACAGACCAGAACAGATCAACACAGACCAGGACAGAACAGAACAGGCCACAACATAACAGAACAGGCGAGAACAGGCCAGAACGGACCAGAACGGACCAGAACAGACCAGAACAGATCAGAACAGATCAGAACAGATCAGAACAGATCAGAACAGATCAGAACAGAACAGAACAGAACAGAACAGAACAGAACAGAACAGAACAGAACAGAACAGAACAGAACAGAACAGAACAGAACAGAACAGAACAGAACAGAACAGAACAGAACAGAACAGAACAGAACAGAACAGAACAGAACAGAACAGAACAGAACAGAACAGAACAGAACAGAACAGAACAGAACAGAACAGAACAGAACAGAACAGAACAGAACAGAACAGAACAGAACAGAACAGAACAGAACAGAACAGAACAGAACAGAACAGAACAGAACAGAACAGAACAGAACAGAACAGAACAGAACAGAACAGAACAGAACAGAACAGAACAGAACAGAACAGAACAGAACAGAACAGAACAGAACAGAACAGAACAGAACAGAACAGAACAGAACAGAACAGAACAGAACAGAACAGAACAGAACAGAACAGAACAGAACAGAACAGAACAGAACAGAACAGAACAGAACAGAACAGAACAGAACAGAACAGAACAGAACAGAACAGAACAGGACAGACCAGGACAGACCAGAACAGACCAGGACAGATCAGAGTAGATCA
This sequence comes from Ectemnius cavifrons, assembly GCA_964023945.1. NCBI lineage: Eukaryota > Metazoa > Arthropoda > Insecta > Hymenoptera > Crabronidae > Ectemnius > Ectemnius cavifrons. Next base: position 372,568 of record OZ030386.1, on the reverse strand, counting down.
GAACAGATCAGAACAGAACAGAACAGAACAGAACAGATCAGATCAGATCAGATCAGAACAGATCAGATCAGAACAGAACAGAACAGGCCAGAACAGGCCAGAACGGACTAGAACAGACCAGAACATACCAGAACAGACCAGGACAAACCAGGACAGACCAGAACAGACCAGGACAGACCAGAACAGACCAGGACAGACCAGAACATGCCACAACAGACCAGAACAGATCAACACAGACCAGGACAGACCAGAACAGGCCACAACATAACAGAACAGGCCAGAACAGACCAGGACAGATCAGAACCGATCAGAACAGACCAGGACAGACCAGAACAGGCCAGAACGGACCAGAACGGACCAGAACGGACCAGAACGGACCAGAACAGACCAGGACAGACCAGAACAGGCCAGAACGGACCAGAACGGACCAGAACGGACCAGAACAGACCAGGACAGACCGGGACAGACCAGAACACAACACATAAGAACAGAACACACCAGAACAGACCAGAACAGACAAGAACAGACAAGAACAGACCAGGACAGACCAGAACAGACCAGAACAGATCAGAACAGATCAGAACAGATCAGGACAGAACATACCAGAACAGGCCAGAACAGACCAGAGCAGACCAGGACAGACCAGGACAGAACAGAATACACCAGAACAGACCAGGACAGACCAGAACAGATCAGAACAGATCAGAACAGATCAGAGCAGAACAGAACAGACCAGGACAGACCAGAACAGGCCAGAACGGACCAGAACGGACCAGAACGGACCAGAACAGACCAGGACAGACCAGAACAGGCCAGAACGGACCAGAACGGACCAGAACAGACCAGGACAGACCGGGACAGACCAGAACAGATCAGAACAGATCAGAACAGATCAGGACAGAACATACCAGAACAGGCCAGAACAGACCAGAGCAGACCAGGACAGACCAGGACAGAACAGAATACACCAGAACAGACCAGGACAGACCAGAACAGATCAGAACAGATCAGAACAGATCAGAGCAGAACAGAACAGACCAGGACAGACCAGAACAGGCCAGAACGGACCAGAACGGACCAGAACGGCCCAGAACAGACCAGGACAGACCAGAACAGGCCAGAACGGACCAGAACGGACCAGAACGGACCAGAACAGACCAGGACAGCCCGGGACAGACCAGAACACAACACATAAGAACAGAACACACCAGAACAGAACAGAACAGAACAGAACAGAACAGAACAGAACAGAACAGAACAGAACAGAACAGAACAGAACAGAACAGAACAGAACAGAACAGAACAGAACAGAACAGAACAGAACAGAACAGAACAGAACAGAACAGAACAGAACAGAACAGAACAGAACAGAACAGAACAGAACAGAACAGAACAGAACAGAACAGAACAGAACAGAACAGAACAGAACAGAACAGAACAGAACAGAACAGAACAGAACAGAACAGAACAGAACAGAACAGAACAGAACAGAACAGAACAGAACAGAACAGAACAGAACAGAACAGAACAGAACAGAACAGAACAGAACAGAACAGAACAGAACAGAACAGAACAGAACAGAACAGAACAGAACAGAACAGAACAGAACAGAACAGAACAGAACAGAACAGAACAGAACAGAACAGAACAGAACAGAACAGAACAGAACAGAACAGAACAGAACAGGACAGACCAGGACAGACCAGAACAGACCAGGACAGATCAGAGTAGATCAGAACAGATCAGAACAGAACAGAACAGAACAGAACAGATCAGATCAGATCAGATCAGAACAGATCAGATCAGAACAGAACAGAACAGGCCAGAACAGGCCAGAACGGACTAGAACAGACCAGAACATACCAGAACAGACCAGGACAAACCAGGACAGACCAGAACAGACCAGGACAGACCAGAACAGACCAGGACAGACCAGAACATGCCACAACAGACCAGAACAGATCAACACAGACCAGGACAGACCAGAACAGGCCACAACATAACAGAACAGGCCAGAACAGACCAGGACAGATCAGAACCGATCAGAACAGACCAGGACAGACCAGAACAGGCCAGAACGGACCAGAACGGACCAGAACGGACCAGAACGGACCAGAACAGACCAGGACAGACCAGAACAGGCCAGAACGGACCAGAACGGACCAGAACGGACCAGAACAGACCAGGACAGACCGGGACAGACCAGAACACAACACATAAGAACAGAACACACCAGAACAGACCAGAACAGACAAGAACAGACAAGAACAGACCAGGACAGACCAGAACAGACCAGAACAGATCAGAACAGATCAGAACAGATCAGGACAGAACATACCAGAACAGGCCAGAACAGACCAGAGCAGACCAGGACAGACCAGGACAGAACAGAATACACCAGAACAGACCAGGACAGACCAGAACAGATCAGAACAGATCAGAACAGATCAGAGCAGAACAGAACAGACCAGGACAGACCAGAACAGGCCAGAACGGACCAGAACGGACCAGAACGGACCAGAACAGACCAGGACAGACCAGAACAGGCCAGAACGGACCAGAACGGACCAGAACAGACCAGGACAGACCGGGACAGACCAGAACAGATCAGAACAGATCAGAACAGATCAGGACAGAACATACCAGAACAGGCCAGAACAGACCAGAGCAGACCAGGACAGACCAGGACAGAACAGAATACACCAGAACAGACCAGGACAGACCAGAACAGATCAGAACAGATCAGAACAGATCAGAGCAGAACAGAACAGACCAGGACAGACCAGAACAGGCCAGAACGGACCAGAACGGACCAGAACGGCCCAGAACAGACCAGGACAGACCAGAACAGGCCAGAACGGACCAGAACGGACCAGAACGGACCAGAACAGACCAGGACAGCCCGGGACAGACCAGAACACAACACATAAGAACAGAACACACCAGAACAGACCAGGACAGAACATACCAGAACAGGCGAGAACAGGCCAGAACGGACAAGAACAGGCGAGAACAGGCGAGAACGGACCAGAACAGATCAGAACAGAACAGACCAGGACAGACCAGAGTAGATCAGAACAGATCAGAACAGAACAGATCAGTACAGAACATACCAGAACAGGCCAGAACAGACCAGAGCAGGCAAGAACAGGCCAGGACAGACCAGAACAGGCCAGAACGGACATGAACGGACCAGAACAGACCAGAACAGATCAGAACAGATCAGAACAGATCAGAACAGATCAGAACAGGCCAGAACGGACCAGAACAGGCGAGAACAGGCCAGAACGGACTAGAACAGACCAGAACATACCAGAACAGACCAGGGCAAACCAGGACAGACCAGAACAGACCAGGACAGACCAGAACAGACCAGGACAGACCAGAACATGCCACAACAGACCAGAACAGATCAACACAGACCTGGACAGACCAGAACAGGCCACAACATAACAGAACAGGCCAGAACAGACCAGGACAGATCAGAACCGATCAGAACAGACCAGAACAGGCCAGAACGGACCAGAACGGACCAGAACGGACCAGAACGGACCAGAACAGACCAGAACAGACCAGAACAGGCCAGAACGGACCAGAACGGACCAGAACGGACCAGAACAGACCAGGACAGACCGGGACAGACCAGAACACAACACATAAGAACAGAACACACCAGAACAGACCAGAACAGACAAGAACAGACAAGAACAGACCAGGGCAGACCAGAACAGACCAGAACAGATCAGAACAGATCAGAACAGATCAGAACAGATCAGAACAGATCAGGACAGAACATACCAGAACAGGCCAGAACAGACCAGAGCAGACCAGGACAGACCAGGACAGAACAGAACACACCAGAACACACCAGAACACACCAGAACAGACCAGGAAAGAACACATCAGAACAGACCAGGACACACCAGAACAGATCAGAACAGATCAGAACAGATCAGAACAGATCAGAACAGGCCAGGACAGACCAGAACAGGCCAGAACGGACCAGAACGGACCAGAACGGACCAGAACGGACCAGAACGGACCAGAACAGACCAGGACAGACCGGGACAGACCAGAACAGACCAGAACATGCCACAACAGACCAGAACAGATCAACACAGACCAGGACAGAACAGAACAGGCCACAACATAACAGAACAGGCGAGAACAGGCCAGAACGGACCAGAACGGACCAGAACAGACCAGAACAGATCAGAACAGATCAGAACAGATCAGAACAGATCAGAACAGATCAGAACAGAACAGAACAGAACAGAACAGAACAGAACAGAACAGAACAGAACAGAACAGAACAGAACAGAACAGAACAGGCCACAACATAACAGAACAGGCCAGAACAGACCAGGACAGATCAGAACCGATCAGAACAGACCAGGACAGACCAGAACAGACCAGAACGGACCAGAACGGACCAGAACGGACCAGAACGGACCAGAACAGACCAGGACAGACCAGAACAGGCCAGAACGGACCAGAACGGACCAGAACGGACCAGAACGGACCAGAACAGACTAGGACAGACCGGGACAGACCAGAACACAACACATAAGAACAGAACACACCAGAACAGACCAGAACAGACAAGAACAGACAAGAACAGACCAGGACAGACCAGAACAGACCAGAACAGATCAGAACAGATCAGAACAGATCAGGACAGAACATACCAGAACAGGCCAGAACAGACCAGAGCAGACCAGGACAGACCAGGACAGAACAGAATACACCAGAACAGACCAGGACAGACCAGAACAGATCAGAACAGATCAGAACAGATCAGAACAGATCAGAACAGATCAGAGCAGAACAGAACAGACCGGGACAGACCAGAACAGACCAGAACATGCCACAACAGACCAGAACAGATCAACACAGACCAGGACAGACCAGAACAGGCCACAACATAACAGAACAGGCCAGAACAGACCAGGACAGATCAGAACCGATCAGAACAGACCAGGACAGACCAGAACAGACCAGAACGGACCAGAACGGACCAGAACGGACCAGAACGGACCAGAACAGACCAGGACAGACCAGAACAGGCCAGAACGGACCAGAACGGACCAGAACGGACCAGAACGGACCAGAACAGACTAGGACAGACCGGGACAGACCAGAACACAACACATAAGAACAGAACACACCAGAACAGACCAGAACAGACAAGAACAGACAAGAACAGACCAGGACAGACCAGAACAGACCAGAACAGATCAGAACAGATCAGAACAGATCAGGACAGAACATACCAGAACAGGCCAGAACAGACCAGAGCAGACCAGGACAGACCAGGACAGAACAGAATACACCAGAACAGACCAGGACAGACCAGAACAGATCAGAACAGATCAGAACAGATCAGAACAGATCAGAACAGATCAGAGCAGAACAGAACAGACCAGGACAGACCAGAACAGGCCAGAACGGACCAGAACGGACCAGAACGGACCAGAACAGACCAGGACAGACCAGAACAGGCCAGAACGGACCAGAACGGACCAGAACGGACCAGAACAGATCAGGACAGACCGGGACAGACCAGAACACAACACATAAGAACAGAACACACCAGAACAGACCAGGACAGAACATACCAGAACAGGCGAGAACAGGCCAGAACGGACAAGAACAGGCGAGAACAGGCGAGAACGGACCAGAACAGATCAGAACAGAACAGACCAGGACAGACCAGAGTAGATCAGAACAGATCATCACAGAACAGATCAGTACAGAACATACCAGAACAGGCCAGAACAGACCAGAGCAGGCAAGAACAGGCCAGGACAGACCAGAACAGGCCAGAACGGACATGAACGGACCAGAACAGACCAGAACAGATCAGAACAGATCAGACCAGAACAGAATACATAAGAACAGAACACACCAGAACAGACCAGGACAGAACATACCAGAACAGAATACATAAGAACGGAACACACCAGAACAGACCAGGACAGAACATACCAGAACAGGCAAGAACAGGCCAGAACGGACCAGGACAGACCAGAACACACCAGAACAGACAAGGACAGAACACACCAGAACAGACCAGGACAGACCAGGACAGACCACGACAGACCAGAACAGACCAGAACAGGCCAGAACGGACCAGAACGGACCAGAACAGTTCAACACAGACCAGGACAGACCAGATCAGGCCAGAACAGACCAGAACACATAAGAACAGAACACACCAGAACAGACCAGGACAGAACATACCAGAACAGGCGAGAACAGGCCAGAACGGACCAGAACAGGCGAGAACAGGCCAGAACAGACCAGAACAGATCAGAACAGATCAGAACAGACCAGGACAAACCAGGACAGACCAGAACAGACCAGGACAGACCAGGACAGACCAGAACAGACCAGGACAGACCAGAACATGCCACAACAGACCAGAACAGATCAACACAGACCTGGACAGACCAGAACAGGCCACAACATAACAGAACAGGCCAGAACAGACCAGGACAGATCAACACAGACCAGAACAGACCAGAACAGGCCACAACATAACAGAACAGGCGAGAACAGGCCAGAACGGACTAGAACAGACCAGAACATACCAGAACAGACCAGGACAAACCAGGACAGACCAGAACAGACCAGGACAGACCAGAACAGACCAGGACAGACCAGAACATGCCACAACAGACCAGAACAGATCAACACAGACCAGGACAGACCAGAACAGGCCACAACATAACAGAACAGGCCAGAACAGACCAGGACAGATCAGAACCGATCAGAACAGACCAGGACAAACCAGAACAGGCCAGAACGGACCAGAACGGACCAGAACGGACCAGAACGGACCAGAACAGACCAGGACAGACCAGAACAGGCCAGAACGGACCAGAACGGACCAGAACGGACCAGAACAGACCAGGACAGACCGGGACAGACCAGAACAGATCAGAACAGATCAGAACAGATCAGGACAGAACATACCAGAACAGGCCAGAACAGACCAGAGCAGACCAGGACAGACCAGGACAGAACAGAATACACCAGAACAGACCAGGACAGACCAGAACAGATCAGAACAGATCAGAACAGATCAGAGCAGAACAGAACAGACCAGAACAGGCCAGAACGGACCAGAACGGACCAGAACGGACCAGAACGGACCAGAACAGACCAGGACAGACCAGAACAGGCCAGAACGGACCAGAACGGACCAGAACGGACCAGAACAGACTAGGACAGACCGGGACAGACCAGAACACAACACATAAGAACAGAACACACCAGAACAGACCAGAACAGACAAGAACAGACAAGAACAGACCAGGACAGACCAGAACAGACCAGAACAGATCAGAACAGATCAGAACAGATCAGGACAGAACATACCAGAACAGGCCAGAACAGACCAGAGCAGACCAGGACAGACCAGGACAGAACAGAATACACCAGAACAGACCAGGACAGACCAGAACAGATCAGAACAGATCAGAACAGATCAGAACAGATCAGAGCAGAACAGAACAGACCAGGACAGACCAGAACAGGCCAGAACGGACCAGAACGGACCAGAACAGACCAGGACAGACCAGAACAGGCCAGAACGGACCAGAACGGACCAGAACGGACCAGAACAGACCAGGACAGACCGGGACAGACCAGAACACAACACATAAGAACAGAACACACCAGAACAGACCAGGACAGAACATACCAGAACAGGCGAGAACAGGCCAGAACGGACAAGAACAGGCGAGAACAGGCGAGAACGGACCAGAACAGATCAGAACAGAACAGACCAGGACAGACCAGAGTAGATCAGAACAGATCATCACAGAACAGATCAGTACAGAACATACCAGAACAGGCCAGAACAGACCAGAGCAGGCAAGAACAGGCCAGGACAGACCAGAACAGGCCAGAACGGACATGAACGGACCAGAACAGACCAGAACAGATCAGAACAGATCAGAACAGAACAGATCAGATCAGATCAGAACAGATCAGACCAGAACAGAATACATAAGAACAGAACACACCAGAACAGACCAGGACAGAACATACCAGAACAGAATACATAAGAACGGAACACACCAGAACATACCAGAACAGGCAAGAACAGGCCAGAACGGACCAGGACAGACCAGAACACACCAGAACAGACAAGGACAGAACACACCAGAACAGACCAGGACAGACCAGGACAGACCACGACAGACCAGAACAGACCAGAACAGGCCAGAACGGACCAGAACGGACCAGAACAGTTCAACACAGACCAGGACAGACCAGATCAGGCCAGAACAGACCAGAACACATAAGAACAGAACACACCAGAACAGACCAGGACAGAACATACCAGAACAGGCGAGAACAGGCCAGAACGGACCAGAACGGACCAGAACAGACCAGAACAGATCAGAACAGATCAGATCAGAACAGACCAGAACAGATCAGAACAGACCAGGACAGATCAGAGTAGATCAGAACAGATCAGAACAGAACAGAACAGAACAGAACAGAACAGATCAGATCAGATCAGAACAGATCAGAACAGAACAGAACAGGCCAGAACGGACCAGAACAGGCGAGAACAGGCCAGAACGGACTAGAACAGACCAGAACATACCAGAACAGACCAGGACAAACCAGGACAGACCAGAACAGACCAGGACAGACCAGAACAGACCAGGACAGACCAGAACATGCCACAACAGACCAGAACAGATCAACACAGACCAGGACAGACCAGAACAGGCCACAACATAACAGAACAGGCCAGAACAGACCAGGACAGATCAGAACCGATCAGAACAGACCAGGACAGACCAGAACAGGCCAGAACGGACCAGAACGGACCAGAACGGACCAGAACGGACCAGAACAGACCAGGACAGACCAGAACAGGCCAGAACGGACCAGAACGGACCAGAACGGACCAGAACAGACCAGGACAGACCGGGACAGACCAGAACACAACACATAAGAACAGAACACACCAGAACAGACCAGGACAGAACATACCAGAACAGGCGAGAACAGGCCAGAACGGACAAGAACAGGCGAGAACAGGCGAGAACGGACCAGAACAGATCAGAACAGAACAGACCAGGACAGACCAGAGTAGATCAGAACAGATCATCACAGAACAGATCAGTACAGAACATACCAGAACAGGCCAGAACAGACCAGAGCAGGCAAGAACAGGCCAGGACAGACCAGAACAGGCCAGAACGGACATGAACGGACCAGAACAGACCAGAACAGATCAGAACAGATCAGAACAGAACAGATCAGATCAGATCAGAACAGATCAGACCAGAACAGAATACATAAGAACAGAACACACCAGAACAGACCAGGACAGAACATACCAGAACAGAATACATAAGAACGGAACACACCAGAACAGACCAGGACAGAACATACCAGAACAGGCAAGAACAGGCCAGAACGGACCAGGACAGACCAGAACACACCAGAACAGACAAGGACAGAACACACCAGAACAGACCAGGACAGACCAGGACAGACCACGACAGACCAGAACAGACCAGAACAGGCCAGAACGGACCAGAACGGACCAGAACAGTTCAACACAGACCAGGACAGACCAGATCAGGCCAGAACAGACCAGAACACATAAGAACAGAACACACCAGAACAGACCAGGACAGAACATACCAGAACAGGCGAGAACAGGCCAGAACGGACCAGAACAGGCGAGAACAGGCCAGAACAGACCAGAACAGATCAGAACAGATCAGAACAGACCAGGACAAACCAGGACAGACCAGAACAGACCAGGACAGACCAGGACAGACCAGAACAGACCAGGACAGACCAGAACATGCCACAACAGACCAGAACAGATCAACACAGACCTGGACAGACCAGAACAGGCCACAACATAACAGAACAGGCCAGAACAGACCAGGACAGATCAACACAGACCAGAACAGACCAGAACAGGCCACAACATAACAGAACAGGCGAGAACAGGCCAGAACGGACCAGAACAGGCGAGAACAGGCCAGAACAGACCAGAACAGATCAGAACAGATCAGAACAGATCAGAACAGATCAGAACAGGCCAGAACGGACCAGAACAGGCGAGAACAGGCCAGAACGGACTAGAACAGACCAGAACATACCAGAACAGACCAGGACAAACCAGGACAGACCAGAACAGACCAGGACAGACCAGAACATGCCACAACAGACCAGAACAGATCAACACAGACCAGGACAGACCAGAACAGGCCACAACATAACAGAACAGGCCAGAACAGACCAGGACAGATCAGAACCGATCAGAACAGACCAGGACAGACCAGAACAGGCCAGAACGGACCAGAACGGACCAGAACGGACCAGAACAGACCAGGACAGACCAGAACAGGCCAGAACGGACCAGAACGGACCAGAACGGACCAGAACAGACCAGGACAGCCCGGGACAGACCAGAACACAACACATAAGAACAGAACACACCAGAACAGACCAGGACAGAACATACCAGAACAGGCGAGAACAGGCCAGAACGGACAAGAACAGGCGAGAACAGGCGAGAACGGACCAGAACAGATCAGAACAGAACAGACCAGGACAGACCAGAGTAGATCAGAACAGATCAGAACAGAACAGATCAGTACAGAACATACCAGAACAGACCAGGACAGACCAGAACAGGCCAGAACGGACCAGAACGGACCAGAACGGACCAGAACAGACCAGGACAGACCAGAACAGGCCAGAACGGACCAGAACGGACCAGAACGGACCAGAACAGACCAGGACAGCCCGGGACAGACCAGAACACAACACATAAGAACAGAACACACCAGAACAGACCAGAACAGACAAGAACAGACAAGAACAGACCGGGACAGACCAGAACACAACACATAAGAACAGAACACACCAGAACAGACCAGAACAGATCAACACAGACCTGGACAGACCAGAACAGGCCACAACATAACAGAACAGGCCAGAACAGACCAGGACAGATCAGAACCGATCAGAACAGACCAGGACAGACCAGAACAGGCCAGAACGGACATGAACGGACCAGAACAGACCAGAACAGATCAGAACAGATCAGAACAGATCAGAACAGATCAGAACAGGCCAGAACGGACCAGAACAGGCGAGAACAGGCCAGAACGGACTAGAACAGACCAGAACATACCAGAACAGACCAGGGCAAACCAGGACAGACCAGAACAGACCAGGACAGACCAGAACAGACCAGGACAGACCAGAACATGCCACAACAGACCAGAACAGATCAACACAGACCTGGACAGACCAGAACAGGCCACAACATAACAGAACAGGCCAGAACAGACCAGGACAGATCAGAACCGATCAGAACAGACCAGAACAGGCCAGAACGGACCAGAACGGACCAGAACGGACCAGAACGGACCAGAACAGACCAGAACAGACCAGAACAGGCCAGAACGGACCAGAACGGACCAGAACGGACCAGAACAGACCAGGACAGACCGGGACAGACCAGAACACAACACATAAGAACAGAACACACCAGAACAGACCAGAACAGACAAGAACAGACAAGAACAGACCAGGGCAGACCAGAACAGACCAGAACAGATCAGAACAGATCAGAACAGATCAGAACAGATCAGAACAGATCAGGACAGAACATACCAGAACAGGCCAGAACAGACCAGAGCAGACCAGGACAGACCAGGACAGAACAGAACACACCAGAACACACCAGAACACACCAGAACAGACCAGGAAAGAACACATCAGAACAGACCAGGACACACCAGAACAGATCAGAACAGATCAGAACAGATCAGAACAGATCAGAACAGGCCAGGACAGACCAGAACAGGCCAGAACGGACCAGAACGGACCAGAACGGACCAGAACGGACCAGAACGGACCAGAACAGACCAGGACAGACCGGGACAGACCAGAACAGACCAGAACATGCCACAACAGACCAGAACAGATCAACACAGACCAGGACAGAACAGAACAGGCCACAACATAACAGAACAGGCGAGAACAGGCCAGAACGGACCAGAACGGACCAGAACAGACCAGAACAGATCAGAACAGATCAGAACAGATCAGAACAGATCAGAACAGAACAGAACAGAACAGAACAGAACAGAACAGAACAGAACAGAACAGAACAGAACAGAACAGAACAGAACAGAACAGAACAGAACAGAACAGAACAGAACAGAACAGAACAGAACAGAACAGAACAGAACAGAACAGAACAGAACAGAACAGAACAGAACAGAACAGAACAGAACAGAACAGAACAGAACAGAACAGAACAGAACAGAACAGAACAGAACAGAACAGAACAGAACAGAACAGAACAGAACAGAACAGAACAGAACAGAACAGAACAGAACAGAACAGAACAGAACAGAACAGAACAGAACAGAACAGAACAGAACAGAACAGAACAGAACAGAACAGAACAGAACAGAACAGAACAGAACAGAACAGAACAGAACAGAACAGAACAGAACAGAACAGAACAGAACAGAACATACCAGAACAGGCGAGAACAGGCCAGAACGGACCAGAACGGACCAGAACGGACCAGAACAGACCAGGACAGACCGGGACAGACCAGAACACAACACATAAGAACAGAACACACCAGAACAGACCAGAACAGACAAGAACAGACAAGAACAGACCAGGGCAGACCAGAACAGACCAGAACAGATCAGAACAGATCAGAACAGATCAGAACAGATCAGAACAGATCAGGACAGAACATACCAGAACAGGCCAGAACAGACCAGAGCAGACCAGGACAGACCAGGACAGAACAGAACACACCAGAACACACCAGAACACACCAGAACAGACCAGGAAAGAACACATCAGAACAGACCAGGACACACCAGAACAGATCAGAACAGATCAACACAGACCAGGACAGACCAGATCAGGCCAGAACAGACCAGAACACATAAGAACAGAACACACCAGAACAGACCAGGACAGAACATACCAGAACAGGCGAGAACAGGCCAGAACGGACCAGAACAGGCGAGAACAGGCCAGAACAGAACAGAACAGATCAGATCAGAACAGATCAGAACAGATCATAACAGATCAGAACAGATCAGAACAGGCCAGAACGGACCAGAACAGGCGAGAACAGGCCAGAACGGACTAGAACAGACCAGAACATACCAGAACAGACCAGGACAAACCAGGACAGACCAGAACAGACCAGGACAGACCAGAACAGACCAGGACAGACCAGAACATGCCACAACAGACCAGAACAGATCAACACAGACCAGGACAGACCAGAACAGGCCACAACATAACAGAACAGGCCAGAACAGACCAGGACAGATCAGAACCGATCAGAACAGACCAGGACAGACCAGAACAGGCCAGAACGGACCAGAACGGACCAGAACGGACCAGAACGGACCAGAACAGACCAGGACAGACCAGAACAGGCCAGAACGGACCAGAACGGACCAGAACGGACCAGAACAGACTAGGACAGACCGGGACAGACCAGAACACAACACATAAGAACAGAACACACCAGAACAGACCAGAACAGACAAGAACAGACAAGAACAGACCAGGACAGACCAGAACAGACCAGAACAGATCAGAACAGATCAGAACAGATCAGGACAGAACATACCAGAACAGGCCAGAACAGACCAGAGCAGACCAGGACAGACCAGGACAGAACAGAATACACCAGAACAGACCAGGACAGACCAGAACAGATCAGAACAGATCAGAACAGATCAGAACAGATCAGAGCAGAACAGAACAGACCAGGACAGACCAGAACAGGCCAGAACGGACCAGAACGGACCAGAACGGACCAGAACAGACCAGGACAGACCAGAACAGGCCAGAACGGACCAGAACGGACCAGAACGGACCAGAACAGATCAGGACAGACCGGGACAGACCAGAACACAACACATAAGAACAGAACACACCAGAACAGACCAGGACAGAACATACCAGAACAGGCGAGAACAGGCCAGAACGGACAAGAACAGGCGAGAACAGGCGAGAACGGACCAGAACAGATCAGAACAGAACAGACCAGGACAGACCAGAGTAGATCAGAACAGATCATCACAGAACAGATCAGTACAGAACATACCAGAACAGGCCAGAACAGACCAGAGCAGGCAAGAACAGGCCAGGACAGACCAGAACAGGCCAGAACGGACCAGAACGGACCAGAACGGACCAGAACAGACCAGGACAGACCAGAACAGGCCAGAACGGACCAGAACGGACCAGAACGGACCAGAACGGACCAGAACAGACCAGGACAGACCAGAACAGGCCAGAACGGACCAGAACGGACCAGAACGGACCAGAACAGACCAGGACAGACCAGAACAGGCCAGAACGGACCAGAACGGACCAGAACGGACCAGAACAGACCAGGACAGACCGGGACAGACCAGAACACAACACATAAGAACAGAACACACCAGAACAGACCAGAACAGACAAGAACAGACAAGAACAGACCAGAACAGACCAGAACAGACCAGAACAGATCAGAACAGATCAGAACAGATCAGAACAGATCAGGACAGGACAGACCAGGACAGAACAGAATACACCAGAACAGACCAGGACAGACCAGAACAGATCAGAACAGATCAGAACAGATCAGAGCAGAACAGAACAGACCAGGACAGACCAGAACAGGCCAGAACGGACCAGAACGGACCAGAACGGACCAGAACAGACCAGGACAGACCAGAACAGGCCAGAACGGACCAGAACGGACCAGAACAGACCAGGACAGACCGGGACAGACCAGAACAGATCAGAACAGATCAGAACAGATCAGGACAGAACATACCAGAACAGGCCAGAACAGACCAGAGCAGACCAGGACAGACCAGGACAGAACAGAATACACCAGAACAGACCAGGACAGACCAGAACAGATCAGAACAGATCAGAACAGATCAGAGCAGAACAGAACAGACCAGGACAGACCAGAACAGGCCAGAACGGACCAGAACGGACCAGAACGGACCAGAACAGACCAGGACAGACCAGAACAGGCCAGAACGGACCAGAACGGACCAGAACGGACCAGAACAGACCAGGACAGCCCGGGACAGACCAGAACACAACACATAAGAACAGAACACACCAGAACAGACCAGGACAGAACATACCAGAACAGGCGAGAACAGGCCAGAACGGACAAGAACAGGCGAGAACAGGCGAGAACGGACCAGAACAGATCAGAACAGAACAGACCAGGACAGACCAGAGTAGATCAGAACAGATCAGAACAGAACAGATCAGTACAGAACATACCAGAACAGGCCAGAACAGACCAGAGCAGGCAAGAACAGGCCAGGACAGACCAGAACAGGCCAGAACGGACATGAACGGACCAGAACAGACCAGAACAGATCAGAACAGATCAGAACAGATCAGAACAGATCAGAACAGGCCAGAACGGACCAGAACAGGCGAGAACAGGCCAGAACGGACTAGAACAGACCAGAACATACCAGAACAGACCAGGGCAAACCAGGACAGACCAGAACAGACCAGGACAGACCAGAACAGACCAGGACAGACCAGGACAGACCAGAACATGCCACAACAGACCAGAACAGATCAACACAGACCTGGACAGACCAGAACAGGCCACAACATAACAGAACAGGCCAGAACAGACCAGGACAGATCAGAACCGATCAGAACAGACCAGAACAGGCCAGAACGGACCAGAACGGACCAGAACGGACCAGAACGGACCAGAACAGACCAGAACAGACCAGAACAGACCAGAACAGGCCAGAACGGACCAGAACGGACCAGAACGGACCAGAACAGACCAGGACAGACCGGGACAGACCAGAACACAACACATAAGAACAGAACACACCAGAACAGACCAGAACAGACAAGAACAGACAAGAACAGACCAGGGCAGACCAGAACAGACCAGAACAGATCAGAACAGATCAGAACAGATCAGAACAGATCAGAACAGATCAGGACAGAACATACCAGAACAGGCCAGAACAGACCAGAGCAGACCAGGACAGACCAGGACAGAACAGAACACACCAGAACACACCAGAACACACCAGAACAGACCAGGAAAGAACACATCAGAACAGACCAGGACACACCAGAACAGATCAGAACAGATCAGAACAGATCAGAACAGATCAGAACAGGCCAGGACAGACCAGAACAGGCCAGAACGGACCAGAACGGACCAGAACGGACCAGAACGGACCAGAACGGACCAGAACAGACCAGGACAGACCGGGACAGACCAGAACAGACCAGAACATGCCACAACAGACCAGAACAGATCAACACAGACCAGGACAGAACAGAACAGGCCACAACATAACAGAACAGGCGAGAACAGGCCAGAACGGACCAGAACGGACCAGAACAGACCAGAACAGATCAGAACAGATCAGAACAGATCAGAACAGATCAGAACAGATCAGAACAGAACAGAACAGAACAGAACAGAACAGAACAGAACAGAACAGAACAGAACAGAACAGAACAGAACAGAACAGAACAGAACAGAACAGAACAGAACAGAACAGAACAGAACAGAACAGAACAGAACAGAACAGAACAGAACAGAACAGAACAGAACAGAACAGAACAGAACAGAACAGAACAGAACAGAACAGAACAGAACAGAACAGAACAGAACAGAACAGAACAGAACAGAACAGAACAGAACAGAACAGAACAGAACAGAACAGAACAGAACAGAACAGAACAGAACAGAACAGAACAGAACAGAACAGAACAGAACAGAACAGAACAGAACAGAACAGAACAGAACAGAACAGAACAGAACAGAACAGAACAGAACAGAACAGAACAGAACAGAACAGAACAGAACAGAACAGAACAGAACAGAACAGAACAGAACAGAACAGAACAGAACAGAACAGAACAGAACAGAACAGAACAGAACAGAACAGAACAGAACAGGACAGACCAGGACAGACCAGAACAGACCAGGACAGATCAGAGTAGATCAGAACAGATCAGAACAGAACAGAACAGAACAGAACAGATCAGATCAGATCAGATCAGAACAGATCAGATCAGAACAGAACAGAACAGGCCAGAACAGGCCAGAACGGACTAGAACAGACCAGAACATACCAGAACAGACCAGGACAAACCAGGACAGACCAGAACAGACCAGGACAGACCAGAACAGACCAGGACAGACCAGAACATGCCACAACAGACCAGAACAGATCAACACAGACCAGGACAGACCAGAACAGGCCACAACATAACAGAACAGGCCAGAACAGACCAGGACAGATCAGAACCGATCAGAACAGACCAGGACAGACCAGAACAGGCCAGAACGGACCAGAACGGACCAGAACGGACCAGAACGGACCAGAACAGACCAGGACAGACCAGAACAGGCCAGAACGGACCAGAACGGACCAGAACGGACCAGAACAGACCAGGACAGACCGGGACAGACCAGAACACAACACATAAGAACAGAACACACCAGAACAGACCAGAACAGACAAGAACAGACAAGAACAGACCAGGACAGACCAGAACAGACCAGAACAGATCAGAACAGATCAGAACAGATCAGGACAGAACATACCAGAACAGGCCAGAACAGACCAGAGCAGACCAGGACAGACCAGGACAGAACAGAATACACCAGAACAGACCAGGACAGACCAGAACAGATCAGAACAGATCAGAACAGATCAGAGCAGAACAGAACAGACCAGGACAGACCAGAACAGGCCAGAACGGACCAGAACGGACCAGAACGGACCAGAACAGACCAGGACAGACCAGAACAGGCCAGAACGGACCAGAACGGACCAGAACAGACCAGGACAGACCGGGACAGACCAGAACAGATCAGAACAGATCAGAACAGATCAGGACAGAACATACCAGAACAGGCCAGAACAGACCAGAGCAGACCAGGACAGACCAGGACAGAACAGAATACACCAGAACAGACCAGGACAGACCAGAACAGATCAGAACAGATCAGAACAGATCAGAGCAGAACAGAACAGACCAGGACAGACCAGAACAGGCCAGAACGGACCAGAACGGACCAGAACGGCCCAGAACAGACCAGGACAGACCAGAACAGGCCAGAACGGACCAGAACGGACCAGAACGGACCAGAACAGACCAGGACAGCCCGGGACAGACCAGAACACAACACATAAGAACAGAACACACCAGAACAGAACAGAACAGAACAGAACAGAACAGAACAGAACAGAACAGAACAGAACAGAACAGAACAGAACAGAACAGAACAGAACAGAACAGAACAGAACAGAACAGAACAGAACAGAACAGAACAGAACAGAACAGAACAGAACAGAACAGAACAGAACAGAACAGAACAGAACAGAACAGAACAGAACAGAACAGAACAGAACAGAACAGAACAGAACAGAACAGAACAGAACAGAACAGAACAGAACAGAACAGAACAGAACAGAACAGAACAGAACAGAACAGAACAGAACAGAACAGAACAGAACAGAACAGAACAGAACAGAACAGAACAGAACAGAACAGAACAGAACAGAACAGAACAGAACAGAACAGAACAGAACAGAACAGAACAGAACAGAACAGAACAGAACAGAACAGAACAGAACAGAACAGAACAGAACAGAACAGAACAGAACAGAACAGAACAGAACAGAACAGGACAGACCAGGACAGACCAGAACAGACCAGGACAGATCAGAGTAGATCAGAACAGATCAGAACAGAACAGAACAGAACAGAACAGATCAGATCAGATCAGATCAGAACAGATCAGATCAGAACAGAACAGAACAGGCCAGAACAGGCCAGAACGGACTAGAACAGACCAGAACATACCAGAACAGACCAGGACAAACCAGGACAGACCAGAACAGACCAGGACAGACCAGAACAGACCAGGACAGACCAGAACATGCCACAACAGACCAGAACAGATCAACACAGACCAGGACAGACCAGAACAGGCCACAACATAACAGAACAGGCCAGAACAGACCAGGACAGATCAGAACCGATCAGAACAGACCAGGACAGACCAGAACAGGCCAGAACGGACCAGAACGGACCAGAACGGACCAGAACGGACCAGAACAGACCAGGACAGACCAGAACAGGCCAGAACGGACCAGAACGGACCAGAACGGACCAGAACAGACCAGGACAGACCGGGACAGACCAGAACACAACACATAAGAACAGAACACACCAGAACAGACCAGAACAGACAAGAACAGACAAGAACAGACCAGGACAGACCAGAACAGACCAGAACAGATCAGAACAGATCAGAACAGATCAGGACAGAACATACCAGAACAGGCCAGAACAGACCAGAGCAGACCAGGACAGACCAGGACAGAACAGAATACACCAGAACAGACCAGGACAGACCAGAACAGATCAGAACAGATCAGAACAGATCAGAGCAGAACAGAACAGACCAGGACAGACCAGAACAGGCCAGAACGGACCAGAACGGACCAGAACGGACCAGAACAGACCAGGACAGACCAGAACAGGCCAGAACGGACCAGAACGGACCAGAACAGACCAGGACAGACCGGGACAGACCAGAACAGATCAGAACAGATCAGAACAGATCAGGACAGAACATACCAGAACAGGCCAGAACAGACCAGAGCAGACCAGGACAGACCAGGACAGAACAGAATACACCAGAACAGACCAGGACAGACCAGAACAGATCAGAACAGATCAGAACAGATCAGAGCAGAACAGAACAGACCAGGACAGACCAGAACAGGCCAGAACGGACCAGAACGGACCAGAACGGCCCAGAACAGACCAGGACAGACCAGAACAGGCCAGAACGGACCAGAACGGACCAGAACGGACCAGAACAGACCAGGACAGCCCGGGACAGACCAGAACACAACACATAAGAACAGAACACACCAGAACAGACCAGGACAGAACATACCAGAACAGGCGAGAACAGGCCAGAACGGACAAGAACAGGCGAGAACAGGCGAGAACGGACCAGAACAGATCAGAACAGAACAGACCAGGACAGACCAGAGTAGATCAGAACAGATCAGAACAGAACAGATCAGTACAGAACATACCAGAACAGGCCAGAACAGACCAGAGCAGGCAAGAACAGGCCAGGACAGACCAGAACAGGCCAGAACGGACATGAACGGACCAGAACAGACCAGAACAGATCAGAACAGATCAGAACAGATCAGAACAGATCAGAACAGGCCAGAACGGACCAGAACAGGCGAGAACAGGCCAGAACGGACTAGAACAGACCAGAACATACCAGAACAGACCAGGGCAAACCAGGACAGACCAGAACAGACCAGGACAGACCAGAACAGACCAGGACAGACCAGAACATGCCACAACAGACCAGAACAGATCAACACAGACCTGGACAGACCAGAACAGGCCACAACATAACAGAACAGGCCAGAACAGACCAGGACAGATCAGAACCGATCAGAACAGACCAGAACAGGCCAGAACGGACCAGAACGGACCAGAACGGACCAGAACGGACCAGAACAGACCAGAACAGACCAGAACAGGCCAGAACGGACCAGAACGGACCAGAACGGACCAGAACAGACCAGGACAGACCGGGACAGACCAGAACACAACACATAAGAACAGAACACACCAGAACAGACCAGAACAGACAAGAACAGACAAGAACAGACCAGGGCAGACCAGAACAGACCAGAACAGATCAGAACAGATCAGAACAGATCAGAACAGATCAGAACAGATCAGGACAGAACATACCAGAACAGGCCAGAACAGACCAGAGCAGACCAGGACAGACCAGGACAGAACAGAACACACCAGAACACACCAGAACACACCAGAACAGACCAGGAAAGAACACATCAGAACAGACCAGGACACACCAGAACAGATCAGAACAGATCAGAACAGATCAGAACAGATCAGAACAGGCCAGGACAGACCAGAACAGGCCAGAACGGACCAGAACGGACCAGAACGGACCAGAACGGACCAGAACGGACCAGAACAGACCAGGACAGACCGGGACAGACCAGAACAGACCAGAACATGCCACAACAGACCAGAACAGATCAACACAGACCAGGACAGAACAGAACAGGCCACAACATAACAGAACAGGCGAGAACAGGCCAGAACGGACCAGAACGGACCAGAACAGACCAGAACAGATCAGAACAGATCAGAACAGATCAGAACAGATCAGAACAGATCAGAACAGAACAGAACAGAACAGAACAGAACAGAACAGAACAGAACAGAACAGAACAGAACAGAACAGAACAGAACAGGCCACAACATAACAGAACAGGCCAGAACAGACCAGGACAGATCAGAACCGATCAGAACAGACCAGGACAGACCAGAACAGACCAGAACGGACCAGAACGGACCAGAACGGACCAGAACGGACCAGAACAGACCAGGACAGACCAGAACAGGCCAGAACGGACCAGAACGGACCAGAACGGACCAGAACGGACCAGAACAGACTAGGACAGACCGGGACAGACCAGAACACAACACATAAGAACAGAACACACCAGAACAGACCAGAACAGACAAGAACAGACAAGAACAGACCAGGACAGACCAGAACAGACCAGAACAGATCAGAACAGATCAGAACAGATCAGGACAGAACATACCAGAACAGGCCAGAACAGACCAGAGCAGACCAGGACAGACCAGGACAGAACAGAATACACCAGAACAGACCAGGACAGACCAGAACAGATCAGAACAGATCAGAACAGATCAGAACAGATCAGAACAGATCAGAGCAGAACAGAACAGACCGGGACAGACCAGAACAGACCAGAACATGCCACAACAGACCAGAACAGATCAACACAGACCAGGACAGACCAGAACAGGCCACAACATAACAGAACAGGCCAGAACAGACCAGGACAGATCAGAACCGATCAGAACAGACCAGGACAGACCAGAACAGACCAGAACGGACCAGAACGGACCAGAACGGACCAGAACGGACCAGAACAGACCAGGACAGACCAGAACAGGCCAGAACGGACCAGAACGGACCAGAACGGACCAGAACGGACCAGAACAGACTAGGACAGACCGGGACAGACCAGAACACAACACATAAGAACAGAACACACCAGAACAGACCAGAACAGACAAGAACAGACAAGAACAGACCAGGACAGACCAGAACAGACCAGAACAGATCAGAACAGATCAGAACAGATCAGGACAGAACATACCAGAACAGGCCAGAACAGACCAGAGCAGACCAGGACAGACCAGGACAGAACAGAATACACCAGAACAGACCAGGACAGACCAGAACAGATCAGAACAGATCAGAACAGATCAGAACAGATCAGAACAGATCAGAGCAGAACAGAACAGACCAGGACAGACCAGAACAGGCCAGAACGGACCAGAACGGACCAGAACGGACCAGAACAGACCAGGACAGACCAGAACAGGCCAGAACGGACCAGAACGGACCAGAACGGACCAGAACAGATCAGGACAGACCGGGACAGACCAGAACACAACACATAAGAACAGAACACACCAGAACAGACCAGGACAGAACATACCAGAACAGGCGAGAACAGGCCAGAACGGACAAGAACAGGCGAGAACAGGCGAGAACGGACCAGAACAGATCAGAACAGAACAGACCAGGACAGACCAGAGTAGATCAGAACAGATCATCACAGAACAGATCAGTACAGAACATACCAGAACAGGCCAGAACAGACCAGAGCAGGCAAGAACAGGCCAGGACAGACCAGAACAGGCCAGAACGGACATGAACGGACCAGAACAGACCAGAACAGATCAGAACAGATCAGACCAGAACAGAATACATAAGAACAGAACACACCAGAACAGACCAGGACAGAACATACCAGAACAGAATACATAAGAACGGAACACACCAGAACAGACCAGGACAGAACATACCAGAACAGGCAAGAACAGGCCAGAACGGACCAGGACAGACCAGAACACACCAGAACAGACAAGGACAGAACACACCAGAACAGACCAGGACAGACCAGGACAGACCACGACAGACCAGAACAGACCAGAACAGGCCAGAACGGACCAGAACGGACCAGAACAGTTCAACACAGACCAGGACAGACCAGATCAGGCCAGAACAGACCAGAACACATAAGAACAGAACACACCAGAACAGACCAGGACAGAACATACCAGAACAGGCGAGAACAGGCCAGAACGGACCAGAACAGGCGAGAACAGGCCAGAACAGACCAGAACAGATCAGAACAGATCAGAACAGACCAGGACAAACCAGGACAGACCAGAACAGACCAGGACAGACCAGGACAGACCAGAACAGACCAGGACAGACCAGAACATGCCACAACAGACCAGAACAGATCAACACAGACCTGGACAGACCAGAACAGGCCACAACATAACAGAACAGGCCAGAACAGACCAGGACAGATCAACACAGACCAGAACAGACCAGAACAGGCCACAACATAACAGAACAGGCGAGAACAGGCCAGAACGGACTAGAACAGACCAGAACATACCAGAACAGACCAGGACAAACCAGGACAGACCAGAACAGACCAGGACAGACCAGAACAGACCAGGACAGACCAGAACATGCCACAACAGACCAGAACAGATCAACACAGACCAGGACAGACCAGAACAGGCCACAACATAACAGAACAGGCCAGAACAGACCAGGACAGATCAGAACCGATCAGAACAGACCAGGACAAACCAGAACAGGCCAGAACGGACCAGAACGGACCAGAACGGACCAGAACGGACCAGAACAGACCAGGACAGACCAGAACAGGCCAGAACGGACCAGAACGGACCAGAACGGACCAGAACAGACCAGGACAGACCGGGACAGACCAGAACAGATCAGAACAGATCAGAACAGATCAGGACAGAACATACCAGAACAGGCCAGAACAGACCAGAGCAGACCAGGACAGACCAGGACAGAACAGAATACACCAGAACAGACCAGGACAGACCAGAACAGATCAGAACAGATCAGAACAGATCAGAGCAGAACAGAACAGACCAGAACAGGCCAGAACGGACCAGAACGGACCAGAACGGACCAGAACGGACCAGAACAGACCAGGACAGACCAGAACAGGCCAGAACGGACCAGAACGGACCAGAACGGACCAGAACAGACTAGGACAGACCGGGACAGACCAGAACACAACACATAAGAACAGAACACACCAGAACAGACCAGAACAGACAAGAACAGACAAGAACAGACCAGGACAGACCAGAACAGACCAGAACAGATCAGAACAGATCAGAACAGATCAGGACAGAACATACCAGAACAGGCCAGAACAGACCAGAGCAGACCAGGACAGACCAGGACAGAACAGAATACACCAGAACAGACCAGGACAGACCAGAACAGATCAGAACAGATCAGAACAGATCAGAACAGATCAGAGCAGAACAGAACAGACCAGGACAGACCAGAACAGGCCAGAACGGACCAGAACGGACCAGAACAGACCAGGACAGACCAGAACAGGCCAGAACGGACCAGAACGGACCAGAACGGACCAGAACAGACCAGGACAGACCGGGACAGACCAGAACACAACACATAAGAACAGAACACACCAGAACAGACCAGGACAGAACATACCAGAACAGGCGAGAACAGGCCAGAACGGACAAGAACAGGCGAGAACAGGCGAGAACGGACCAGAACAGATCAGAACAGAACAGACCAGGACAGACCAGAGTAGATCAGAACAGATCATCACAGAACAGATCAGTACAGAACATACCAGAACAGGCCAGAACAGACCAGAGCAGGCAAGAACAGGCCAGGACAGACCAGAACAGGCCAGAACGGACATGAACGGACCAGAACAGACCAGAACAGATCAGAACAGATCAGAACAGAACAGATCAGATCAGATCAGAACAGATCAGACCAGAACAGAATACATAAGAACAGAACACACCAGAACAGACCAGGACAGAACATACCAGAACAGAATACATAAGAACGGAACACACCAGAACATACCAGAACAGGCAAGAACAGGCCAGAACGGACCAGGACAGACCAGAACACACCAGAACAGACAAGGACAGAACACACCAGAACAGACCAGGACAGACCAGGACAGACCACGACAGACCAGAACAGACCAGAACAGGCCAGAACGGACCAGAACGGACCAGAACAGTTCAACACAGACCAGGACAGACCAGATCAGGCCAGAACAGACCAGAACACATAAGAACAGAACACACCAGAACAGACCAGGACAGAACATACCAGAACAGGCGAGAACAGGCCAGAACGGACCAGAACGGACCAGAACAGACCAGAACAGATCAGAACAGATCAGATCAGAACAGACCAGAACAGATCAGAACAGACCAGGACAGATCAGAGTAGATCAGAACAGATCAGAACAGAACAGAACAGAACAGAACAGAACAGATCAGATCAGATCAGAACAGATCAGAACAGAACAGAACAGGCCAGAACGGACCAGAACAGGCGAGAACAGGCCAGAACGGACTAGAACAGACCAGAACATACCAGAACAGACCAGGACAAACCAGGACAGACCAGAACAGACCAGGACAGACCAGAACAGACCAGGACAGACCAGAACATGCCACAACAGACCAGAACAGATCAACACAGACCAGGACAGACCAGAACAGGCCACAACATAACAGAACAGGCCAGAACAGACCAGGACAGATCAGAACCGATCAGAACAGACCAGGACAGACCAGAACAGGCCAGAACGGACCAGAACGGACCAGAACGGACCAGAACGGACCAGAACAGACCAGGACAGACCAGAACAGGCCAGAACGGACCAGAACGGACCAGAACGGACCAGAACAGACCAGGACAGACCGGGACAGACCAGAACACAACACATAAGAACAGAACACACCAGAACAGACCAGGACAGAACATACCAGAACAGGCGAGAACAGGCCAGAACGGACAAGAACAGGCGAGAACAGGCGAGAACGGACCAGAACAGATCAGAACAGAACAGACCAGGACAGACCAGAGTAGATCAGAACAGATCATCACAGAACAGATCAGTACAGAACATACCAGAACAGGCCAGAACAGACCAGAGCAGGCAAGAACAGGCCAGGACAGACCAGAACAGGCCAGAACGGACATGAACGGACCAGAACAGACCAGAACAGATCAGAACAGATCAGAACAGAACAGATCAGATCAGATCAGAACAGATCAGACCAGAACAGAATACATAAGAACAGAACACACCAGAACAGACCAGGACAGAACATACCAGAACAGAATACATAAGAACGGAACACACCAGAACAGACCAGGACAGAACATACCAGAACAGGCAAGAACAGGCCAGAACGGACCAGGACAGACCAGAACACACCAGAACAGACAAGGACAGAACACACCAGAACAGACCAGGACAGACCAGGACAGACCACGACAGACCAGAACAGACCAGAACAGGCCAGAACGGACCAGAACGGACCAGAACAGTTCAACACAGACCAGGACAGACCAGATCAGGCCAGAACAGACCAGAACACATAAGAACAGAACACACCAGAACAGACCAGGACAGAACATACCAGAACAGGCGAGAACAGGCCAGAACGGACCAGAACAGGCGAGAACAGGCCAGAACAGACCAGAACAGATCAGAACAGATCAGAACAGACCAGGACAAACCAGGACAGACCAGAACAGACCAGGACAGACCAGGACAGACCAGAACAGACCAGGACAGACCAGAACATGCCACAACAGACCAGAACAGATCAACACAGACCTGGACAGACCAGAACAGGCCACAACATAACAGAACAGGCCAGAACAGACCAGGACAGATCAACACAGACCAGAACAGACCAGAACAGGCCACAACATAACAGAACAGGCGAGAACAGGCCAGAACGGACCAGAACAGGCGAGAACAGGCCAGAACAGACCAGAACAGATCAGAACAGATCAGAACAGATCAGAACAGATCAGAACAGGCCAGAACGGACCAGAACAGGCGAGAACAGGCCAGAACGGACTAGAACAGACCAGAACATACCAGAACAGACCAGGACAAACCAGGACAGACCAGAACAGACCAGGACAGACCAGAACATGCCACAACAGACCAGAACAGATCAACACAGACCAGGACAGACCAGAACAGGCCACAACATAACAGAACAGGCCAGAACAGACCAGGACAGATCAGAACCGATCAGAACAGACCAGGACAGACCAGAACAGGCCAGAACGGACCAGAACGGACCAGAACGGACCAGAACAGACCAGGACAGACCAGAACAGGCCAGAACGGACCAGAACGGACCAGAACGGACCAGAACAGACCAGGACAGCCCGGGACAGACCAGAACACAACACATAAGAACAGAACACACCAGAACAGACCAGGACAGAACATACCAGAACAGGCGAGAACAGGCCAGAACGGACAAGAACAGGCGAGAACAGGCGAGAACGGACCAGAACAGATCAGAACAGAACAGACCAGGACAGACCAGAGTAGATCAGAACAGATCAGAACAGAACAGATCAGTACAGAACATACCAGAACAGACCAGGACAGACCAGAACAGGCCAGAACGGACCAGAACGGACCAGAACGGACCAGAACAGACCAGGACAGACCAGAACAGGCCAGAACGGACCAGAACGGACCAGAACGGACCAGAACAGACCAGGACAGCCCGGGACAGACCAGAACACAACACATAAGAACAGAACACACCAGAACAGACCAGAACAGACAAGAACAGACAAGAACAGACCGGGACAGACCAGAACACAACACATAAGAACAGAACACACCAGAACAGACCAGAACAGATCAACACAGACCTGGACAGACCAGAACAGGCCACAACATAACAGAACAGGCCAGAACAGACCAGGACAGATCAGAACCGATCAGAACAGACCAGGACAGACCAGAACAGGCCAGAACGGACATGAACGGACCAGAACAGACCAGAACAGATCAGAACAGATCAGAACAGATCAGAACAGATCAGAACAGGCCAGAACGGACCAGAACAGGCGAGAACAGGCCAGAACGGACTAGAACAGACCAGAACATACCAGAACAGACCAGGGCAAACCAGGACAGACCAGAACAGACCAGGACAGACCAGAACAGACCAGGACAGACCAGAACATGCCACAACAGACCAGAACAGATCAACACAGACCTGGACAGACCAGAACAGGCCACAACATAACAGAACAGGCCAGAACAGACCAGGACAGATCAGAACCGATCAGAACAGACCAGAACAGGCCAGAACGGACCAGAACGGACCAGAACGGACCAGAACGGACCAGAACAGACCAGAACAGACCAGAACAGGCCAGAACGGACCAGAACGGACCAGAACGGACCAGAACAGACCAGGACAGACCGGGACAGACCAGAACACAACACATAAGAACAGAACACACCAGAACAGACCAGAACAGACAAGAACAGACAAGAACAGACCAGGGCAGACCAGAACAGACCAGAACAGATCAGAACAGATCAGAACAGATCAGAACAGATCAGAACAGATCAGGACAGAACATACCAGAACAGGCCAGAACAGACCAGAGCAGACCAGGACAGACCAGGACAGAACAGAACACACCAGAACACACCAGAACACACCAGAACAGACCAGGAAAGAACACATCAGAACAGACCAGGACACACCAGAACAGATCAGAACAGATCAGAACAGATCAGAACAGATCAGAACAGGCCAGGACAGACCAGAACAGGCCAGAACGGACCAGAACGGACCAGAACGGACCAGAACGGACCAGAACGGACCAGAACAGACCAGGACAGACCGGGACAGACCAGAACAGACCAGAACATGCCACAACAGACCAGAACAGATCAACACAGACCAGGACAGAACAGAACAGGCCACAACATAACAGAACAGGCGAGAACAGGCCAGAACGGACCAGAACGGACCAGAACAGACCAGAACAGATCAGAACAGATCAGAACAGATCAGAACAGATCAGAACAGAACAGAACAGAACAGAACAGAACAGAACAGAACAGAACAGAACAGAACAGAACAGAACAGAACAGAACAGAACAGAACAGAACAGAACAGAACAGAACAGAACAGAACAGAACAGAACAGAACAGAACAGAACAGAACAGAACAGAACAGAACAGAACAGAACAGAACAGAACAGAACAGAACAGAACAGAACAGAACAGAACAGAACAGAACAGAACAGAACAGAACAGAACAGAACAGAACAGAACAGAACAGAACAGAACAGAACAGAACAGAACAGAACAGAACAGAACAGAACAGAACAGAACAGAACAGAACAGAACAGAACAGAACAGAACAGAACAGAACAGAACAGAACAGAACAGAACAGAACAGAACAGAACAGAACAGAACAGAACAGAACAGAACAGAACAGAACATACCAGAACAGGCGAGAACAGGCCAGAACGGACCAGAACGGACCAGAACGGACCAGAACAGACCAGGACAGACCGGGACAGACCAGAACACAACACATAAGAACAGAACACACCAGAACAGACCAGAACAGACAAGAACAGACAAGAACAGACCAGGGCAGACCAGAACAGACCAGAACAGATCAGAACAGATCAGAACAGATCAGAACAGATCAGAACAGATCAGGACAGAACATACCAGAACAGGCCAGAACAGACCAGAGCAGACCAGGACAGACCAGGACAGAACAGAACACACCAGAACACACCAGAACACACCAGAACAGACCAGGAAAGAACACATCAGAACAGACCAGGACACACCAGAACAGATCAGAACAGATCAACACAGACCAGGACAGACCAGATCAGGCCAGAACAGACCAGAACACATAAGAACAGAACACACCAGAACAGACCAGGACAGAACATACCAGAACAGGCGAGAACAGGCCAGAACGGACCAGAACAGGCGAGAACAGGCCAGAACAGAACAGAACAGATCAGATCAGAACAGATCAGAACAGATCATAACAGATCAGAACAGATCAGAACAGGCCAGAACGGACCAGAACAGGCGAGAACAGGCCAGAACGGACTAGAACAGACCAGAACATACCAGAACAGACCAGGACAAACCAGGACAGACCAGAACAGACCAGGACAGACCAGAACAGACCAGGACAGACCAGAACATGCCACAACAGACCAGAACAGATCAACACAGACCAGGACAGACCAGAACAGGCCACAACATAACAGAACAGGCCAGAACAGACCAGGACAGATCAGAACCGATCAGAACAGACCAGGACAGACCAGAACAGGCCAGAACGGACCAGAACGGACCAGAACGGACCAGAACGGACCAGAACAGACCAGGACAGACCAGAACAGGCCAGAACGGACCAGAACGGACCAGAACGGACCAGAACAGACTAGGACAGACCGGGACAGACCAGAACACAACACATAAGAACAGAACACACCAGAACAGACCAGAACAGACAAGAACAGACAAGAACAGACCAGGACAGACCAGAACAGACCAGAACAGATCAGAACAGATCAGAACAGATCAGGACAGAACATACCAGAACAGGCCAGAACAGACCAGAGCAGACCAGGACAGACCAGGACAGAACAGAATACACCAGAACAGACCAGGACAGACCAGAACAGATCAGAACAGATCAGAACAGATCAGAACAGATCAGAGCAGAACAGAACAGACCAGGACAGACCAGAACAGGCCAGAACGGACCAGAACGGACCAGAACGGACCAGAACAGACCAGGACAGACCAGAACAGGCCAGAACGGACCAGAACGGACCAGAACGGACCAGAACAGATCAGGACAGACCGGGACAGACCAGAACACAACACATAAGAACAGAACACACCAGAACAGACCAGGACAGAACATACCAGAACAGGCGAGAACAGGCCAGAACGGACAAGAACAGGCGAGAACAGGCGAGAACGGACCAGAACAGATCAGAACAGAACAGACCAGGACAGACCAGAGTAGATCAGAACAGATCATCACAGAACAGATCAGTACAGAACATACCAGAACAGGCCAGAACAGACCAGAGCAGGCAAGAACAGGCCAGGACAGACCAGAACAGGCCAGAACGGACCAGAACGGACCAGAACGGACCAGAACAGACCAGGACAGACCAGAACAGGCCAGAACGGACCAGAACGGACCAGAACGGACCAGAACGGACCAGAACAGACCAGGACAGACCAGAACAGGCCAGAACGGACCAGAACGGACCAGAACGGACCAGAACAGACCAGGACAGACCAGAACAGGCCAGAACGGACCAGAACGGACCAGAACGGACCAGAACAGACCAGGACAGACCGGGACAGACCAGAACACAACACATAAGAACAGAACACACCAGAACAGACCAGAACAGACAAGAACAGACAAGAACAGACCAGAACAGACCAGAACAGACCAGAACAGATCAGAACAGATCAGAACAGATCAGAACAGATCAGGACAGAACATACCAGAACAGGCCAGAACAGACCAGAGCAGACCAGGACAGACCAGGACAGAACAGAATACACCAGAACAGACCAGGACAGACCAGAACAGATCAGAACAGATCAGAACAGATCAGAGCAGAACAGAACAGACCAGGACAGACCAGAACAGGCCAGAACGGACCAGAACGGACCAGAACGGACCAGAACAGACCAGGACAGACCAGAACAGGCCAGAACGGACCAGAACGGACCAGAACAGACCAGGACAGACCGGGACAGACCAGAACAGATCAGAACAGATCAGAACAGATCAGGACAGAACATACCAGAACAGGCCAGAACAGACCAGAGCAGACCAGGACAGACCAGGACAGAACAGAATACACCAGAACAGACCAGGACAGACCAGAACAGATCAGAACAGATCAGAACAGATCAGAGCAGAACAGAACAGACCAGGACAGACCAGAACAGGCCAGAACGGACCAGAACGGACCAGAACGGACCAGAACAGACCAGGACAGACCAGAACAGGCCAGAACGGACCAGAACGGACCAGAACGGACCAGAACAGACCAGGACAGCCCGGGACAGACCAGAACACAACACATAAGAACAGAACACACCAGAACAGACCAGGACAGAACATACCAGAACAGGCGAGAACAGGCCAGAACGGACAAGAACAGGCGAGAACAGGCGAGAACGGACCAGAACAGATCAGAACAGAACAGACCAGGACAGACCAGAGTAGATCAGAACAGATCAGAACAGAACAGATCAGTACAGAACATACCAGAACAGGCCAGAACAGACCAGAGCAGGCAAGAACAGGCCAGGACAGACCAGAACAGGCCAGAACGGACATGAACGGACCAGAACAGACCAGAACAGATCAGAACAGATCAGAACAGATCAGAACAGATCAGAACAGGCCAGAACGGACCAGAACAGGCGAGAACAGGCCAGAACGGACTAGAACAGACCAGAACATACCAGAACAGACCAGGGCAAACCAGGACAGACCAGAACAGACCAGGACAGACCAGAACAGACCAGGACAGACCAGGACAGACCAGAACATGCCACAACAGACCAGAACAGATCAACACAGACCTGGACAGACCAGAACAGGCCACAACATAACAGAACAGGCCAGAACAGACCAGGACAGATCAGAACCGATCAGAACAGACCAGAACAGGCCAGAACGGACCAGAACGGACCAGAACGGACCAGAACGGACCAGAACAGACCAGAACAGACCAGAACAGACCAGAACAGGCCAGAACGGACCAGAACGGACCAGAACGGACCAGAACAGACCAGGACAGACCGGGACAGACCAGAACACAACACATAAGAACAGAACACACCAGAACAGACCAGAACAGACAAGAACAGACAAGAACAGACCAGGGCAGACCAGAACAGACCAGAACAGATCAGAACAGATCAGAACAGATCAGAACAGATCAGAACAGATCAGGACAGAACATACCAGAACAGGCCAGAACAGACCAGAGCAGACCAGGACAGACCAGGACAGAACAGAACACACCAGAACACACCAGAACACACCAGAACAGACCAGGAAAGAACACATCAGAACAGACCAGGACACACCAGAACAGATCAGAACAGATCAGAACAGATCAGAACAGATCAGAACAGGCCAGGACAGACCAGAACAGGCCAGAACGGACCAGAACGGACCAGAACGGACCAGAACGGACCAGAACGGACCAGAACAGACCAGGACAGACCGGGACAGACCAGAACAGACCAGAACATGCCACAACAGACCAGAACAGATCAACACAGACCAGGACAGAACAGAACAGGCCACAACATAACAGAACAGGCGAGAACAGGCCAGAACGGACCAGAACGGACCAGAACAGACCAGAACAGATCAGAACAGATCAGAACAGATCAGAACAGATCAGAACAGATCAGAACAGAACAGAACAGAACAGAACAGAACAGAACAGAACAGAACAGAACAGAACAGAACAGAACAGAACAGAACAGAACAGAACAGAACAGAACAGAACAGAACAGAACAGAACAGAACAGAACAGAACAGAACAGAACAGAACAGAACAGAACAGAACAGAACAGAACAGAACAGAACAGAACAGAACAGAACAGAACAGAACAGAACAGAACAGAACAGAACAGAACAGAACAGAACAGAACAGAACAGAACAGAACAGAACAGAACAGAACAGAACAGAACAGAACAGAACAGAACAGAACAGAACAGAACAGAACAGAACAGAACAGAACAGAACAGAACAGAACAGAACAGAACAGAACAGAACAGAACAGAACAGAACAGAACAGAACAGAACAGAACAGAACAGAACAGAACAGAACAGAACAGAACAGAACAGAACAGAACAGAACAGAACAGAACAGAACAGAACAGAACAGAACAGAACAGAACAGAACAGAACAGAACAGAACAGAACAGAACAGAACAGAACAGGACAGACCAGGACAGACCAGAACAGACCAGGACAGATCAGAGTAGATCAGAACAGATCAGAACAGAACAGAACAGAACAGAACAGATCAGATCAGATCAGATCAGAACAGATCAGATCAGAACAGAACAGAACAGGCCAGAACAGGCCAGAACGGACTAGAACAGACCAGAACATACCAGAACAGACCAGGACAAACCAGGACAGACCAGAACAGACCAGGACAGACCAGAACAGACCAGGACAGACCAGAACATGCCACAACAGACCAGAACAGATCAACACAGACCAGGACAGACCAGAACAGGCCACAACATAACAGAACAGGCCAGAACAGACCAGGACAGATCAGAACCGATCAGAACAGACCAGGACAGACCAGAACAGGCCAGAACGGACCAGAACGGACCAGAACGGACCAGAACGGACCAGAACAGACCAGGACAGACCAGAACAGGCCAGAACGGACCAGAACGGACCAGAACGGACCAGAACAGACCAGGACAGACCGGGACAGACCAGAACACAACACATAAGAACAGAACACACCAGAACAGACCAGAACAGACAAGAACAGACAAGAACAGACCAGGACAGACCAGAACAGACCAGAACAGATCAGAACAGATCAGAACAGATCAGGACAGAACATACCAGAACAGGCCAGAACAGACCAGAGCAGACCAGGACAGACCAGGACAGAACAGAATACACCAGAACAGACCAGGACAGACCAGAACAGATCAGAACAGATCAGAACAGATCAGAGCAGAACAGAACAGACCAGGACAGACCAGAACAGGCCAGAACGGACCAGAACGGACCAGAACGGACCAGAACAGACCAGGACAGACCAGAACAGGCCAGAACGGACCAGAACGGACCAGAACAGACCAGGACAGACCGGGACAGACCAGAACAGATCAGAACAGATCAGAACAGATCAGGACAGAACATACCAGAACAGGCCAGAACAGACCAGAGCAGACCAGGACAGACCAGGACAGAACAGAATACACCAGAACAGACCAGGACAGACCAGAACAGATCAGAACAGATCAGAACAGATCAGAGCAGAACAGAACAGACCAGGACAGACCAGAACAGGCCAGAACGGACCAGAACGGACCAGAACGGCCCAGAACAGACCAGGACAGACCAGAACAGGCCAGAACGGACCAGAACGGACCAGAACGGACCAGAACAGACCAGGACAGCCCGGGACAGACCAGAACACAACACATAAGAACAGAACACACCAGAACAGAACAGAACAGAACAGAACAGAACAGAACAGAACAGAACAGAACAGAACAGAACAGAACAGAACAGAACAGAACAGAACAGAACAGAACAGAACAGAACAGAACAGAACAGAACAGAACAGAACAGAACAGAACAGAACAGAACAGAACAGAACAGAACAGAACAGAACAGAACAGAACAGAACAGAACAGAACAGAACAGAACAGAACAGAACAGAACAGAACAGAACAGAACAGAACAGAACAGAACAGAACAGAACAGAACAGAACAGAACAGAACAGAACAGAACAGAACAGAACAGAACAGAACAGAACAGAACAGAACAGAACAGAACAGAACAGAACAGAACAGAACAGAACAGAACAGAACAGAACAGAACAGAACAGAACAGAACAGAACAGAACAGAACAGAACAGAACAGAACAGAACAGAACAGAACAGGACAGACCAGGACAGACCAGAACAGACCAGGACAGATCAGAGTAGATCAGAACAGATCAGAACAGAACAGAACAGAACAGAACAGATCAGATCAGATCAGATCAGAACAGATCAGATCAGAACAGAACAGAACAGGCCAGAACAGGCCAGAACGGACTAGAACAGACCAGAACATACCAGAACAGACCAGGACAAACCAGGACAGACCAGAACAGACCAGGACAGACCAGAACAGACCAGGACAGACCAGAACATGCCACAACAGACCAGAACAGATCAACACAGACCAGGACAGACCAGAACAGGCCACAACATAACAGAACAGGCCAGAACAGACCAGGACAGATCAGAACCGATCAGAACAGACCAGGACAGACCAGAACAGGCCAGAACGGACCAGAACGGACCAGAACGGACCAGAACGGACCAGAACAGACCAGGACAGACCAGAACAGGCCAGAACGGACCAGAACGGACCAGAACGGACCAGAACAGACCAGGACAGACCGGGACAGACCAGAACACAACACATAAGAACAGAACACACCAGAACAGACCAGAACAGACAAGAACAGACAAGAACAGACCAGGACAGACCAGAACAGACCAGAACAGATCAGAACAGATCAGAACAGATCAGGACAGAACATACCAGAACAGGCCAGAACAGACCAGAGCAGACCAGGACAGACCAGGACAGAACAGAATACACCAGAACAGACCAGGACAGACCAGAACAGATCAGAACAGATCAGAACAGATCAGAGCAGAACAGAACAGACCAGGACAGACCAGAACAGGCCAGAACGGACCAGAACGGACCAGAACGGACCAGAACAGACCAGGACAGACCAGAACAGGCCAGAACGGACCAGAACGGACCAGAACAGACCAGGACAGACCGGGACAGACCAGAACAGATCAGAACAGATCAGAACAGATCAGGACAGAACATACCAGAACAGGCCAGAACAGACCAGAGCAGACCAGGACAGACCAGGACAGAACAGAATACACCAGAACAGACCAGGACAGACCAGAACAGATCAGAACAGATCAGAACAGATCAGAGCAGAACAGAACAGACCAGGACAGACCAGAACAGGCCAGAACGGACCAGAACGGACAAGAACGGCCCAGAACAGACCAGGACAGACCAGAACAGGCCAGAACGGACCAGAACGGACCAGAACGGACCAGAACAGACCAGGACAGCCCGGGACAGACCAGAACACAACACATAAGAACAGAACACACCAGAACAGACCAGGACAGAACATACCAGAACAGGCGAGAACAGGCCAGAACGGACAAGAACAGGCGAGAACAGGCGAGAACGGACCAGAACAGATCAGAACAGAACAGACCAGGACAGACCAGAGTAGATCAGAACAGATCAGAACAGAACAGATCAGTACAGAACATACCAGAACAGGCCAGAACAGACCAGAGCAGGCAAGAACAGGCCAGGACAGACCAGAACAGGCCAGAACGGACATGAACGGACCAGAACAGACCAGAACAGATCAGAACAGATCAGAACAGATCAGAACAGATCAGAACAGGCCAGAACGGACCAGAACAGGCGAGAACAGGCCAGAACGGACTAG
Source organism: Ectemnius cavifrons (assembly GCA_964023945.1). Taxonomy (NCBI): domain Eukaryota; kingdom Metazoa; phylum Arthropoda; class Insecta; order Hymenoptera; family Crabronidae; genus Ectemnius; species Ectemnius cavifrons. The sequence goes on along the minus strand of OZ030386.1, from coordinate 335,097 downwards.
AACAGACCAGAACATACCAGAACAGACCAGGGCAAACCAGGACAGACCAGAACAGACCAGGACAGACCAGAACAGACCAGGACAGACCAGAACATGCCACAACAGACCAGAACAGATCAACACAGACCTGGACAGACCAGAACAGGCCACAACATAACAGAACAGGCCAGAACAGACCAGGACAGATCAGAACCGATCAGAACAGACCAGAACAGGCCAGAACGGACCAGAACGGACCAGAACGGACCAGAACGGACCAGAACAGACCAGAACAGACCAGAACAGGCCAGAACGGACCAGAACGGACCAGAACGGACCAGAACAGACCAGGACAGACCGGGACAGACCAGAACACAACACATAAGAACAGAACACACCAGAACAGACCAGAACAGACAAGAACAGACAAGAACAGACCAGGGCAGACCAGAACAGACCAGAACAGATCAGAACAGATCAGAACAGAACAGATCAGGACAGAACATACCAGAACAGGCCAGAACAGACCAGAGCAGACCAGGACAGACCAGGACAGAACAGAACACACCAGAACACACCAGAACACACCAGAACAGACCAGGAAAGAACACATCAGAACAGACCAGGACACACCAGAACAGATCAGAACAGATCAGAACAGATCAGAACAGATCAGAACAGGCCAGGACAGACCAGAACAGGCCAGAACGGACCAGAACGGACCAGAACGGACCAGAACGGACCAGAACGGACCAGAACAGACCAGGACAGACCGGGACAGACCAGAACAGACCAGAACATGCCACAACAGACCAGAACAGATCAACACAGACCAGGACAGAACAGAACAGGCCACAACATAACAGAACAGGCGAGAACAGGCCAGAACGGACCAGAACGGACCAGAACAGACCAGAACAGATCAGAACAGATCAGAACAGATCAGAACAGATCAGAACAGATCAGAACAGAACAGAACAGAACAGAACAGAACAGAACAGAACAGAACAGAACAGAACAGAACAGAACAGAACAGAACAGAACAGAACAGAACAGAACAGAACAGAACAGAACAGAACAGAACAGAACAGAACAGAACAGAACAGAACAGAACAGAACAGAACAGAACAGAACAGAACAGAACAGAACAGAACAGAACAGAACAGAACAGAACAGAACAGAACAGAACAGAACAGAACAGAACAGAACAGAACAGAACAGAACAGAACAGAACAGAACAGAACAGAACAGAACAGAACAGAACAGAACAGAACAGAACAGAACAGAACAGAACAGAACAGAACAGAACAGAACAGAACAGAACAGAACAGAACAGAACAGAACAGAACAGAACAGAACAGAACAGAACAGAACAGAACAGAACAGAACAGAACAGAACAGAACAGAACAGAACAGAACAGAACAGAACAGAACAGAACAGAACAGAACAGAACAGAACAGAACAGAACAGAACAGAACAGAACAGAACAGAACAGAACAGAACAGAACAGAACAGAACAGAACAGAACAGAACAGAACAGAACAGAACAGAACAGAACAGAACAGAACAGAACAGAACAGAACAGAACAGAACAGAACAGAACAGAACAGAACAGAACAGAACAGAACAGAACAGAACAGAACAGAACAGAACAGAACAGAACAGAACAGAACAGAACAGAACAGAACAGAACAGAACAGAACAGAACAGAACAGAACAGAACAGAACAGAACAGAACAGAACAGAACAGAACAGAACAGAACAGAACAGAACAGAACAGAACAGAACAGAACAGAACAGAACAGAACAGAACAGAACAGAACAGAACAGAACAGAACAGAACAGAACAGAACAGAACAGAACAGAACAGAACAGAACAGAACAGAACAGAACAGAACAGAACAGAACAGAACAGAACAGAACAGAACAGAACAGAACAGAACAGAACAGAACAGAACAGAACAGAACAGAACAGAACAGAACAGAACAGAACAGAACAGAACAGAACAGAACAGAACAGAACAGAACAGAACAGAACAGAACAGAACAGAACAGAACAGAACAGAACAGAACAGAACAGAACAGAACAGAACAGAACAGAACAGAACAGAACAGAACAGAACAGAACAGAACAGAACAGAACAGAACAGAACAGAACAGAACAGAACAGAACAGAACAGAACAGAACAGAACAGAACAGAACAGAACAGAACAGAACAGAACAGAACAGAACAGAACAGAACAGAACAGAACAGAACAGAACAGAACAGAACAGAACAGAACAGAACAGAACAGAACAGAACAGAACAGAACAGAACAGAACAGAACAGAACAGAACAGAACAGAACAGAACAGAACAGAACAGAACAGAACAGAACAGAACAGAACAGAACAGAACAGAACAGAACAGAACAGAACAGAACAGAACAGAACAGAACAGAACAGAACAGAACAGAACAGAACAGAACAGAACAGAACAGAACAGAACAGAACAGAACAGAACAGAACAGAACAGAACAGAACAGAACAGAACAGAACAGAACAGAACAGAACAGAACAGAACAGAACAGAACAGAACAGAACAGAACAGAACAGAACAGAACAGAACAGAACAGAACAGAACAGAACAGAACAGAACAGAACAGAACAGAACAGAACAGAACAGAACAGAACAGAACAGAACAGAACAGAACAGAACAGAACAGAACAGAACAGAACAGAACAGAACAGAACAGAACAGAACAGAACAGAACAGAACAGAACAGAACAGAACAGAACAGAACAGAACAGAACAGAACAGAACAGAACAGAACAGAACAGAACAGAACAGAACAGAACAGAACAGAACAGAACAGAACAGAACAGAACAGAACAGAACAGAACAGAACAGAACAGAACAGAACAGAACAGAACAGAACAGAACAGAACAGAACAGAACAGAACAGAACAGAACAGAACAGAACAGAACAGAACAGAACAGAACAGAACAGAACAGAACAGAACAGAACAGAACAGAACAGAACAGAACAGAACAGAACAGAACAGAACAGAACAGAACAGAACAGAACAGAACAGAACAGAACAGAACAGAACAGAACAGAACAGAACAGAACAGAACAGAACAGAACAGAACAGAACAGAACAGAACAGAACAGAACAGAACAGAACAGAACAGAACAGAACAGAACAGAACAGAACAGAACAGAACAGAACAGAACAGAACAGAACAGAACAGAACAGAACAGAACAGAACAGAACAGAACAGAACAGAACAGAACAGAACAGAACAGAACAGAACAGAACAGAACAGAACAGAACAGAACAGAACAGAACAGAACAGAACAGAACAGAACAGAACAGAACAGAACAGAACAGAACAGAACAGAACAGAACAGAACAGAACAGAACAGAACAGAACAGAACAGAACAGAACAGAACAGAACAGAACAGAACAGAACAGAACAGAACAGAACAGAACAGAACAGAACAGAACAGAACAGAACAGAACAGAACAGAACAGAACAGAACAGATCAGAACAGATCAGAACAGAACACACCAGGAAAAAGCGGAACAGATCAGAACAGAACAGACCAGGAAAAAGCAGAACAGATCAGAATAGAACAGACCAGGACAGACCAGAACGCAACACATAAGAACAGAACACACCAGAACAGACCAGGACAGAACATACCAGAACAGGCGAGAACAGGCCAGAACGGACAAGAACGGACCAGAACAGACCAGAACAGATCAGAACAGACCAGGACAGACCAGAACAGACCAGAACAGATCAGAACAGATCAGAACAGATCAGAACAGATCAGAACAGATCAGAACAGATCAGAACAGGACACACCAGGAAAAAGCAGAACAGATCAGAACAGAACAGACCAGGACAGACCAGAACGCAACACATAAGAACAGAACACACCAGAACAGACCAGGACAGAACATACCAGAACAGGCGAGAACAGGCCAGAACGGACAAGAACGGACCAGAACAGACCAGAACAGTTCAACACAGACCAGGACAGACGAGATCAGGCCAGAACAGACCAGAACAGATCAGAACAGATCAGAACAGATCAGAACAGATCAGAACAGATCAGAACAGGCGAGAACAGGCCAGAACGGACCAGAACAGGCGAGAACAGGCCAGAACGGACTAGAACAGACCAGAACATACCAGAACAGACCAGGACAGACCAGGACAGAACAGAGCAGACCAGGACAGACCAGAACATGCCACAACAGACCAGAACAGATCAACACAGACCAGGACAGACCAGAACAGGCCACAACATACCAGAACAGACCAGGACAGACCAGGACAGAACAGAGCAGACCAGGACAGACCAGAACATGCCACAACAGATCAGAACAGACCAGAACAGATCAGAACAGATCAGAACAGATCAGGACAGAACATACCAGAACAGGCCAGAACAGACCAGAGCAGACCAGGACAGACCAGGACAGAACAGAATACACCAGAACAGACCAGGACAGACCAGAACAGATCAGAACAGATCAGAACAGATCAGAGCAGAACAGAACAGACCAGGACAGACCAGAACAGAACAGAACAGACCAGGACAGACCAGGACAGACCAGAACAGAACAGAACAGAACAGAACAGAACAGAACAGAACAGAACAGAACAGAACAGAACAGAACAGAACAGAACAGAACAGAACAGAACAGAACAGAACAGAACAGAACAGAACAGAACAGAACAGAACAGAACAGAACAGAACAGAACAGAACAGAACAGAACAGAACAGAACAGAACAGAACAGAACAGAACAGAACAGAACAGAACAGAACAGAACAGAACAGAACAGAACAGAACAGAACAGAACAGAACAGAACAGAACAGAACAGAACAGAACAGAACAGAACAGAACAGAACAGAACAGAACAGAACAGAACAGAACAGAACAGAACAGAACAGAACAGAACAGAACAGAACAGAACAGAACAGAACAGAACAGAACAGAACAGAACAGAACAGAACAGAACAGAACAGAACAGAACAGAACAGAACAGAACAGAACAGAACAGAACAGAACAGAACAGAACAGAACAGAACAGAACAGAACAGAACAGAACAGAACAGAACAGAACAGAACAGAACAGAACAGAACAGAACAGAACAGAACAGAACAGAACAGAACAGAACAGAACAGAACAGAACAGAACAGAACAGAACAGAACAGAACAGAACAGAACAGAACAGAACAGAACAGAACAGAACAGAACAGAACAGAACAGAACAGAACAGAACAGAACAGAACAGAACAGAACAGAACAGAACAGAACAGAACAGAACAGAACAGAACAGAACAGAACAGAACAGAACAGAACAGAACAGAACAGAACAGAACAGAACAGAACAGAACAGAACAGAACAGAACAGAACAGAACAGAACAGAACAGAACAGAACAGAACAGAACAGAACAGAACAGAACAGAACAGAACAGAACAGAACAGAACAGAACAGAACAGAACAGAACAGAACAGAACAGAACAGAACAGAACAGAACAGAACAGAACAGAACAGAACAGAACAGAACAGAACAGAACAGAACAGAACAGAACAGAACAGAACAGAACAGAACAGAACAGAACAGAACAGAACAGAACAGAACAGAACAGAACAGAACAGAACAGAACAGAACAGAACAGAACAGAACAGAACAGAACAGAACAGAACAGAACAGAACAGAACAGAACAGAACAGAACAGAACAGAACAGAACAGAACAGAACAGAACAGAACAGAACAGAACAGAACAGAACAGAACAGAACAGAACAGAACAGAACAGAACAGAACAGAACAGAACAGAACAGAACAGAACAGAACAGAACAGAACAGAACAGAACAGAACAGAACAGAACAGAACAGAACAGAACAGAACAGAACAGAACAGAACAGAACAGAACAGAACAGAACAGAACAGAACAGAACAGAACAGAACAGAACAGAACAGAACAGAACAGAACAGAACAGATCAGAACAGATCAGAACAGAACACACCAGGAAAAAGCGGAACAGATCAGAACAGAACAGACCAGGAAAAAGCAGAACAGATCAGAATAGAACAGACCAGGACAGACCAGAACGCAACACATAAGAACAGAACACACCAGAACAGACCAGGACAGAACATACCAGAACAGGCGAGAACAGGCCAGAACGGACAAGAACGGACCAGAACAGACCAGAACAGATCAGAACAGACCAGGACAGACCAGAACAGACCAGAACAGATCAGAACAGATCAGAACAGATCAGAACAGATCAGAACAGATCAGAACAGATCAGAACAGGACACACCAGGAAAAAGCAGAACAGATCAGAACAGAACAGACCAGGACAGACCAGAACGCAACACATAAGAACAGAACACACCAGAACAGACCAGGACAGAACATACCAGAACAGGCGAGAACAGGCCAGAACGGACAAGAACGGACCAGAACAGACCAGAACAGTTCAACACAGACCAGGACAGACGAGATCAGGCCAGAACAGACCAGAACAGATCAGAACAGATCAGAACAGATCAGAACAGATCAGAACAGATCAGAACAGGCGAGAACAGGCCAGAACGGACCAGAACAGGCGAGAACAGGCCAGAACGGACTAGAACAGACCAGAACATACCAGAACAGACCAGGACAGACCAGGACAGAACAGAGCAGACCAGGACAGACCAGAACATGCCACAACAGACCAGAACAGATCAACACAGACCAGGACAGACCAGAACAGGCCACAACATACCAGAACAGACCAGGACAGACCAGGACAGAACAGAGCAGACCAGGACAGACCAGAACATGCCACAACAGATCAGAACAGACCAGAACAGATCAGAACAGATCAGAACAGATCAGGACAGAACATACCAGAACAGGCCAGAACAGACCAGAGCAGACCAGGACAGACCAGGACAGAACAGAATACACCAGAACAGACCAGGACAGACCAGAACAGATCAGAACAGATCAGAACAGATCAGAGCAGAACAGAACAGACCAGGACAGACCAGAACAGAACAGAACAGACCAGGACAGACCAGGACAGACCAGGACAGACCAGAACAGAACAGAACAGAACAGAACAGAACAGAACAGAACAGAACAGAACAGAACAGAACAGAACAGAACAGAACAGAACAGAACAGAACAGAACAGAACAGAACAGAACAGAACAGAACAGAACAGAACAGAACAGAACAGAACAGAACAGAACAGAACAGAACAGAACAGAACAGAACAGAACAGAACAGAACAGAACAGAACAGAACAGAACAGAACAGAACAGAACAGAACAGAACAGAACAGAACAGAACAGAACAGAACAGAACAGAACAGAACAGAACAGAACAGAACAGAACAGAACAGAACAGAACAGAACAGAACAGAACAGAACAGAACAGAACAGAACAGAACAGAACAGAACAGAACAGAACAGAACAGAACAGAACAGAACAGAACAGAACAGAACAGAACAGAACAGAACAGAACAGAACAGAACAGAACAGAACAGAACAGAACAGAACAGAACAGAACAGAACAGAACAGAACAGAACAGAACAGAACAGAACAGAACAGAACAGAACAGAACAGAACAGAACAGAACAGAACAGAACAGAACAGAACAGAACAGAACAGAACAGAACAGAACAGAACAGAACAGAACAGAACAGAACAGAACAGAACAGAACAGAACAGAACAGAACAGAACAGAACAGAACAGAACAGAACAGAACAGAACAGAACAGAACAGAACAGAACAGAACAGAACAGAACAGAACAGAACAGAACAGAACAGAACAGAACAGAACAGAACAGAACAGAACAGAACAGAACAGAACAGAACAGAACAGAACAGAACAGAACAGAACAGAACAGAACAGAACAGAACAGAACAGAACAGAACAGAACAGAACAGAACAGAACAGAACAGAACAGAACAGAACAGAACAGAACAGAACAGAACAGAACAGAACAGAACAGAACAGAACAGAACAGAACAGAACAGAACAGAACAGAACAGAACAGAACAGAACAGAACAGAACAGAACAGAACAGAACAGAACAGAACAGAACAGAACAGAACAGAACAGAACAGAACAGAACAGAACAGAACAGAACAGAACAGAACAGAACAGAACAGAACAGAACAGAACAGAACAGAACAGAACAGAACAGAACAGAACAGAACAGAACAGAACAGAACAGAACAGAACAGAACAGAACAGAACAGAACAGAACAGAACAGAACAGAACAGAACAGAACAGAACAGAACAGAACAGAACAGAACAGAACAGAACAGAACAGAACAGAACAGAACAGAACAGAACAGAACAGAACAGAACAGAACAGAACAGAACAGAACAGAACAGAACAGAACAGAACAGAACAGAACAGAACAGAACAGAACAGAACAGAACAGAACAGAACAGAACAGAACAGAACAGAACAGAACAGAACAGAACAGAACAGAACAGAACAGAACAGAACAGAACAGAACAGAACAGAACAGAACAGAACAGAACAGAACAGAACAGAACAGAACAGAACAGAACAGAACAGAACAGAACAGAACAGAACAGAACAGAACAGAACAGAACAGAACAGAACAGAACAGAACAGAACAGAACAGAACAGAACAGAACAGAACAGAACAGAACAGAACAGAACAGAACAGAACAGAACAGAACAGAACAGAACAGAACAGAACAGAACAGAACAGAACAGAACAGAACAGAACAGAACAGAACAGAACAGAACAGAACAGAACAGAACAGAACAGAACAGAACAGAACAGAACAGAACAGAACAGAACAGAACAGAACAGAACAGAACAGAACAGAACAGAACAGAACAGAACAGAACAGAACAGAACAGAACAGAACAGAACAGAACAGAACAGAACAGAACAGAACAGAACAGAACAGAACAGAACAGAACAGAACAGAACAGAACAGAACAGAACAGAACAGAACAGAACAGAACAGAACAGAACAGAACAGAACAGAACAGAACAGAACAGAACAGAACAGAACAGAACAGAACAGAACAGAACAGAACAGAACAGAACAGAACAGAACAGAACAGAACAGAACAGAACAGAACAGAACAGAACAGAACAGAACAGAACAGAACAGAACAGAACAGAACAGAACAGAACAGAACAGAACAGAACAGAACAGGACACACCAGGAAAAAGCAGAACAGATCAGAACAGAACAGACCAGGACAGACCAGAACGCAACACATAAGAACAGAACACACCAGAACAGACCAGGACAGAACATACCAGAACAGGCGAGAACAGGCCAGAACGGACAAGAACGGACCAGAACAGACCAGAACAGTTCAACACAGACCAGGACAGACGAGATCAGGCCAGAACAGACCAGAACAGATCAGAACAGATCAGAACAGATCAGAACAGATCAGAACAGATCAGAACAGATCAGAACAGGACACACCAGGAAAAAGCAGAACAGATCAGAACAGAACAGACCAGGACAGACCAGAACGCAACACATAAGAACAGAACACACCAGAACAGACCAGGACAGAACATACCAGAACAGGCGAGAACAGGCCAGAACGGACAAGAACGGACCAGAACAGACCAGAACAGATCAGAACAGACCAGGACAGATCAGAACAGATCAGAACAGATCAGAACAGATCAGAACAGATCAGAACAGATCAGAACAGATCAGAACAGATCAGAACAGAACACACCAGGAAAAAGCGGAACAGATCAGAACAGAACAGACCAGGAAAAAGCAGAACAGATCAGAATAGAACAGACCAGGACAGACCAGAACGCAACACATAAGAACAGAACACACCAGAACAGACCAGGACAGAACATACCAGAACAGGCGAGAACAGGCCAGAACGGACAAGAACGGACCAGAACAGACCAGAACAGATCAGAACAGACCAGGACAGATCAGAACAGATCAGAACAGATCAGAACAGATCAGAACAGATCAGAACAGATCAGAACAGATCAGAACAGATCAGAACAGAACACACCAGGAAAAAGCGGAACAGATCAGAACAGAACAGACCAGGAAAAAGCAGAACAGATCAGAATAGAACAGACCAGGACAGACCAGAACGCAACACATAAGAACAGAACACACCAGAACAGACCAGGACAGAACATACCAGAACAGGCGAGAACAGGCCAGAACGGACAAGAACGGACCAGAACAGACCAGAACAGATCAGAACAGACCAGGACAGACCAGAACAGACCAGAACAGATCAGAACAGATCAGAACAGATCAGAACAGATCAGAACAGATCAGAACAGATCAGAACAGGACACACCAGGAAAAAGCAGAACAGATCAGAACAGAACAGACCAGGACAGACCAGAACGCAACACATAAGAACAGAACACACCAGAACAGACCAGGACAGAACATACCAGAACAGGCGAGAACAGGCCAGAACGGACTAGAACAGGCGAGAACAGGCCAGAACGGACTAGAACAGACCAGAACATACCAGAACAGACCAGGACAGACCAGGACAGAACAGAGCAGACCAGGACAGACCAGAACATGCCACAACAGACCAGAACAGATCAACACAGACCAGGACAGACCAGAACAGGCCACAACATAACAGAACAGGCCAGAACAGACCAGGACAGATCAGAACAGATCAGAACAGGCGAGAACAGGCCAGAACGGACCAGAACAGGCGAGAACAGGCCAGAACGGACTAGAACAGACCAGAACATACCAGAACAGACCAGGACAGACCAGGACAGAACAGAGCAGACCAGGACAGACCAGAACATGCCACAACAGACCAGAACAGATCAACACAGACCAGGACAGACCAGAACAGGCCACAACATAACAGAACAGGCCAGAACAGACCAGGACAGATCAGAACAGATCAGAACAGATCAGAACAGATCAGAACAGATCAGAACAGATCAGAACAGATCAGAACAGATCAGAACAGATCAGAACAGAACACACCAGGAAAAAGCGGAACAGATCAGAATAGAACAGACCAGGACAGACCAGAACGCAACACATAAGAACAGAACACACCAGAACAGACCAGGACAGAACATACCAGAACAGGCGAGAACAGGCCAGAACGGACAAGAACGGACCAGAACAGACCAGAACAGATCAGAACAGACCAGGACAGACCAGAACAGACCAGAACAGATCAGAACAGATCAGAACAGATCAGAACAGATCAGAACAGATCAGAACAGATCAGAACAGGACACACCAGGAAAAAGCAGAACAGATCAGAACAGAACAGACCAGGACAGACCAGAACGCAACACATAAGAACAGAACACACCAGAACAGACCAGGACAGAACATACCAGAACAGGCGAGAACGGACCAGAACAGATCAGAACAGAACAGACCAGGACAGACCAGAGTAGATCAGAACAGATCAGAACAGAACAGATCAGATCAGATCAGAACAGATCAGAACAGAACAGAACAGATTAGGACAGAACATACCTGAACAGGCCAGAACAGACCAGAGCAGACCAGGACAGACCAGGACAGAACAGAACACACCAGAACAGACCAGGACAGAACACATCAGAACAGACCAGGACACGCCAGAACAGATCAGAACAGATCAGAACAGATCAGAACAGATCAGAACAGATCAGAACAGACCAGGACAGACCAGAACAGGCCAGAAAGGACCAGAACGGACCAGAAAAGATCAGAACAGACCAGGACAGACCAGGACAGACCGGGACAGACCAGAACACAACACATGAGAACAGAACACACCAGAACAGACCAGGACAGAACATACCAGAACAGGCGAGAACAGGCCAGAACGGACCAGAACGGACCAGAACGGACCAGAACGGACCAGAACAGACCAGAACAGATCAGAACAGACCAGAACAGATCAGAACAGATCAGAACAGATCAGAACAGATCAGAACAGATCAGAACAGATCAGAACAGGACACACCAGGAAAAAGCAGAACAGATCAGAACAGAACAGACCAGGACAGACCAGAACGCAACACATAAGAACAGAACACACCAGAACAGACCAGGACAGAACATACCAGAACAGGCGAGAACAGGCCAGAACGGACAAGAACGTACCAGAACAGACCAGAACAGATCAGAACAGACCAGAACATGCCACAACAGACCAGAACAGATCAACACAGACCAGGACAGACCAGAACAGGCCAGAACGGACCAGAACGGACCAGAACGGACCAGAACAGTTCAGAACAGATCAGAACAGATCAGAACAGATCAGAACAGAACAGATCAGATCAGAACAGATCAGATCAGAACAGAACAGAACAGATTAGGACAGAACATACCAGAACAGGCCAGAACAGACCAGAGCAGACCAGGACAGACCAGGACAGAACAGAACACACCAGAACAGACCAGGACAGAACACATCAGAACAGGCGAGAACAGGCCAGAACGGACCAGAACGGACCAGAACAGACCAGGACAGACCGGGACAGACCAGAACACAACACATAAGAACAGAACACACCAGAACAGACCAGGACAGAACATACCAGAACAGGCGAGAACAGGCCAGAACGGACCAGAACGGACCAGAACGGACCAGAACGGACCAGAACAGACCAGAACAGACCAGAACAGACCAGGACAGACCAGAACATGCCACAACAGACCAGAACAGATCAACACAGACCAGGACAGACCAGAACAGGCCAGAACGGACCAGAACGGACCAGAACGGACCAGAACGGACCAGAACGGACCAGAACAGACCAGGACAGACCGGGACAGACCAGAACACAACACATAAGAACAGAACACACCAGAACAGACCAGGACAGATCATACCAGAACGGGCGAGAACGGGCCAGAACGGACCAGAACGGACCAGAACAGACCAGAACAGATCAGAACAGATCAGAACAGATCAGAACAGAACAGATCAGAACAGATCAGAACAGAACAGATCAGAACCGATCAGAAGAGATCAGAAGAGATCAGAACAGATCAGAACAGATCAGAACAGATCAGACCAGAACACAACACATAAGAACAGAACACACCAGAACAGACCAGGACAGAACATACCAGAACAGGCGAGAACAGGCCAGAACGGACAAGAACGGACCAGAACAGACCAGAACAGATCAGAACAGATCAGAACAGAACAGATCAGAACAGATCAGAACAGATCAGAACAGAACAGATCAGAACCGATCAGAAGAGATCAGAACAGATCAGAACAGATCAGAACAGATCAGAACAGATCAGAACAGATCAGAACAGATCAGAACAGAACACACCAGGAAAAAGCAGAACAGATCAGAACAGAACAGACCAGGACAGACCAGAACGCAACACATAAGAACAGAACACACCAGAACAGACCAGGACAGAACATACCAGAACAGGCGAGAACAGGCCAGAACGGACCAGAACGGACCAGAACAGACCAGAACAGATCAGAACAGATCAGAACAGACCAGAACAGTTCAGAACAGATCAGAACAGATCAGAACAGATCAGAACAGATCAGAACAGATCAGAACAGATCAGAACAGGACACACCAGGAAAAAGCAGAACAGATCAGAACAGAACAGACCAGGACAGACCAGAACGCAACACATAAGAACAGAACACACCAGAACAGACCAGGACAGAACATACCAGAACAGGCGAGAACAGGCCAGAACGGACAAGAACGGACCAGAACAGACCAGAACAGTTCAACACAGACCAGAACCGATCAGAAGAGATCAGAAGAGATCAGAACAGATCAGAACAGATCAGAACAGAACAGATCAGACCAGAACACAACACATAAGAACAGAACACACCAGAACAGACCAGGACAGAACATACCAGAACAGGCGAGAACAGGCCAGAACGGACCAGAACGGACCAGAACAGACCAGAACAGATCAGAACAGATCAGAACAGACCAGAACAGATCAGAACAGATCAGAACAGATCAGAACAGATCAGAACAGATCAGAACAGATCAGAACAGGACACACCAGGAAAAAGCAGAACAGATCAGAACAGAACAGACCAGGACAGACCAGAACGCAACACATAAGAACAGAACACACCAGAACAGACCAGGACAGAACATACCAGAACAGGCGAGAACAGGCCAGAACGGACAAGAACGGACCAGAACAGACCAGAACAGTTCAACACAGACCAGAACCGATCAGAAGAGATCAGAAGAGATCAGAACAGATCAGAACAGATCAGAACAGATCAGAACAGAACAGATCAGACCAGAACAGAACACACCAGAACAGACCAGGACAGATCATACCAGAACGGGCGAGAACGGGCCAGAACGGACCAGAACGGACCAGAACAGACCAGAACGAACCAGAACAGACCAGGACAGACCGGGACAGACCAGAACACAACACATAAGAACAGAACACACCAGAACAGACCAGGACAGAACATACCAGAACAGGCGAGAACGGGCCAGAACGGACAAGAACGGAGGATTCAAGATGGCGGTCGTGGGGAGCGGACGTGCTTTTGGCAGCTCCCGGTCGGAATGTGTTATTGTTGGATAAAAGCGATTTATTCCAACTCGCGAGTGATCAGTGCTTCCGCGCTAAAATCCCACATCACTTAATACATAAATCTTAATCGGGTCTCTCTAATTAATCTAGATTTCTCAATATTAAGGCTGCGGGCGTGCGTGTAACCTCTCAACATGGCGGACGGCAGCCCCGCCACGTGCTCGTGTTTCGGCAAACTGTAAAATATTCGCCCACAGATGCCATCGGCCAGAAATATTTGTTCAATCCGCTCAAGAATAGATCAATAAACGCTACGAATCAACTGTGGTCCGGTTTTCATGATTATTGGCTGTTATTTTCGACCCTGAACTTGTGCCACGTGCGCGGCTGACACATGGGTGTGAGGAGTGCTTCTCGGGATGCTTGCTTGGGATGTTTCTGGTACTGGGAGGGACACCTCGATCCTCATTGGAAATATCCCAGGTAATATTTTGATCAGTCCGGGGCGGACGGGTGTTGAAGGCACATGGCATACTGGTGGGCGGCTAATCATCCTCTAACATATGTTCCACCTACTCCCCAGCACCCTACACAGCACTATTAGACAACCCTATTCCCATTGTTACTAGACGTATCCCGCCTTGTCTCCTGTGCTCCCTCACTTGCCTCACCTTCCCATTCTCCACTCGGTAGCCCCATAACCCCTTAGCCTCTCATCCAATACTGTTGTCACAGCACCCATATGAATCCTTTCTTAGCTTACCTACCTCACACTCCCTCCATCCTACTATTAACACTTCCCACAACATGTTAATCTTGCATCCACTGTCTCGTCTCGTCCCACTCACCTCGCATGACAACCTAGACACACACCCACTGTCTGCCCACGCTACTCTATATTACATCCTCTTTCCAATCCACTCCCATTTCCCGCTGATTAACTAATTGCCCAACCTCCCTGGTGGCTGTTAATTTAATTAAATAAACACTGCTAATAATAACAATAACATTGCATGGATGTAATTCAAGATAGTACACTGAACGTAGCCACTCAACTGTCTAAGTGACTTTAAGCTATACTAAAACCAAACTAAACTAAACTAAAATAAACCATACCACTTGGAGTGGAAGTGCGTGTTTCTCCCCCTTTCCTTCTCACAGGCAAGAAATAGGAAACTAGCACAAGCAACATGCCTAATGGAAATGTCGCCCCCACCGGATTGAGCAGGGCAGGAAGTAAATCCCTACACCCTACCAGCGATACAAAGACCAAAACAAATGAGATAAATTAATAAACGAGTAAGGAAGGAAGGAAGGAAGGATGTTATAGAACATGCAAAGTAATAAGGCATGCAACTGCACTCTGCTCTGCTCTACACCAAGGCTGAGTACCTCCGCAGGAGTATCACCATACAACTTCATAACTTCATGATTAGTACTAATCCCACGCTTATCCCCATAGTAGTTAGAACCCCACTTTTCGGGGTTCAGACCTTTCTAGGAAGTTGCTTCTTATCCTGAATTTGAAGCTCTCTTTGGGGCCTGAGCACTCCTTGGTTTGGTGGACTCCCTGCACATTTTCCCTGCATATTACATTGCCTGCCTGTATTCATCCGAATAAATAGCATGGGTGTTGTCTGCTCACTCATCTTTTCTCGACAGCACCTTAATGGATAAATGTATAAGTAAGCCTCTTCCCTTCTTACCTCTCTTGTCCGCCTGGATCCCCTTTTTCTTGGAATCATTCAGGGGAACAGGATCATTCCTATGAGTGATAGCAGAGGCCACGAGTTAAGGCACACCAAGGGTGGGGATGGGGGCTTTTCACTGTGCGGGTGTCACATGAGTGCAATCCAACTTTGCTACTTGCTATTTGTTTATTTGATTTGTTTATTTATCTTTTTAGTTATCTAATTTATTTATTTGATACTTGTAGATATATCTAAATTCACTCAATTCAATAATCATAATCACAATCATAGTCTCACTATTTATAGTTACACCTTCATTTATGCTTGTATATGTGGGTGTATGTACTGGTATTTATATATATATGCATTCACTTCTTCTGAGGCGTCTGCGCTCTGGGGGGGCCCTCTCACCACACTTGAGTTATCGGTATTGGGTGCATCTTGACTGCAGGCAGGCAGTGTTTTCACCCAATGACGGTATACAATAACACATGCACCATATGTCTTAATGTAATAGGCATGGTAGGACTATCCCTTTCTGGCAACTCTTCTGCAGCTTCTCAGACGTATTTATGTATTGGCGACTGAACTTTGTATAGTCCTAATAGCGTCGATCTGCGGTCAATCCGTGCATTGTACCTAGTATATAACTGGTCTCTGTAACCAATTACCGTTAATTGGGTTTACAAGCTATCGGCTAATAATAATTAACAGCTTATGGTGACATTGCCACAGCCCCTGTTAACTTACATGACAGCTGCCCATGGACGGAACATCCCCTGGATTTGAAGATTCTCCAATGAAACTCCCACCATGGACAAACGTTCACTCACTTTTTGTGAACTGCATCATACTTAGGTTGATTGTCCCTAGTACTTTGGCTGGTCCGTGCTCTTTTCAATTTGCCCAACCGGTATAGTAATCCCTGTCTTTCTTTCTTTCTCTCTCACGGTTTCACTCACTCATTGACGACGGCATTGCTGCCACTGTGGCTTCTTCCATTCATGGGCCTGGTCATTCTGATAGGCCCTCCAATCTTCTAATATTATACCTGCAACAGGATTCTATGTTAAAGTAGAACACTATTGAATATATTAAAGTAAGAAACCCATAACTGGACTTTAGTAGCATATTGTTAACTCTACCTACTTCCTTTCTTTTGTCGGCTGGCCCTGGCCGAGTCTCTCTCGCAGCCACTTAAAGTTTCGGGAAGTGTGACTCTTTTCTCATTGCATAACGCACAGGGCCTGGCTGCTGGAGCGGACTCATGCGTTGCAGCCACCGCATTTAAGACATACTTCCAACACACCTAGAGGCTAGGAGTGCCCCGACGCAAGTTCTCACCTAGTACATGCAGCCCTCAATTGCTGGCACTCTTTGCACGACAAGCCGTAGTCTCACGGCTAGTCTCATAAGTTCAAATGAAATGGGCAAGTTGATTCCATTGGAGCTGGTCTTCGCCCGCTCATGCTACTAACATACAGAACATATCACTCCACTAAACACCACAAACATATACTTCACCATGTGATTTGAGCGGGTGACGTTGAGCTACAATTATCGGTGCACTCCTGGCATCTGGAAACCAAACACTTAACAAATGTATTTGCATGGCCCCCCACATATTGCCACACTTGACCAAATAATAACAACATGGACATTTAACAATAAAGTAATCCACTTGCCAAGGCATACCTGTGTATATTGGATATTGGATCCCATTTTTTCTTTTCAGGAGCATGGGAGTGCCGCTGCATGCACATGTCCCTGCTGCTATTTTGCTTTCAGATGGTGAGATGATTCCCTCAAACACGAGGATTCCTTCTCCCGTGCACCAAAGGTGAGCCAAGGCCTCTCTTGCTTTGTTGCAGCTCATTGTGTCAGACTAGCTCGCCTCCAATCATTACAAATAGGAGTCAACACGGCAGATAGCCGTGATTCAGCTCCAGCATAATACACACACGTAGCTACACTATCCCCTACGGAGGGCTGCTCCACTGAGCTCCGTTCCGGCTGTCACTCTGTGACTTGGCCTGACTGAGGCAGCGGAGGCGCGGTTCGCGGTGGCCAGACTTAACAATGGTATCGCTGACGTTTACCGGTAGCAAATAAGGCTGGTTGACGTTTCGGAGTCAGCGTCTCGAGCTCGTACCCCAGTGGCTGATGGTCTCGACGCCGGCGCCAGCCGGCAGACCAATTCCGAGCATGCGCGGGCGATAGAATCCCCTTAATTCTGGGCTGTGGCCATAGATGGCGACAGGATCTCCTTGGGGCCTGCCTCGATTCCGAAACGGATGATATGTGATTGTAATTATAATTCTCTGGAGCGGAGTCGTGGCAGTCGCTCCTCGCGTCACTATGGGCTCCGGTTTGGCCGCAGATCTGACACGGCTAAGATTCTTACAGGTGTGGACTCTGATGCTGTGGCTGCATGATCGGGATACGCGCAGCTGCGGAATCTACTGAGGGCCCTTTTGCGGTCCTCCCTCCTTGTTTCTTTCAGCGCTCCCACTGAAGAAGTCAGGGCGGACGAAGGAGGCGTCATGCAGCGCTGCGTTTATCATAATGATTTAGTGTAGTGTGCTATCTTTCCCGTATCTTGCTTGCTTGCTTGCCAGAATCTTCATAGTTCATAATTGTTCCTCCCTCTGCTGTTGTCCTTTCTTTTTCTGTCACCACAGGCGATATATGCCAGTAGAAGGAGGTATACCCTGCGAGCTCTCCTATACCAAAATACAGGGAGGGGCTATGATTCACTTGTGGAATACGGACATGGATTGTGTGCTGGAACACGGGAAGGAAAGCTGGAAATTTGGAACTGGAGGATTGTTTGTTAAATAAGGAAGGGGAAATGAAGAACAACACACGAAAATTCGAAAATACGAAGAGGAAAGAACTACGACGCACCTGTAGAATAAGGAAGGGGAAATGAAGAACAAACACGGAAATTCGAAAATACGAAGAGGGAAGAACTTCTACGTGCCAGGATAAGGTGGAAACAGGACTCTCTGGATCTTCGCGTAGACGGAGCTGAACGGGATTGAAGGGGATTTAGATTTAGATTTAGTTACTAAAACTGGAACCAGTGACACTGGACCGGGAGCTTCGGCGGTCGCTTTGGAACGGGAAGGACGGACTTTACAGGCGGAAGGGGTCTCCCGCGCGAATCTGTTGGGTTCGGCATAAGTAGGAGCGGCGGATTGGAACACAGGCCTGAACCCCGGCGCCCGGCGCAAGGCGCCGGGGACGGTACGGTCAAGTTCAGGGATTCCAGAAGCTGTTACTCCGAAGCCCGTAGGAATCCACCTCGCGCGGGTGACTCTATACACACGTCGGGATAGCTAGCGGGCACTCGGGGATAGCTGAGCGCACCGCCGAGCTTGCTCCTCCGGTGCAGTAGAACTGGTCCCGCCCAAGCCGGGGCACGTATTAGCGAGCGAGCGATTTAGGGAATCTGGCACGGGTGACACTGAACCGGGAAGCACAGTGGTCGCTTTTGGGACGGGACGACGGTCTGCTCGGGTGTGTGGAGTCTCCCGCGAGTGCTTGGCGGGTTCGGCGATAGTAGGGGCGGCCGAAGGGAACACAGGCCTGGACCCCGGCGCCCGGCGCAACGCGCCGGGGACAGCACGGTCAAGTTCAGGGATTCCTGAGGCTGTTACTCCGAAGCCAGTAAGAATCCGCCCCGTGCGGGTGTCCTCGTGCATACGCTGAGTGGACTGCGTATACTCCGGGGTTAGCTGGGCACGCCACCAGGCATTACACCCCGGTTCAGTGAAACAGGCCGTGTCCGAGTCGGGACACACATCCGCGAGCGAGCGAGCGACACACACACGCACACTCTTCTCCTCTCTCTCTCTCTACCGAACGCATACTGACACACATCGAACATACACCTTTCGCACACACACCTAAACAAGAACCTTCCCGACTAGACATGACACTGCATGGACTGGACCGAAGCGGAGCTGCTTAGTTCTTTTATAACTGCTTGGCTGAGCCTGATTCTCGTTGGCTAATCACACACACGCACACTTTATCAGCACCATTGTAACACGGAGTGTGGGCATGCAGGCGTGGGTGAGACCGCGTTGGGCGTACGCGCGAGGGGTAGGGTTTCCGTGTGCCGCGAGTATGAGTGAACTCCTGAATGAATGATTGTACCAAACAACGAGAATCGAGCTCGCCTGTAGTACTGCCCAGTAACGATGTAAATATAATTCGGACTATCTCTCGCTCTTCGTTTCCTTCGTTTCCTCCTCCTAATGCCGCCCTGCGATGCTAATCGCTCCGGGCGGCAGAGGAACGACTCCGCCGAGGTCAGACGGACGACAAGACATTACGCCACGCACGGTTGTAGTAGTATATGTCGTGTTGGGAATAGATTACCCCGCTCTCGAAAACTTTTGCTGGACAATCGGGGAAAGACTCGCGGGACGTCGTTGATACAGGACTCGTGAAGGGGTGTCTCGCGTTTCTGTCACTTTTCCTGGACTCCTCGGGCAACCTTAGTTAGACCAGCGGGCCGGGCCGGCCTCTTGCAAGTGAGGAGGTCACCCGAAAACATCGCGGCGGTAGCTTGCAGTAGGTAGCTATGTGAGTTTCGCGCGCGTGACGACGGAACCTCACATACGAGTCGGCGGTAATGTGGGAGGGAGCTCCGCGGGCGCCTACCCGATGCGGTGTTAATCGAGCACCGCACCGCAGAAAATGCCCTCGTGCGCTACGCGAGGGACAGGTTAAGCGCCGAGGGAAAGGGGAGACTCTGACTCGGGAGGGCTTCCGTCGACTCACATCGGTTCTCGTTCCGAGTTTTTTTTTTGAACGGCGAGAACGCGGGGGCTCAACGCGTCGACTCTCAACCCCGGAACGATGCAACGATTTCCGGAAAGGGGGGGGCTGACGCCTTGCGCGTACTTCCTCAACCCTGGAACGATCTCACCTCCGGAAGGGGGGGAGCGGCGCCGAGGGCTGACGAAGTCCCCGCAGTCATTTGCTCGCGTTTTTGACTCGTGGGTGCCAACTCCAGCCCTTCCGCGGCCCGCCCCGTCTGCGAGCCGTTCGTCTCCCGACGGTATAGGGCGGGGGGAGTGGGAGGACGGGGGGGGGGGAACGTAAAAACCCTGCAATTCGGGCGTAGATGCTAGGTGACGTGTAGGGCTATCCCGTTGGCTTTTCGCGTCTCCGCGCTTCAGTCGCAACAACGGGGTGACATTTCGCGCGCTCCTCAGACTCGGAGGACTCTCGTGACGCGGGCGTTTCTCGTATTAGGGCCCTCGCGATCGCAGGATTCCAGGCGTGCTCGGGGCTAGAGGCTGACACGGACACGCAACGGACAGAGAGCGGGGAACTTTTGGACACAGGACGACCTCCCGATTTCGTCTACTAGGCGAGCATGGGTTTGATTCTGGTGGATGACTGCCTCCCTCTTCCGGCCTTGCGTATTCTGCGAAATTGGTGCTCTCGACCAACCCGGGTCCATGCGTAGTCGTAGTGGGGGGGCCTCCGTCGAGTGCGTGGGTGTGAGACAGATCGATGGGTGGTCGATTGATATTGTTGCGAACAATCGGCTCGGATACCCCCCCTCGGAAGGCGATCTCTCCCCCCCGCGTCTGGTCGTGCGCGTTGGAGGTGTGCCCTCCTCCGATCGCGCTTCGCGTGTTCTGGACGTGAATCGAGTAGGGGCGGCCGGAGAACGCGAGGCCTGGACCCCGGCGCCCGGGCGTGGGTGGTGACCTCCACATCGCGAGGATGCGTGCCTGCGCACCGGGGACGGCACGGACCCGTCTGGGAGTTCGACGGCCGTTACCCCGAAATTTTTCCGCTCCGTGCGCGTGCCGGGCGTGGAGGCGCCGTGGCGCTCGATGTGGTTGCCCCCCTTTTTATGCGTTCTCTTCTATCCACACGCGTCCACACTGGCCAACCTCCCCGTGCAATTGACCCGCGACTCGCGGATCATCCGCGGCGGTGAAACGGGACAATGGGTGGGGGGAACCAGTCTCGGGTTATCGCGGGCGCGAGCGATCGAGCGTGCGTATGACAGGCCCGGCGGGCTTTCTTGACGCGATGCCCGCCCTCTTCTTTTCCGTTTTTGCAACAGCGGCCGATTCTGGTGCACCGCGATAGCTTGGACAGCTCTCGTATACCCGGTTTCTCCCATTAGGAAACTGGACAGCGTTGTCCACCAGGCAGGTGCCGGGGTACGCAGTTCTTTTCAGAACTAGGGAGTCGTTTGGGCGAATCCCGCACCGAACGGTCGCGCTCATCCAGTTAGAACGCTGGACCTGTTAAAGTAGAGCCACGGGGGTGTTCCTTGCTGTAGTGTTTTGGTCGTATAAATCTGTCCGGCTCCGATTGCTCTGTCCGACCGAAGGAGAGGGAATTGGAGTCCTTCGCGAGTCGCCGCGTTGCTTTAACTGTAGCAGGGGGGTCGCGTTTCTAGCTGAGGTGCGTGCGTACGTGCGTGGGGTGCGTGGGAGACTCGCTCGTATCGAACTCCGAAGTAAATTCTTCTCCGGTATATATGTACAGGCATAGGCAGGTCAAACTAGTGTTGTGAGAAACGTCGGGAGGGGGAATTAGTCGCGAGGGAGAATAGCTCCCGATCGGTGACAGCGGCGAGAGCATGGAGTGTCAACTTGGCGAATCCTCTATTCGCAGCTCCCTCCGCCGGCTATTATTACACGTGGTAGGCAGGCTTAGGGGATGAGTTAGGGAGGCCTTGGGTTCGCGCGCGCATTACGACCGGTGTTCTAGCACCCGATTGCGAGATCGAGCTCTTGGGGGAAGGGAAGAAAGGGTTGTCTTTTCTCTTGTATATACACGGTTGACGATCTGTCGCCCGATACGGTGCTCGCAGAGATGGCATCGTACCGGAGAGAATGGCACTCGCGTAGGTCAAACTTAAACGTCATGTTCGAGTCACATACGGCAGGGGTAAAGGAATCGCGATGTCTCGAGTGTCAGGCGGCAGATCGCGTGGGGTAAGGGAAACCAAGCTCGATCCTCGCGAACACCGGTCGGCCCACAGTCTGCTTGGCCCCGAAAAGCCCCTGTACACACAGGATGTTGCTGGCAAATCAAGCAAGTGGAGGTTTCTTAAAACGACCGTACGGTGCAGTACAGAGTACTTGACTCGCCCCGCGGCGCATGTGGAGCTTCGGCAACCTGTGGTGGGCCCATGCGTGTCTAGTGACACTGTTGAGTGCGTGGGCGTGTGAGAGATCGATAGGTGGCCATGTGACGTTGGGCGTAATAGGTTTGGAACCCCCCCTTCTGTCGGCGGTCTCTCCCCTGTATGATTAGTGACGTGCGTTGGGGGGGTGACCCCCACGGACGGGACTCTCCTGCACAACCCTCAGGAGTCCTTTGAGTCCGGACAGGATCGTAGTAGGAGCACCCGTTACTTCGAAACGATCCGCTCCGTACGGCTGCTGTCATACAGGCGTCGTGGCACTATATTGCGAGTGCCTCCACGAATCTGGCTGGTATTTATTTTACGGACCAGAACGGATCAGAACAGACCAGAACAGACCAGAACAGACCAGAACAGATCAGAACAGATCAGAACAGAACAGAACAGAACAGAACAGAACAGAACAGAACAGAACAGAACAGAACAGATCAGATCAGATCAGAACAGATCAGAACATAACAGAACAGATTAGGACAGAACATACCAGAACAGGCCAGAACGGACCAGAACAGGCGAGAACAGGCCAGAACGGACTAGAACAGACCAGAACATACCAGAACAGACCAGGACAGACCAGGACAGGCCAGAACGGACCAGAACGGACCAGAAAAGATCAGAACAGACCAGGACAGACCAGGACAGACCGGGACAGACCAGAACACAACACATAAGAAGAGAACACACCAGAACAGACCAGGACAGAACATACCAGAACAGGCGAGAACAGGCCAGAACAGGCGAGAACAGGCCAGAACGGACCAGAACAGACCAGGACAGACCGGGACAGACCAGAACAGATCAGAACAGAACACACCAGGAAAAAGCAGAACAGATCAGAACAGAACAGACCAGGACAGACCAGAACGCAACACATAAGAACAGAACACACCAGAACAGACCAGGACAGAACATACCAGAACAGGCGAGAACAGGCCAGAACGGACAAGAACGGACCAGAACAGACCAGAACAGATCAGAACAGATCAGAACAGAACAGATCAGAACAGATCAGAACAGATCAGAACAGAACAGATCAGAACCGATCAGAAGAGATCAGAAGAGATCAGAACAGACCAGAACACAACACATAAGAACAGAACACACCAGAACAGACCAGGACAGAACATACCAGAACAGGCGAGAACAGGCCAGAACGGACAAGAACGGACCAGAACAGACCAGAACAGTTCAACACAGACCAGGACAGACCAGATCAGGCCAGAACAGACCAGAACAGATCAGAACAGATCAGAACAGATCAGAACAGATCAGAACAGATCAGAACAGGCGAGAACAGGCCAGAACGGACCAGAACAGGCGAGAACAGGCCAGAACGGACCAGAACAGATCAGAACAGAACAGACCAGGACAGACCAGAGTAGATCAGAACAGACCAGGACAGACCAGAACAGGCCAGAACGAACCAGAACGGACCAGAACAGTTCAACACAGACCAGGACAGACCAGATCAGGCCAGAACAGACCAGAACACATAAGAACAGAACACACCAGAACAGACCAGGACAGAACATACCAGAACAGGCGAGAACAGGCCAGAACGGACCAGAACAGGCGAGAACAGGCCAGAACGGACCAGACCAGATCAGAACAGAACAGACCAGGACAGAACGTACCAGAACAGGCGAGAACAGGCCAGAACGGACCAGAACAGACCAGAACATACCAGAACAGACCAGAACAGACCAGAACAGTTCAACACAGACCAGGACAGACCAGATCAGGCCAGAACAGACCAGAACAGATCAGAACAGATCAGAACAGATCAGAACAGATCAGAACAGGCGAGAACAGGCCAGAACGGACCAGAACAGGCGAGAACAGGCCAGAACGGACTAGAACAGACCAGAACATACCAGAACAGACCAGGACAGACCAGGACAGACCAGAACAGACCAGGACAGACCAGAACATGCCACAACAGACCAGAACAGATCAACACAGACCAGGACAGACCAGAACAGGCCACAACATAACAGAACAGGCCAGAACAGACCAGGACAGATCAGAACAGATCAGAACAGATCAGAACAGACCAGGACAGACCAGAACAGGCCAGAACAGAACACATCAGAACAGACCAGGACACACCAGAACAGATCAGAACAGATCAGAACAGATCAGAACAGATCAGAACAGATCAGAACAGACCAGGACAGAACGTACCAGAACAGGCGAGAACAGGCCAGAACGGACCAGAACAGACCAGAACAGACCAGAACATACCAGAACAGACCAGAACAGACCAGAACAGGCCACAACATAACAGAACAGGCCAGAATAGACCAGGACAGATCAGAACAGATCAGAACAGATCAGAACAGACCAGGACAGACCAGAACAGGCCAGAACAGAACACATCAGAACAGACCAGGACACACCAGAACAGATCAGAACAGATCAGAACAGATCAGAACAGATCAGAACAGATCAGAACAGACCAGGACAGACCAGAACAGGCCAGAACGGACCAGAACGGACCAGAAAAGATCAGAACAGACCAGGACAGACCAGGACAGACCGGGACAGACCAGAACACAACACATAAGAACAGAACACTCCAGAACAGACCAGGACAGAACATACCAGAACAGGCGAGAACAGGCCAGAACGGACCTGAACGGACCAGAACAGACCAGAACAGATCAGGACAGATCAGAACAGACCGGGACAGAACAGATCAGAACAGATC
This sequence comes from Ectemnius cavifrons, assembly GCA_964023945.1. Lineage (NCBI taxonomy): Eukaryota > Metazoa > Arthropoda > Insecta > Hymenoptera > Crabronidae > Ectemnius > Ectemnius cavifrons. The sequence continues at coordinate 308,951 of OZ030386.1, read as the reverse complement.
AGAACAGAACAGATCAGAACCGATCAGAAGAGATCAGAAGAGATCAGAACAGACCAGAACACAACACATAAGAACAGAACACACCAGAACAGACCAGGACAGAACATACCAGAACAGGCGAGAACAGGCCAGAACGGACAAGAACGGACCAGAACAGACCAGAACAGTTCAACACAGACCAGGACAGACCAGATCAGGCCAGAACAGACCAGAACAGATCAGAACAGATCAGAACAGATCAGAACAGATCAGAACAGATCAGAACAGGCGAGAACAGGCCAGAACGGACCAGAACAGGCGAGAACAGGCCAGAACGGACCAGAACAGATCAGAACAGAACAGACCAGGACAGACCAGAGTAGATCAGAACAGACCAGGACAGACCAGAACAGGCCAGAACGAACCAGAACGGACCAGAACAGTTCAACACAGACCAGGACAGACCAGATCAGGCCAGAACAGACCAGAACACATAAGAACAGAACACACCAGAACAGACCAGGACAGAACATACCAGAACAGGCGAGAACAGGCCAGAACGGACCAGAACAGGCGAGAACAGGCCAGAACGGACCAGACCAGATCAGAACAGAACAGACCAGGACAGAACGTACCAGAACAGGCGAGAACAGGCCAGAACGGACCAGAACAGACCAGAACATACCAGAACAGACCAGAACAGACCAGAACAGTTCAACACAGACCAGGACAGACCAGATCAGGCCAGAACAGACCAGAACAGATCAGAACAGATCAGAACAGATCAGAACAGATCAGAACAGGCGAGAACAGGCCAGAACGGACCAGAACAGGCGAGAACAGGCCAGAACGGACTAGAACAGACCAGAACATACCAGAACAGACCAGGACAGACCTGGACAGACCAGAACAGACCAGGACAGACCAGAACATGCCACAACAGACCAGAACAGATCAACACAGACCAGGACAGACCAGAACAGGCCACAACATAACAGAACAGGCCAGAACAGACCAGGACAGATCAGAACAGATCAGAACAGATCAGAACAGACCAGGACAGACCAGAACAGGCCAGAACAGAACACATCAGAACAGACCAGGACACACCAGAACAGATCAGAACAGATCAGAACAGATCAGAACAGATCAGAACAGATCAGAACAGACCAGGACAGAACGTACCAGAACAGGCGAGAACAGGCCAGAACGGACCAGAACAGACCAGAACAGACCAGAACATACCAGAACAGATCAGAACAGATCAGAACAGACCAGAACATACCAGAACATACCAGAACATACCAGAACAGACCAGAACAGACCAGAACAGTTCAACACAGACCAGGACAGACCAGATCAGGCCAGAACAGACCAGAACAGATCAGAACAGATCAGAACAGATCAGAACAGATCAGAACAGGCGAGAACAGGCCAGAACGGACCAGAACAGGCGAGAACAGGCCAGAACGGACTAGAACAGACCAGAACATACCAGAACAGACCAGGACAGACCTGGACAGACCAGAACAGACCAGGACAGACCAGAACATGCCACAACAGACCAGAACAGATCAACACAGACCAGGACAGACCAGAACAGGCCACAACATAACAGAACAGGCCAGAACAGACCAGGACAGATCAGAACAGATCAGAACAGATCAGAACAGACCAGGACAGACCAGAACAGGCCAGAACAGAACACTCCAGAACAGACCGGGACAGAACATACCAGAACAGGCGAGAACAGGCCAGAACGGACCAGAACGGACCAGAACAGACCAGAACAGACCAGAACAGATCAGAACAGATCAGAACAGACCAGAACCGATCAGAAGAGATCAGAACAGATCAGAACAGATCAGAACAGAACAGAACAGACCAGAACAGAATTCATAAGAACAGAACACACCAGAACAGACCAGGACAGATCATACCAGAACGGGCGAGAACAGGCCAGAACGGACCAGAACGGACCAGAACAGACCAGAACAGATCAGAACAGATCAGAACAGACCAGAACATACCAGAACATACCAGAACATACCAGAACAGACCAGAACAGACCAGAACAGTTCAACACAGACCAGGACAGACCAGATCAGGCCAGAACAGACCAGAACAGATCAGAACAGATCAGAACAGATCAGAACAGATCAGAACAGGCGAGAACAGGCCAGAACGGACCAGAACAGGCGAGAATAGGCCAGAACGGACTAGAACAGACCAGAACATACCAGAACAGACCGGGACAGACCAGGACAGATCAGAACAGATCAGAACAGATCAGAACAGACCAGGACAGACCAGAACAGGCCGGAACGGAGCAGAACGGACCAGAACGGACCAGAACGGACCAGAACAGACCAGGACAGACCAGAACAGGCCAGAACGGACCAGAACGGACCAGAACGGACCAGAACAGACCAGGACAGACCGGGACAGACCAGAACACAACACATAAGAACAGAACACACCAGAACAGACCAGGACAGATCATACCAGAACGGGCGAGAACGGGCCAGAACGGACCAGAACGGACCAGAACAGATCAGAACAGATCAGAACAGACCAGGACAGACCAGAACAGGCCAGAACAGACCAGAACAGATCAGAACAGATCAGAACAGATCAGAACAGATCAGAACAGGCGAGAACAGGCCAGAACGGACCAGAACAGGCGAGAACAGGCCAGAACGGACTAGAACAGACCAGAACAGAACACACCAGAACAGACAAGGACAGAACACACCAGAACAGACCAGGACAGACCAGGACAGACCAGAACAGATCAGAACAGATCAGAACAGATCAGAACAGACCAGGACAGACCAGAACAGGCCAGAACGGACCAGAACGGACCAGAAAAGATCAGAACAGATCAGAACAGATCAGAACAGATCAGAACAGATCAGACCAGAACACAACACATAAGAACAGAACACACCAGAACAGACCAGGACAGAACATACCAGAACAGGCGAGAACAGGCCAGGACGGACCAGAACGGACCAGAACAGACCAGAACAGATCAGAACAGATCAGATCAGAACAGACCAGAACAGATCAGAAGAGATCAGAACAGAACAGATCAGATCAGAACAGATCAGAACAGAACAGATCAGAACCGATCAGAAGAGATCAGAAGAGATCAGAACAGATCAGAACAGAACAGATCAGACCAGAACACAACACATAAGAAAAGAATACACCAGAACAGAGCAGGACAGAACACACCAGGAAAAAGCAGAACAGATAAGAACAGAACAGACCAGAACAGACCAGAACGCAACACATAAGAACAGAACACACCAGAACAGACCAGGACAGAACATACCAGAACAGGCGAGAACAGGCCAGAACGGACAAGAACGGACCAGAACAGACCAGAACAGATCAGAACAGATCAGAAGAGATCAGAACAGAACAGATCAGATCAGAACAGATCAGAACAGAACAGATCAGAACCGATCAGAAGAGATCAGAAGAGATCAGAACAGATCAGAACAGAACAGATCAGACCAGAACACAACACATAAGAAAAGAATACACCAGAACAGAGCAGGACAGAACATACCAGAACAGATCAGAACAGACCAGAACAGATCAGAAAAGATCAGAACAGATCAGAACAGATCAGAACAGATCAGAACAGATCAGAACAGAACACACCAGGAAAAAGCAGAACAGATCAGAACAGAACAGACCAGGACAGAACATACCAGAACAGGCGAGAACAGGCCAGAACGGACCAGAACAGACCAGAACAGACCAGAACATACCAGAACAGATCAGAACAGACCAGAACAGATCAGAAAAGATCAGAACAGATCAGAACAGATCAGAACAGATCAGAACAGATCAGAACAGAACACACCAGGAAAAAGCAGAACAGATCAGAACAGAACAGACCAGGACAGAACATACCAGAACAGGCGAGAACAGGCCAGAACGGACCAGAACAGACCAGAACAGACCAGAACATACCAGAACAGACCAGAACAGACCAGAACAGACCAGAACAGTTCAACACAGACCAGGACAGACCAGATCAGGCCAGAACAGACCAGAACAGATCAGAACAGATCAGAACAGATCAGAACAGATCAGAACAGGCGAGAACAGGCCAGAACGGACCAGAACAGGCGAGAACAGGCCAGAACGGACTAGAACAGGCCAGAACATACCAGAACAGACCAGGACAGACCAGGACAGACCAGAACAGACCAGGACAGACCAGAACATGCCACAACAGACCAGAACAGATCAACACAGACCAGGACAGTCCAGAACAGGCCACAACATAACAGAACAGGCCAGAACAGACCAGGACAGATCAGAACAGATCAGAACAGACCAGAACAGATCAGAACAGATCAGAACAGATCAGAACAGATCAGAACAGATCAGAACAGAACACACCAGGAAAAAGCAGAACAGATCAGAACAGAACAGACCAGGACAGAACATACCAGAACAGGCGAGAACAGGCCAGAACGGACCAGAACAGACCAGAACAGACCAGAACAGTTCAACACAGACCGGGACAGACCAGATCAGGCCAGAACAGACCAGAACAGATCAGAACAGATCAGAACAGATCAGAACAGATCAGAACAGATCAGAACAGATCACAACAGGCGAGAACAGGCCAGAACGGACCAGAACAGGCGAGAACAGGCCAGAACGGACTAGAACAGACCAGAACATACCAGAACAGACCAGGACAGACCAGGACAGACCAGAACAGACCAGGACAGACCAGGACAGACCAGGACAGACCAGAACAGACCAGAACAGATCAGAACAGATCAGAACAGATCAGAACAGAACACACCAGGAAAAAGCAGAACAGATCAGAACAGAACAGACCAGGACAGACCAGAACACACCAGAACAGACCAGGACAGAACACATCAGAACAGACCAGGACACACCAGAACAGATCAGAACAGAACACACCAGGAAAAAGCAGAACAGATCAGAACAGAACAGACCAGGACAGACCAGAGTAGATCAGAACAGATCAGAACAGAACAGAACAGAACAGAACAGAACAGAACAGAACAGAACAGAACAGAACAGAACAGAACAGAACAGAACAGAACAGAACAGAACAGAACAGAACAGAACAGAACAGAACAGAACAGATTAGGACAGAACATACCAGAACAGGCCAGAACAGACCAGAGCAGACCAGGACAGACCAGGACAGAACAGAACACACCAGAACAGACCAGGACAGAACACACCAGAACAGACCAGGACACACCAGAACAGATCAGAACAGATCAGAACAGATCAGAACAGAACAGATCAGATCAGATCAGAACAGATCAGAACAGACCAGGACAGACCAGAACAGAACACACCAGAACAGACAAGGACAGAACACACCAGAACAGACCAGGACAGACCAGAACAGGCCAGAACGGACCAGAACGGACCAGAACAGTTCAACACAGACCAGGACAGACCAGATCAGGCCAGAACAGACCAGAACACATAAGAACAGAACACACCAGAACAGACCAGGACAGAACATACCAGAACAGGCGAGAACAGGCCAGAACGGACCAGAACAGACCAGAACAGACCGGGACAGACCAGGACAGACCAGGACAGACCAGAACAGACCAGGACAGACCAGAACATGCCACAACAGACCAGAGCAGATCAACACAGACCAGGACAGACCAGAACAGACCACAACATAACAGAACAGGCCAGAACAGACCAGGACAGATCAGAACAGATCAGAACAGACCAGGACAGACCAGAACAGGCCAGAACGGACCAGAACGGACCAGAACGGACCAGAACGGACCAGAACAGACCAGGACAGACCAGAACAGGCCAGAAAGGACCAGAACAGACCAGGACAGACCGGGACAGACCAGAACACAACACATAAGAACAGAACACTCCAGAACAGACCAGGACAGAACATACCAGAACAGGCGAGAACAGGCCAGAACGGACCAGAACGGACCAGAACAGGCCAGGACAGACCAGGACAGATCAGAACAGATCAGAACAGATCAGAACAGACCAGGACAGACCAGAACAGAACAGAACAGAACAGAACAGAACAGAACAGAACAGAACAGAACAGAACAGAACAGAACAGAACAGAACAGAACAGAACAGAACAGAACAGAACAGAACAGAACAGAACAGAACAGAACAGAACAGAACAGAACAGAACAGAACAGAACAGAACAGAACAGAACAGAACAGAACAGAACAGAACAGAACAGAACAGAACAGAACAGAACAGAACAGAACAGAACAGAACAGAACAGAACAGAACAGAACAGAACAGAACAGAACAGAACAGAACAGAACAGAACAGAACAGAACAGAACAGAACAGAACAGAACAGAACAGAACAGAACAGAACAGAACAGAACAGAACAGAACAGAACAGAACAGAACAGAACAGAACAGAACAGAACAGAACAGAACAGAACAGAACAGAACAGAACAGAACAGAACAGAACAGAACAGAACAGAACAGAACAGAACAGAACAGAACAGAACAGAACAGAACAGAACAGAACAGAACAGAACAGAACAGAACAGAACAGAACAGAACAGAACAGAACAGAACAGAACAGAACAGAACAGAACAGAACAGAACAGAACAGAACAGAACAGAACAGAACAGAACAGAACAGAACAGAACAGAACAGAACAGAACAGAACAGAACAGAACAGAACAGAACAGAACAGAACAGAACAGAACAGAACAGAACAGAACAGAACAGAACAGAACAGAACAGAACAGAACAGAACAGAACAGAACAGAACAGAACAGAACAGAACAGAACAGAACAGAACAGAACAGAACAGAACAGAACAGAACAGAACAGAACAGAACAGAACAGAACAGAACAGAACAGAACAGAACAGAACAGAACAGAACAGAACAGAACAGAACAGAACAGAACAGAACAGAACAGAACAGAACAGAACAGAACAGAACAGAACAGAACAGAACAGAACAGAACAGAACAGAACAGAACAGAACAGAACAGAACAGAACAGAACAGAACAGAACAGAACAGAACAGAACAGAACAGAACAGAACAGAACAGAACAGAACAGAACAGAACAGAACAGAACAGAACAGAACAGAACAGAACAGAACAGAACAGAACAGAACAGAACAGAACAGAACAGAACAGAACAGAACAGAACAGAACAGAACAGAACAGAACAGAACAGAACAGAACAGAACAGAACAGAACAGAACAGAACAGAACAGAACAGAACAGAACAGAACAGAACAGAACAGAACAGAACAGAACAGAACAGAACAGAACAGAACAGAACAGAACAGAACAGAACAGAACAGAACAGAACAGAACAGAACAGAACAGAACAGAACAGAACAGAACAGAACAGAACAGAACAGAACAGAACAGAACAGAACAGAACAGAACAGAACAGAACAGAACAGAACAGAACAGAACAGAACAGAACAGAACAGAACAGAACAGAACAGAACAGAACAGAACAGAACAGAACAGAACAGAACAGAACAGAACAGAACAGAACAGAACAGAACAGAACAGAACAGAACAGAACAGAACAGAACAGAACAGAACAGAACAGAACAGAACAGAACAGAACAGAACAGAACAGAACAGAACAGAACAGAACAGAACAGAACAGAACAGAACAGAACAGAACAGAACAGAACAGAACAGAACAGAACAGAACAGAACAGAACAGAACAGAACAGAACAGAACAGAACAGAACAGAACAGAACAGAACAGAACAGAACAGAACAGAACAGAACAGAACAGAACAGAACAGAACAGAACAGAACAGAACAGAACAGAACAGAACAGAACAGAACAGAACAGAACAGAACAGAACAGAACAGAACAGAACAGAACAGAACAGAACAGAACAGAACAGAACAGAACAGAACAGAACAGAACAGAACAGAACAGAACAGAACAGAACAGAACAGAACAGAACAGAACAGAACAGAACAGAACAGAACAGAACAGAACAGAACAGAACAGAACAGAACAGAACAGAACAGAACAGAACAGAACAGAACAGAACAGAACAGAACAGAACAGAACAGAACAGAACAGAACAGAACAGAACAGAACAGAACAGAACAGAACAGAACAGAACAGAACAGAACAGAACAGAACAGAACAGAACAGAACAGAACAGAACAGAACAGAACAGAACAGAACAGAACAGAACAGAACAGAACAGAACAGAACAGAACAGAACAGAACAGAACAGAACAGAACAGAACAGAACAGAACAGAACAGAACAGAACAGAACAGAACAGAACAGAACAGAACAGAACAGAACAGAACAGAACAGAACAGAACAGAACAGAACAGAACAGAACAGAACAGAACAGAACAGAACAGAACAGAACAGAACAGAACAGAACAGAACAGAACAGAACAGAACAGAACAGAACAGAACAGAACAGAACAGAACAGAACAGAACAGAACAGAACAGAACAGAACAGAACAGAACAGAACAGAACAGAACAGAACAGAACAGAACAGAACAGAACAGAACAGAACAGAACAGAACAGAACAGAACAGAACAGAACAGAACAGAACAGAACAGAACAGAACAGAACAGAACAGAACAGAACAGAACAGAACAGAACAGAACAGAACAGAACAGAACAGAACAGAACAGAACAGAACAGAACAGAACAGAACAGAACAGAACAGAACAGAACAGAACAGAACAGAACAGAACAGAACAGAACAGAACAGAACAGAACAGAACAGAACAGAACAGAACAGAACAGAACAGAACAGAACAGAACAGAACAGAACAGAACAGAACAGAACAGAACAGAACAGAACAGAACAGAACAGAACAGAACAGAACAGAACAGAACAGAACAGAACAGAACAGAACAGAACAGAACAGAACAGAACAGAACAGAACAGAACAGAACAGAACAGAACAGAACAGAACAGAACAGAACAGAACAGAACAGAACAGAACAGAACAGAACAGAACAGAACAGAACAGAACAGAACAGAACAGAACAGAACAGAACAGAACAGAACAGAACAGAACAGAACAGAACAGAACAGAACAGAACAGAACAGAACAGAACAGAACAGAACAGAACAGAACAGAACAGAACAGAACAGAACAGAACAGAACAGAACAGAACAGAACAGAACAGAACAGAACAGAACAGAACAGAACAGAACAGAACAGAACAGAACAGAACAGAACAGAACAGAACAGAACAGAACAGAACAGAACAGAACAGAACAGAACAGAACAGAACAGAACAGAACAGAACAGAACAGAACAGAACAGAACAGAACAGAACAGAACAGAACAGAACAGAACAGAACAGAACAGAACAGAACAGAACAGAACAGAACAGAACAGAACAGAACAGAACAGAACAGAACAGAACAGAACAGAACAGAACAGAACAGAACAGAACAGAACAGAACAGAACAGAACAGAACAGAACAGAACAGAACAGAACAGAACAGAACAGAACAGAACAGAACAGAACAGAACAGAACAGAACAGAACAGAACAGAACAGAACAGAACAGAACAGAACAGAACAGAACAGAACAGAACAGAACAGAACAGAACAGAACAGAACAGAACAGAACAGAACAGAACAGAACAGAACAGAACAGAACAGAACAGAACAGAACAGAACAGAACAGAACAGAACAGAACAGAACAGAACAGAACAGAACAGAACAGAACAGAACAGAACAGAACAGAACAGAACAGAACAGAACAGAACAGAACAGAACAGAACAGAACAGAACAGAACAGAACAGAACAGAACAGAACAGACCAGGACAGACCAGAACGCAACACATAAGAACAGAACACACCAGAACAGACCAGGACAGAACATACCAGAACAGGCGAGAACAGGCCAGAACGGACAAGAACGGACCAGAACAGACCAGAACAGTTCAACACAGACCAGGACAGACGAGATCAGGCCAGAACAGACCAGAACAGATCAGAACAGATCAGAACAGATCAGAACAGATCAGAACAGATCAGAACAGGCGAGAACAGGCCAGAACGGACTAGAACAGACCAGAACATACCAGAACAGACCAGGACAGACCAGGACAGAACAGAGCAGACCAGGACAGACCAGAACATGCCACAACAGACCAGAACAGATCAACACAGACCAGGACAGACCAGAACAGGCCACAACATAACAGAACAGGCCAGAACAGACCAGGACAGATCAGAACAGATCAGAACAGATCAGAACAGATCAGAACAGATCAGAACAGATCAGAACAGATCAGAACAGATCAGAACAGATCAGAACAGAACACACCAGGAAAAAGCGGAACAGATCAGAACAGAACAGACCAGGAAAAAGCAGAACAGATCAGAATAGAACAGACCAGGACAGACCAGAACGCAACACATAAGAACAGAACACACCAGAACAGACCAGGACAGAACATACCAGAACAGGCGAGAACAGGCCAGAACGGACAAGAACGGACCAGAACAGACCAGAACAGATCAGAACAGACCAGGACAGACCAGAACAGACCAGAACAGATCAGAACAGATCAGAACAGATCAGAACAGATCAGAACAGATCAGAACAGAACAGACCAGGACAGACCAGAACGCAACACATAAGAACAGAACACACCAGAACAGACCAGGACAGAACATACCAGAACAGGCGAGAACAGGCCAGAACGGACAAGAACGGACCAGAACAGACCAGAACAGTTCAACACAGACCAGGACAGACGAGATCAGGCCAGAACAGACCAGAACAGATCAGAACAGATCAGAACAGATCAGAACAGATCAGAACAGATCAGAACAGGCGAGAACAGGCCAGAACGGACCAGAACAGGCGAGAACAGGCCAGAACGGACTAGAACAGACCAGAACATACCAGAACAGACCAGGACAGACCAGGACAGAACAGAGCAGACCAGGACAGACCAGAACATGCCACAACAGACCAGAACAGATCAACACAGACCAGGACAGACCAGAACAGGCCACAACATAACAGAACAGGCCAGAACAGACCAGGACAGATCAGAACAGATCAGAACAGATCAGAACAGATCAGAACAGATCAGAACAGATCAGAACAGATCAGAACAGATCAGAACAGATCAGAACAGATCAGAACAGATCAGAACAGATCAGAACAGAACACACCAGGAAAAAGCGGAACAGATCAGAATAGAACAGACCAGGACAGACCAGAACGCAACACATAAGAACAGAACACACCAGAACAGACCAGGACAGAACATACCAGAACAGGCGAGAACAGGCCAGAACGGACAAGAACGGACCAGAACAGACCAGAACAGATCAGGACAGACCAGGACAGACCAGAACAGACCAGAACAGATCAGAACAGATCAGAACAGATCAGAACAGATCAGAACAGATCAGAACAGATCAGAACAGGACACACCAGGAAAAAGCAGAACAGATCAGAACAGAACAGACCAGGACAGACCAGAACGCAACACATAAGAACAGAACACACCAGAACAGACCAGGACAGAACATACCAGAACAGGCGAGAACGGACCAGAACAGATCAGAACAGAACAGACCAGGACAGACCAGAGTAGATCAGAACAGATCAGAACAGAACAGATCAGATCAGATCAGAACAGATCAGAACAGAACAGAACAGATTAGGACAGAACATACCTGAACAGGCCAGAACAGACCAGAGCAGACCAGGACAGACCAGGACAGAACAGAACACACCAGAACAGACCAGGACAGAACACATCAGAACAGACCAGGACACGCCAGAACAGATCAGAACAGATCAGAACAGATCAGAACAGATCAGAACAGATCAGAACAGACCAGGACAGACCAGAACAGGCCAGAAAGGACCAGAACGGACCAGAAAAGATCAGAACAGACCAGGACAGACCAGGACAGACCGGGACAGACCAGAACACAACACATGAGAACAGAACACACCAGAACAGACCAGGACAGAACATACCAGAACAGGCGAGAACAGGCCAGAACGGACCAGAACGGACCAGAACGGACCAGAACGGACCAGAACAGACCAGAACAGATCAGAACAGACCAGAACAGATCAGAACAGATCAGAACAGATCAGAACAGATCAGAACAGATCAGAACAGATCAGAACAGGACACACCAGGAAAAAGCAGAACAGATCAGAACAGAACAGACCAGGACAGACCAGAACGCAACACATAAGAACAGAACACACCAGAACAGACCAGGACAGAACATACCAGAACAGGCGAGAACAGGCCAGAACGGACAAGAACGTACCAGAACAGACCAGAACAGATCAGAACAGACCAGAACATGCCACAACAGACCAGAACAGATCAACACAGACCAGGACAGACCAGAACAGGCCAGAACGGACCAGAACGGACCAGAACGGACCAGAACAGTTCAGAACAGATCAGAACAGATCAGAACAGATCAGAACAGAACAGAACAGATCAGATCAGAACAGATCAGATCAGAACAGAACAGAACAGATTAGGACAGAACATACCAGAACAGGCCAGAACAGACCAGAGCAGACCAGGACAGACCAGGACAGAACAGAACACACCAGAACAGACCAGGACAGAACACATCAGAACAGGCGAGAACAGGCCAGAACGGACCAGAACGGACCAGAACAGACCAGGACAGACCGGGACAGACCAGAACACAACACATAAGAACAGAACACACCAGAACAGACCAGGACAGAACATACCAGAACAGGCGAGAACAGGCCAGAACGGACCAGAACGGACCAGAACGGACCAGAACGGACCAGAACAGACCAGAACAGACCAGAACAGACCAGGACAGACCAGAACATGCCACAACAGACCAGAACAGATCAACACAGACCAGGACAGACCAGAACAGGCCAGAACGGACCAGAACGGACCAGAACGGACCAGAACGGACCAGAACGGACCAGAACAGGCCAGGACAGACCGGGACAGACCAGAACACAACACATAAGAACAGAACACACCAGAACAGACCAGGACAGATCATACCAGAACGGGCGAGAACGGGCCAGAACGGACCAGAACGGACCAGAACAGACCAGAACAGATCAGAACAGATCAGAACAGATCAGAACAGAACAGATCAGAACAGATCAGAACAGAACAGATCAGAACCGATCAGAAGAGATCAGAAGAGATCAGAACAGATCAGAACAGATCAGAACAGATCAGACCAGAACAGATCAGAACAGATCAGAACAGATCAGAACAGAACAGATCAGAACCGATCAGAAGAGATCAGAAGAGATCAGAACAGATCAGAACAGATCAGAACAGATCAGACCAGAACACAACACATAAGAACAGAACACACCAGAACAGACCAGGACAGATCATACCAGAACGGGCGAGAACGGGCCAGAACGGACCAGAACGGACCAGAACAGACCAGAACAGATCAGAACAGATCAGAACAGATCAGAACAGAACAGATCAGAACAGATCAGAACAGAACAGATCAGAACCGATCAGAAGAGATCAGAAGAGATCAGAACAGATCAGAACAGATCAGAACAGATCAGACCAGAACACAACACATAAGAACAGAACACACCAGAACAGACCAGGACAGAACATACCAGAACAGGCGAGAACAGGCCAGAACGGACAAGAACGGACCAGAACAGACCAGAACAGATCAGAACAGATCAGAACAGAACAGATCAGAACAGATCAGAACAGATCAGAACAGAACAGATCAGAACCGATCAGAAGAGATCAGAACAGATCAGAACAGATCAGAACAGATCAGAACAGATCAGAACAGATCAGAACAGATCAGAACAGAACACACCAGGAAAAAGCAGAACAGATCAGAACAGAACAGACCAGGACAGACCAGAACGCAACACATAAGAACAGAACACACCAGAACAGACCAGGACAGAACATACCAGAACAGGCGAGAACAGGCCAGAACGGACCAGAACGGACCAGAACAGACCAGAACAGATCAGAACAGATCAGAACAGACCAGAACAGTTCAGAACAGATCAGAACAGATCAGAACAGATCAGAACAGATCAGAACAGATCAGAACAGATCAGAACAGGACACACCAGGAAAAAGCAGAACAGATCAGAACAGAACAGACCAGGACAGACCAGAACGCAACACATAAGAACAGAACACACCAGAACAGACCAGGACAGAACATACCAGAACAGGCGAGAACAGGCCAGAACGGACAAGAACGGACCAGAACAGACCAGAACAGTTCAACACAGACCAGAACCGATCAGAAGAGATCAGAAGAGATCAGAACAGATCAGAACAGATCAGAACAGAACAGATCAGACCAGAACACAACACATAAGAACAGAACACACCAGAACAGACCAGGACAGAACATACCAGAACAGGCGAGAACAGGCCAGAACGGACCAGAACGGACCAGAACAGACCAGAACAGATCAGAACAGATCAGAACAGACCAGAACAGATCAGAACAGATCAGATCAGAACAGATCAGAACAGATCAGAACAGATCAGAACAGATCAGAACAGATCAGAACAGGACACACCAGGAAAAAGCAGAACAGATCAGAACAGATCAGAACAGATCAGAACAGATCAGAACAGATCAGAACAGATCAGAACAGAACAGAACAGAACAGAACAGAACAGAACAGAACAGAACAGAACAGAACAGAACAGAACAGAACAGAACAGAACAGAACAGAACAGAACAGAACAGAACAGAACAGAACAGAACAGAACAGAACAGAACAGAACAGAACAGAACAGAACAGAACAGAACAGAACAGAACAGAACAGAACAGAACAGAACAGAACAGAACAGAACAGAACAGAACAGAACAGAACAGAACAGAACAGAACAGAACAGAACAGAACAGAACAGAACAGAACAGAACAGAACAGAACAGAACAGAACAGAACAGAACAGAACAGAACAGAACAGAACAGAACAGAACAGAACAGAACAGATCAGAACAGATCAGAACAGATCAGAACAGATCAGAACAGATCAGAACAGAACAGAACAGAACAGAACAGAACAGAACAGAACAGAACAGAACAGAACAGAACAGAACAGAACAGAACAGAACAGAACAGAACAGAACAGAACAGAACAGAACAGAACAGAACAGAACAGAACAGAACAGAACAGAACAGAACAGAACAGAACAGAACAGAACAGAACAGAACAGAACAGAACAGAACAGAACAGAACAGAACAGAACAGAACAGAACAGAACAGAACAGAACAGAACAGAACAGAACAGAACAGAACAGAACAGAACAGAACAGAACAGAACAGAACAGAACAGAACAGAACAGAACAGAACAGAACAGAACAGAACAGAACAGAACAGAACAGAACAGAACAGAACAGAACAGAACAGAACAGAACAGAACAGAACAGAACAGAACAGAACAGAACAGAACAGAACAGAACAGAACAGAACAGAACAGAACAGAACAGAACAGAACAGAACAGAACAGAACAGAACAGAACAGAACAGAACAGAACAGAACAGAACAGAACAGAACAGAACAGAACAGAACAGAACAGAACAGAACAGAACAGAACAGAACAGAACAGAACAGAACAGAACAGAACAGAACAGAACAGAACAGAACAGAACAGAACAGAACAGAACAGAACAGAACAGAACAGAACAGAACAGAACAGAACAGAACAGAACAGAACAGAACAGAACAGAACAGAACAGAACAGAACAGAACAGAACAGAACAGAACAGAACAGAACAGAACAGAACAGAACAGAACAGAACAGAACAGAACAGAACAGAACAGAACAGAACAGAACAGAACAGAACAGAACAGAACAGAACAGAACAGAACAGAACAGAACAGAACAGAACAGAACAGAACAGAACAGAACAGAACAGAACAGAACAGAACAGAACAGAACAGAACAGAACAGAACAGAACAGAACAGAACAGAACAGAACAGAACAGAACAGAACAGAACAGAACAGAACAGAACAGAACAGAACAGAACAGAACAGAACAGAACAGAACAGAACAGAACAGAACAGAACAGAACAGAACAGAACAGAACAGAACAGAACAGAACAGAACAGAACAGAACAGAACAGAACAGAACAGAACAGAACAGAACAGAACAGAACAGAACAGAACAGAACAGAACAGAACAGAACAGAACAGAACAGAACAGAACAGAACAGAACAGAACAGAACAGAACAGAACAGAACAGAACAGAACAGAACAGAACAGAACAGAACAGAACAGAACAGAACAGAACAGAACAGAACAGAACAGAACAGAACAGAACAGAACAGAACAGAACAGAACAGAACAGAACAGAACAGAACAGAACAGAACAGAACAGAACAGAACAGAACAGAACAGAACAGAACAGAACAGAACAGAACAGAACAGAACAGAACAGAACAGAACAGAACAGAACAGAACAGAACAGAACAGAACAGAACAGAACAGAACAGAACAGAACAGAACAGAACAGAACAGAACAGAACAGAACAGAACAGAACAGAACAGAACAGAACAGAACAGAACAGAACAGAACAGAACAGAACAGAACAGAACAGAACAGAACAGAACAGAACAGAACAGAACAGAACAGAACAGAACAGAACAGAACAGAACAGAACAGAACAGAACAGAACAGAACAGAACAGAACAGAACAGAACAGAACAGAACAGAACAGAACAGAACAGAACAGAACAGAACAGAACAGAACAGAACAGAACAGAACAGAACAGAACAGAACAGAACAGAACAGAACAGAACAGAACAGAACAGAACAGAACAGAACAGAACAGAACAGAACAGAACAGAACAGAACAGAACAGAACAGAACAGAACAGAACAGAACAGAACAGAACAGAACAGAACAGAACAGAACAGAACAGAACAGAACAGAACAGAACAGAACAGAACAGAACAGAACAGAACAGAACAGAACAGAACAGAACAGAACAGAACAGAACAGAACAGAACAGAACAGAACAGAACAGAACAGAACAGAACAGAACAGAACAGAACAGAACAGAACAGAACAGAACAGAACAGAACAGAACAGAACAGAACAGAACAGAACAGAACAGAACAGAACAGAACAGAACAGAACAGAACAGAACAGAACAGAACAGAACAGAACAGAACAGAACAGAACAGAACAGAACAGAACAGAACAGAACAGAACAGAACAGAACAGAACAGAACAGAACAGAACAGAACAGAACAGAACAGAACAGAACAGAACAGAACAGAACAGAACAGAACAGAACAGAACAGAACAGAACAGAACAGAACAGAACAGAACAGAACAGAACAGAACAGAACAGAACAGAACAGAACAGAACAGAACAGAACAGAACAGAACAGAACAGAACAGAACAGAACAGAACAGAACAGAACAGAACAGAACAGAACAGAACAGAACAGAACAGAACAGAACAGAACAGAACAGAACAGAACAGAACAGAACAGAACAGAACAGAACAGAACAGAACAGAACAGAACAGAACAGAACAGAACAGAACAGAACAGAACAGAACAGAACAGAACAGAACAGAACAGAACAGAACAGAACAGAACAGAACAGAACAGAACAGAACAGAACAGAACAGAACAGAACAGAACAGAACAGAACAGAACAGAACAGAACAGAACAGAACAGAACAGAACAGAACAGAACAGAACAGAACAGAACAGAACAGAACAGAACAGAACAGAACAGAACAGAACAGAACAGAACAGAACAGAACAGAACAGAACAGAACAGAACAGAACAGAACAGAACAGAACAGAACAGAACAGAACAGAACAGAACAGAACAGAACAGAACAGAACAGAACAGAACAGAACAGAACAGAACAGAACAGAACAGAACAGAACAGAACAGAACAGAACAGAACAGAACAGAACAGAACAGAACAGAACAGAACAGAACAGAACAGAACAGAACAGAACAGAACAGAACAGAACAGAACAGAACAGAACAGAACAGAACAGAACAGAACAGAACAGAACAGAACAGAACAGAACAGAACAGAACAGAACAGAACAGAACAGAACAGAACAGAACAGAACAGACCAGGACAGACCAGAACGCAACACATAAGAACAGAACACACCAGAACAGACCAGGACAGAACATACCAGAACAGGCGAGAACAGGCCAGAACGGACAAGAACGGACCAGAACAGACCAGAACAGTTCAACACAGACCAGGACAGACGAGATCAGGCCAGAACAGACCAGAACAGATCAGAACAGATCAGAACAGATCAGAACAGATCAGAACAGATCAGAACAGGCGAGAACAGGCCAGAACGGACTAGAACAGACCAGAACATACCAGAACAGACCAGGACAGACCAGGACAGAACAGAGCAGACCAGGACAGACCAGAACATGCCACAACAGACCAGAACAGATCAACACAGACCAGGACAGACCAGAACAGGCCACAACATAACAGAACAGGCCAGAACAGACCAGGACAGATCAGAACAGATCAGAACAGATCAGAACAGATCAGAACAGATCAGAACAGATCAGAACAGATCAGAACAGATCAGAACAGATCAGAACAGAACACACCAGGAAAAAGCGGAACAGATCAGAACAGAACAGACCAGGAAAAAGCAGAACAGATCAGAATAGAACAGACCAGGACAGACCAGAACGCAACACATAAGAACAGAACACACCAGAACAGACCAGGACAGAACATACCAGAACAGGCGAGAACAGGCCAGAACGGACAAGAACGGACCAGAACAGACCAGAACAGATCAGAACAGACCAGGACAGACCAGAACAGACCAGAACAGATCAGAACAGATCAGAACAGATCAGAACAGATCAGAACAGATCAGAACAGAACAGACCAGGACAGACCAGAACGCAACACATAAGAACAGAACACACCAGAACAGACCAGGACAGAACATACCAGAACAGGCGAGAACAGGCCAGAACGGACAAGAACGGACCAGAACAGACCAGAACAGTTCAACACAGACCAGGACAGACGAGATCAGGCCAGAACAGACCAGAACAGATCAGAACAGATCAGAACAGATCAGAACAGATCAGAACAGATCAGAACAGGCGAGAACAGGCCAGAACGGACCAGAACAGGCGAGAACAGGCCAGAACGGACTAGAACAGACCAGAACATACCAGAACAGACCAGGACAGACCAGGACAGAACAGAGCAGACCAGGACAGACCAGAACATGCCACAACAGACCAGAACAGATCAACACAGACCAGGACAGACCAGAACAGGCCACAACATAACAGAACAGGCCAGAACAGACCAGGACAGATCAGAACAGATCAGAACAGATCAGAACAGATCAGAACAGATCAGAACAGATCAGAACAGATCAGAACAGATCAGAACAGATCAGAACAGATCAGAACAGATCAGAACAGATCAGAACAGAACACACCAGGAAAAAGCGGAACAGATCAGAATAGAACAGACCAGGACAGACCAGAACGCAACACATAAGAACAGAACACACCAGAACAGACCAGGACAGAACATACCAGAACAGGCGAGAACAGGCCAGAACGGACAAGAACGGACCAGAACAGACCAGAACAGATCAGGACAGACCAGGACAGACCAGAACAGACCAGAACAGATCAGAACAGATCAGAACAGATCAGAACAGATCAGAACAGATCAGAACAGATCAGAACAGGACACACCAGGAAAAAGCAGAACAGATCAGAACAGAACAGACCAGGACAGACCAGAACGCAACACATAAGAACAGAACACACCAGAACAGACCAGGACAGAACATACCAGAACAGGCGAGAACGGACCAGAACAGATCAGAACAGAACAGACCAGGACAGACCAGAGTAGATCAGAACAGATCAGAACAGAACAGATCAGATCAGATCAGAACAGATCAGAACAGAACAGAACAGATTAGGACAGAACATACCTGAACAGGCCAGAACAGACCAGAGCAGACCAGGACAGACCAGGACAGAACAGAACACACCAGAACAGACCAGGACAGAACACATCAGAACAGACCAGGACACGCCAGAACAGATCAGAACAGATCAGAACAGATCAGAACAGATCAGAACAGATCAGAACAGACCAGGACAGACCAGAACAGGCCAGAAAGGACCAGAACGGACCAGAAAAGATCAGAACAGACCAGGACAGACCAGGACAGACCGGGACAGACCAGAACACAACACATGAGAACAGAACACACCAGAACAGACCAGGACAGAACATACCAGAACAGGCGAGAACAGGCCAGAACGGACCAGAACGGACCAGAACGGACCAGAACGGACCAGAACAGACCAGAACAGATCAGAACAGACCAGAACAGATCAGAACAGATCAGAACAGATCAGAACAGATCAGAACAGATCAGAACAGATCAGAACAGGACACACCAGGAAAAAGCAGAACAGATCAGAACAGAACAGACCAGGACAGACCAGAACGCAACACATAAGAACAGAACACACCAGAACAGACCAGGACAGAACATACCAGAACAGGCGAGAACAGGCCAGAACGGACAAGAACGTACCAGAACAGACCAGAACAGATCAGAACAGACCAGAACATGCCACAACAGACCAGAACAGATCAACACAGACCAGGACAGACCAGAACAGGCCAGAACGGACCAGAACGGACCAGAACGGACCAGAACAGTTCAGAACAGATCAGAACAGATCAGAACAGATCAGAACAGAACAGAACAGATCAGATCAGAACAGATCAGATCAGAACAGAACAGAACAGATTAGGACAGAACATACCAGAACAGGCCAGAACAGACCAGAGCAGACCAGGACAGACCAGGACAGAACAGAACACACCAGAACAGACCAGGACAGAACACATCAGAACAGGCGAGAACAGGCCAGAACGGACCAGAACGGACCAGAACAGACCAGGACAGACCGGGACAGACCAGAACACAACACATAAGAACAGAACACACCAGAACAGACCAGGACAGAACATACCAGAACAGGCGAGAACAGGCCAGAACGGACCAGAACGGACCAGAACGGACCAGAACGGACCAGAACAGACCAGAACAGACCAGAACAGACCAGGACAGACCAGAACATGCCACAACAGACCAGAACAGATCAACACAGACCAGGACAGACCAGAACAGGCCAGAACGGACCAGAACGGACCAGAACGGACCAGAACGGACCAGAACGGACCAGAACAGGCCAGGACAGACCGGGACAGACCAGAACACAACACATAAGAACAGAACACACCAGAACAGACCAGGACAGATCATACCAGAACGGGCGAGAACGGGCCAGAACGGACCAGAACGGACCAGAACAGACCAGAACAGATCAGAACAGATCAGAACAGATCAGAACAGAACAGATCAGAACAGATCAGAACAGAACAGATCAGAACCGATCAGAAGAGATCAGAAGAGATCAGAACAGATCAGAACAGATCAGAACAGATCAGACCAGAACAGATCAGAACAGATCAGAACAGATCAGAACAGAACAGATCAGAACCGATCAGAAGAGATCAGAAGAGATCAGAACAGATCAGAACAGATCAGAACAGATCAGACCAGAACACAACACATAAGAACAGAACACACCAGAACAGACCAGGACAGATCATACCAGAACGGGCGAGAACGGGCCAGAACGGACCAGAACGGACCAGAACAGACCAGAACAGATCAGAACAGATCAGAACAGATCAGAACAGAACAGATCAGAACAGATCAGAACAGAACAGATCAGAACCGATCAGAAGAGATCAGAAGAGATCAGAACAGATCAGAACAGATCAGAACAGATCAGACCAGAACACAACACATAAGAACAGAACACACCAGAACAGACCAGGACAGAACATACCAGAACAGGCGAGAACAGGCCAGAACGGACAAGAACGGACCAGAACAGACCAGAACAGATCAGAACAGATCAGAACAGAACAGATCAGAACAGATCAGAACAGATCAGAACAGAACAGATCAGAACCGATCAGAAGAGATCAGAACAGATCAGAACAGATCAGAACAGATCAGAACAGATCAGAACAGATCAGAACAGATCAGAACAGAACACACCAGGAAAAAGCAGAACAGATCAGAACAGAACAGACCAGGACAGACCAGAACGCAACACATAAGAACAGAACACACCAGAACAGACCAGGACAGAACATACCAGAACAGGCGAGAACAGGCCAGAACGGACCAGAACGGACCAGAACAGACCAGAACAGATCAGAACAGATCAGAACAGACCAGAACAGTTCAGAACAGATCAGAACAGATCAGAACAGATCAGAACAGATCAGAACAGATCAGAACAGATCAGAACAGGACACACCAGGAAAAAGCAGAACAGATCAGAACAGAACAGACCAGGACAGACCAGAACGCAACACATAAGAACAGAACACACCAGAACAGACCAGGACAGAACATACCAGAACAGGCGAGAACAGGCCAGAACGGACAAGAACGGACCAGAACAGACCAGAACAGTTCAACACAGACCAGAACCGATCAGAAGAGATCAGAAGAGATCAGAACAGATCAGAACAGATCAGAACAGAACAGATCAGACCAGAACACAACACATAAGAACAGAACACACCAGAACAGACCAGGACAGAACATACCAGAACAGGCGAGAACAGGCCAGAACGGACCAGAACGGACCAGAACAGACCAGAACAGATCAGAACAGATCAGAACAGACCAGAACAGATCAGAACAGATCAGATCAGAACAGATCAGAACAGATCAGAACAGATCAGAACAGATCAGAACAGATCAGAACAGGACACACCAGGAAAAAGCAGAACAGATCAGAACAGATCAGAACAGATCAGAACAGATCAGAACAGATCAGAACAGATCAGAACAGGACACACCAGGAAAAAGCAGAACAGATCAGAACAGAACAGACCAGGACAGACCAGAACGCAACACATAAGAACAGAACACACCAGAACAGACCAGGACAGAACATACCAGAACAGGCGAGAACAGGCCAGAACGGACAAGAACGGACCAGAACAGACCAGAACAGTTCAACACAGACCAGAACCGATCAGAAGAGATCAGAAGAGATCAGAACAGATCAGAACAGATCAGAACAGATCAGAACAGAACAGATCAGACCAGAACAGAACACACCAGAACAGACCAGGACAGATCATACCAGAACGGGCGAGAACGGGCCAGAACGGACCAGAACGGACCAGAACAGACCAGAACGAACCAGAACAGACCAGGACAGACCGGGACAGACCAGAACACAACACATAAGAACAGAACACACCAGAACAGACCAGGACAGAACATACCAGAACAGGCGAGAACGGGCCAGAACGGACAAGAACGGAGGATTCAAGATGGCGGTCGTGGGGAGCGGACGTGCTTTTGGCAGCTCCCGGTCGGAATGTGTTATTGTTGGATAAAAGCGATTTATTCCAACTCGCGAGTGATCAGTGCTTCCGCGCTAAAATCCCACATCACTTAATACATAAATCTTAATCGGGTCTCTCTAATTAATCTAGATTTCTCAATATTAAGGCTGCGGGCGTGCGTGTAACCTCTCAACATGGCGGACGGCAGCCCCGCCACGTGCTCGTGTTTCGGCAAACTGTAAAATATTCGCCCACAGATGCCATCGGCCAGAAATATTTGTTCAATCCGCTCAAGAATAGATCAATAAACGCTACGAATCAACTGTGGTCCGGTTTTCATGATTATTGGCTGTTATTTTCGACCCTGAACTTGTGCCACGTGCGCGGCTGACACATGGGTGTGAGGAGTGCTTCTCGGGATGCTTGCTTGGGATGTTTCTGGTACTGGGAGGGACACCTCGATCCTCATTGGAAATATCCCAGGTAATATTTTGATCAGTCCGGGGCGGACGGGTGTTGAAGGCACATGGCATACTGGTGGGCGGCTAATCATCCTCTAACATATGTTCCACCTACTCCCCAGCACCCTACACAGCACTATTAGACAACCCTATTCCCATTGTTACTAGACGTATCCCGCCTTGTCTCCTGTGCTCCCTCACTTGCCTCACCTTCCCATTCTCCACTCGGTAGCCCCATAACCCCTTAGCCTCTCATCCAATACTGTTGTCACAGCACCCATATGAATCCTTTCTTAGCTTACCTACCTCACACTCCCTCCATCCTACTATTAACACTTCCCACAACATGTTAATCTTGCATCCACTGTCTCGTCTCGTCCCACTCACCTCGCATGACAACCTAGACACACACCCACTGTCTGCCCACGCTACTCTATATTACATCCTCTTTCCAATCCACTCCCATTTCCCGCTGATTAACTAATTGCCCAACCTCCCTGGTGGCTGTTAATTTAATTAAATAAACACTGCTAATAATAACAATAACATTGCATGGATGTAATTCAAGATAGTACACTGAACGTAGCCACTCAACTGTCTAAGTGACTTTAAGCTATACTAAAACCAAACTAAACTAAACTAAAATAAACCATACCACTTGGAGTGGAAGTGCGTGTTTCTCCCCCTTTCCTTCTCACAGGCAAGAAATAGGAAACTAGCACAAGCAACATGCCTAATGGAAATGTCGCCCCCACCGGATTGAGCAGGGCAGGAAGTAAATCCCTACACCCTACCAGCGATACAAAGACCAAAACAAATGAGATAAATTAATAAACGAGTAAGGAAGGAAGGAAGGAAGGATGTTATAGAACATGCAAAGTAATAAGGCATGCAACTGCACTCTGCTCTGCTCTACACCAAGGCTGAGTACCTCCGCAGGAGTATCACCATACAACTTCATAACTTCATGATTAGTACTAATCCCACGCTTATCCCCATAGTAGTTAGAACCCCACTTTTCGGGGTTCAGACCTTTCTAGGAAGTTGCTTCTTATCCTGAATTTGAAGCTCTCTTTGGGGCCTGAGCACTCCTTGGTTTGGTGGACTCCCTGCACATTTTCCCTGCATATTACATTGCCTGCCTGTATTCATCCGAATAAATAGCATGGGTGTTGTCTGCTCACTCATCTTTTCTCGACAGCACCTTAATGGATAAATGTATAAGTAAGCCTCTTCCCTTCTTACCTCTCTTGTCCGCCTGGATCCCCTTTTTCTTGGAATCATTCAGGGGAACAGGATCATTCCTATGAGTGATAGCAGAGGCCACGAGTTAAGGCACACCAAGGGTGGGGATGGGGGCTTTTCACTGTGCGGGTGTCACATGAGTGCAATCCAACTTTGCTACTTGCTATTTGTTTATTTGATTTGTTTATTTATCTTTTTAGTTATCTAATTTATTTATTTGATACTTGTAGATATATCTAAATTCACTCAATTCAATAATCATAATCACAATCATAGTCTCACTATTTATAGTTACACCTTCATTTATGCTTGTATATGTGGGTGTATGTACTGGTATTTATATATATATGCATTCACTTCTTCTGAGGCGTCTGCGCTCTGGGGGGGCCCTCTCACCACACTTGAGTTATCGGTATTGGGTGCATCTTGACTGCAGGCAGGCAGTGTTTTCACCCAATGACGGTATACAATAACACATGCACCATATGTCTTAATGTAATAGGCATGGTAGGACTATCCCTTTCTGGCAACTCTTCTGCAGCTTCTCAGACGTATTTATGTATTGGCGACTGAACTTTGTATAGTCCTGATAGCGTCGATCTGCGGTCAATCCGTGCATTGTACCTAGTATATAACTGGTCTCTGTAACCAATTACCGTTAATTGGGTTTACAAGCTATCGGCTAATAATAATTAACAGCTTATGGTGACATTGCCACAGCCCCTGTTAACTTACATGACAGCTGCCCATGGACGGAACATCCCCTGGATTTGAAGATTCTCCAATGAAACTCCCACCATGGACAAACGTTCACTCACTTTTTGTGAACTGCATCATACTTAGGTTGATTGTCCCTAGTACTTTGGCTGGTCCGTGCTCTTTTCAATTTGCCCAACCGGTATAGTAATCCCTGTCTTTCTTTCTTTCTCTCTCACGGTTTCACTCACTCATTGACGACGGCATTGCTGCCACTGTGGCTTCTTCCATTCATGGGCCTGGTCATTCTGATAGGCCCTCCAATCTTCTAATATTATACCTGCAACAGGATTCTATGTTAAAGTAGAACACTATTGAATATATTAAAGTAAGAAACCCATAACTGGACTTTAGTAGCATATTGTTAACTCTACCTACTTCCTTTCTTTTGTCGGCTGGCCCTGGCCGAGTCTCTCTCGCAGCCACTTAAAGTTTCGGGAAGTGTGACTCTTTTCTCATTGCATAACGCACAGGGCCTGGCTGCTGGAGCGGACTCATGCGTTGCAGCCACCGCATTTAAGACATACTTCCAACACACCTAGAGGCTAGGAGTGCCCCGACGCAAGTTCTCACCTAGTACATGCAGCCCTCAATTGCTGGCACTCTTTGCACGACAAGCCGTAGTCTCACGGCTAGTCTCATAAGTTCAAATGAAATGGGCAAGTTGATTCCATTGGAGCTGGTCTTCGCCCGCTCATGCTACTAACATACAGAACATATCACTCCACTAAACACCACAAACATATACTTCACCATGTGATTTGAGCGGGTGACGTTGAGCTACAATTATCGGTGCACTCCTGGCATCTGGAAACCAAACACTTAACAAATGTATTTGCATGGCCCCCCACATATTGCCACACTTGACCAAATAATAACAACATGGACATTTAACAATAAAGTAATCCACTTGCCAAGGCATACCTGTGTATATTGGATATTGGATCCCATTTTTTCTTTTCAGGAGCATGGGAGTGCCGCTGCATGCACATGTCCCTGCTGCTATTTTGCTTTCAGATGGTGAGATGATTCCCTCAAACACGAGGATTCCTTCTCCCGTGCACCAAAGGTGAGCCAAGGCCTCTCTTGCTTTGTTGCAGCTCATTGTGTCAGACTAGCTCGCCTCCAATCATTACAAATAGGAGTCAACACGGCAGATAGCCGTGATTCAGCTCCAGCATAATACACACACGTAGCTACACTATCCCCTACGGAGGGCTGCTCCACTGAGCTCCGTTCCGGCTGTCACTCTGTGACTTGGCCTGACTGAGGCAGCGGAGGCGCGGTTCGCGGTGGCCAGACTTAACAATGGTATCGCTGACGTTTACCGGTAGCAAATAAGGCTGGTTGACGTTTCGGAGTCAGCGTCTCGAGCTCGTACCCCAGTGGCTGATGGTCTCGACGCCGGCGCCAGCCGGCAGACCAATTCCGAGCATGCGCGGGCGATAGAATCCCCTTAATTCTGGGCTGTGGCCATAGATGGCGACAGGATCTCCTTGGGGCCTGCCTCGATTCCGAAACGGATGATATGTGATTGTAATTATAATTCTCTGGAGCGGAGTCGTGGCAGTCGCTCCTCGCGTCACTATGGGCTCCGGTTTGGCCGCAGATCTGACACGGCTAAGATTCTTACAGGTGTGGACTCTGATGCTGTGGCTGCATGATCGGGATACGCGCAGCTGCGGAATCTACTGAGGGCCCTTTTGCGGTCCTCCCTCCTTGTTTCTTTCAGCGCTCCCACTGAAGAAGTCAGGGCGGACGAAGGAGGCGTCATGCAGCGCTGCGTTTATCATAATGATTTAGTGTAGTGTGCTATCTTTCCCGTATCTTGCTTGCTTGCTTGCCAGAATCTTCATAGTTCATAATTGTTCCTCCCTCTGCTGTTGTCCTTTCTTTTTCTGTCACCACAGGCGATATATGCCAGTAGAAGGAGGTATACCCTGCGAGCTCTCCTATACCAAAATACAGGGAGGGGCTATGATTCACTTGTGGAATACGGACATGGATTGTGTGCTGGAACACGGGAAGGAAAGCTGGAAATTTGGAACTGGAGGATTGTTTGTTAAATAAGGAAGGGGAAATGAAGAACAACACACGAAAATTCGAAAATACGAAGAGGAAAGAACTACGACGCACCTGTAGAATAAGGAAGGGGAAATGAAGAACAAACACGGAAATTCGAAAATACGAAGAGGGAAGAACTTCTACGTGCCAGGATAAGGTGGAAACAGGACTCTCTGGATCTTCGCGTAGACGGAGCTGAACGGGATTGAAGGGGATTTAGATTTAGATTTAGTTACTAAAACTGGAACCAGTGACACTGGACCGGGAGCTTCGGCGGTCGCTTTGGAACGGGAAGGACGGACTTTACAGGCGGAAGGGGTCTCCCGCGCGAATCTGTTGGGTTCGGCATAAGTAGGAGCGGCGGATTGGAACACAGGCCTGAACCCCGGCGCCCGGCGCAAGGCGCCGGGGACGGTACGGTCAAGTTCAGGGATTCCAGAAGCTGTTACTCCGAAGCCCGTAGGAATCCACCTCGCGCGGGTGACTCTATACACACGTCGGGATAGCTAGCGGGCACTCGGGGATAGCTGAGCGCACCGCCGAGCTTGCTCCTCCGGTGCAGTAGAACTGGTCCCGCCCAAGCCGGGGCACGTATTAGCGAGCGAGCGATTTAGGGAATCTGGCACGGGTGACACTGAACCGGGAAGCACAGTGGTCGCTTTTGGGACGGGACGACGGTCTGCTCGGGTGTGTGGAGTCTCCCGCGAGTGCTTGGCGGGTTCGGCGATAGTAGGGGCGGCCGAAGGGAACACAGGCCTGGACCCCGGCGCCCGGCGCAACGCGCCGGGGACAGCACGGTCAAGTTCAGGGATTCCTGAGGCTGTTACTCCGAAGCCAGTAAGAATCCGCCCCGTGCGGGTGTCCTCGTGCATACGCTGAGTGGACTGCGTATACTCCGGGGTTAGCTGGGCACGCCACCAGGCATTACACCCCGGTTCAGTGAAACAGGCCGTGTCCGAGTCGGGACACACATCCGCGAGCGAGCGAGCGACACACACACGCACACTCTTCTCCTCTCTCTCTCTCTACCGAACGCATACTGACACACATCGAACATACACCTTTCGCACACACACCTAAACAAGAACCTTCCCGACTAGACATGACACTGCATGGACTGGACCGAAGCGGAGCTGCTTAGTTCTTTTATAACTGCTTGGCTGAGCCTGATTCTCGTTGGCTAATCACACACACGCACACTTTATCAGCACCATTGTAACACGGAGTGTGGGCATGCAGGCGTGGGTGAGACCGCGTTGGGCGTACGCGCGAGGGGTAGGGTTTCCGTGTGCCGCGAGTATGAGTGAACTCCTGAATGAATGATTGTACCAAACAACGAGAATCGAGCTCGCCTG
The DNA here is from genome assembly GCA_964023945.1 of Ectemnius cavifrons. Lineage (NCBI taxonomy): Eukaryota > Metazoa > Arthropoda > Insecta > Hymenoptera > Crabronidae > Ectemnius > Ectemnius cavifrons. The sequence continues at coordinate 279,568 of OZ030386.1, read as the reverse complement.
TAGTACTGCCCAGTAACGATGTAAATATAATTCGGACTATCTCTCGCTCTTCGTTTCCTTCGTTTCCTCCTCCTAATGCCGCCCTGCGATGCTAATCGCTCCGGGCGGCAGAGGAACGACTCCGCCGAGGTCAGACGGACGACAAGACATTACGCCACGCACGGTTGTAGTAGTATATGTCGTGTTGGGAATAGATTACCCCGCTCTCGAAAACTTTTGCTGGACAATCGGGGAAAGACTCGCGGGACGTCGTTGATACAGGACTCGTGAAGGGGTGTCTCGCGTTTCTGTCACTTTTCCTGGACTCCTCGGGCAACCTTAGTTAGACCAGCGGGCCGGGCCGGCCTCTTGCAAGTGAGGAGGTCACCCGAAAACATCGCGGCGGTAGCTTGCAGTAGGTAGCTATGTGAGTTTCGCGCGCGTGACGACGGAACCTCACATACGAGTCGGCGGTAATGTGGGAGGGAGCTCCGCGGGCGCCTACCCGATGCGGTGTTAATCGAGCACCGCACCGCAGAAAATGCCCTCGTGCGCTACGCGAGGGACAGGTTAAGCGCCGAGGGAAAGGGGAGACTCTGACTCGGGAGGGCTTCCGTCGACTCACATCGGTTCTCGTTCCGAGTTTTTTTTTTGAACGGCGAGAACGCGGGGGCTCAACGCGTCGACTCTCAACCCCGGAACGATGCAACGATTTCCGGAAAGGGGGGGGCTGACGCCTTGCGCGTACTTCCTCAACCCTGGAACGATCTCACCTCCGGAAGGGGGGGAGCGGCGCCGAGGGCTGACGAAGTCCCCGCAGTCATTTGCTCGCGTTTTTGACTCGTGGGTGCCAACTCCAGCCCTTCCGCGGCCCGCCCCGTCTGCGAGCCGTTCGTCTCCCGACGGTATAGGGCGGGGGGAGTGGGAGGACGGGGGGGGGGGAACGTAAAAACCCTGCAATTCGGGCGTAGATGCTAGGTGACGTGTAGGGCTATCCCGTTGGCTTTTCGCGTCTCCGCGCTTCAGTCGCAACAACGGGGTGACATTTCGCGCGCTCCTCAGACTCGGAGGACTCTCGTGACGCGGGCGTTTCTCGTATTAGGGCCCTCGCGATCGCAGGATTCCAGGCGTGCTCGGGGCTAGAGGCTGACACGGACACGCAACGGACAGAGAGCGGGGAACTTTTGGACACAGGACGACCTCCCGATTTCGTCTACTAGGCGAGCATGGGTTTGATTCTGGTGGATGACTGCCTCCCTCTTCCGGCCTTGCGTATTCTGCGAAATTGGTGCTCTCGACCAACCCGGGTCCATGCGTAGTCGTAGTGGGGGGGCCTCCGTCGAGTGCGTGGGTGTGAGACAGATCGATGGGTGGTCGATTGATATTGTTGCGAACAATCGGCTCGGATACCCCCCCTCGGAAGGCGATCTCTCCCCCCCGCGTCTGGTCGTGCGCGTTGGAGGTGTGCCCTCCTCCGATCGCGCTTCGCGTGTTCTGGACGTGAATCGAGTAGGGGCGGCCGGAGAACGCGAGGCCTGGACCCCGGCGCCCGGGCGTGGGTGGTGACCTCCACATCGCGAGGATGCGTGCCTGCGCACCGGGGACGGCACGGACCCGTCTGGGAGTTCGACGGCCGTTACCCCGAAATTTTTCCGCTCCGTGCGCGTGCCGGGCGTGGAGGCGCCGTGGCGCTCGATGTGGTTGCCCCCCTTTTTATGCGTTCTCTTCTATCCACACGCGTCCACACTGGCCAACCTCCCCGTGCAATTGACCCGCGACTCGCGGATCATCCGCGGCGGTGAAACGGGACAATGGGTGGGGGGAACCAGTCTCGGGTTATCGCGGGCGCGAGCGATCGAGCGTGCGTATGACAGGCCCGGCGGGCTTTCTTGACGCGATGCCCGCCCTCTTCTTTTCCGTTTTTGCAACAGCGGCCGATTCTGGTGCACCGCGATAGCTTGGACAGCTCTCGTATACCCGGTTTCTCCCATTAGGAAACTGGACAGCGTTGTCCACCAGGCAGGTGCCGGGGTACGCAGTTCTTTTCAGAACTAGGGAGTCGTTTGGGCGAATCCCGCACCGAACGGTCGCGCTCATCCAGTTAGAACGCTGGACCTGTTAAAGTAGAGCCACGGGGGTGTTCCTTGCTGTAGTGTTTTGGTCGTATAAATCTGTCCGGCTCCGATTGCTCTGTCCGACCGAAGGAGAGGGAATTGGAGTCCTTCGCGAGTCGCCGCGTTGCTTTAACTGTAGCAGGGGGGTCGCGTTTCTAGCTGAGGTGCGTGCGTACGTGCGTGGGGTGCGTGGGAGACTCGCTCGTATCGAACTCCGAAGTAAATTCTTCTCCGGTATATATGTACAGGCATAGGCAGGTCAAACTAGTGTTGTGAGAAACGTCGGGAGGGGGAATTAGTCGCGAGGGAGAATAGCTCCCGATCGGTGACAGCGGCGAGAGCATGGAGTGTCAACTTGGCGAATCCTCTATTCGCAGCTCCCTCCGCCGGCTATTATTACACGTGGTAGGCAGGCTTAGGGGATGAGTTAGGGAGGCCTTGGGTTCGCGCGCGCATTACGACCGGTGTTCTAGCACCCGATTGCGAGATCGAGCTCTTGGGGGAAGGGAAGAAAGGGTTGTCTTTTCTCTTGTATATACACGGTTGACGATCTGTCGCCCGATACGGTGCTCGCAGAGATGGCATCGTACCGGAGAGAATGGCACTCGCGTAGGTCAAACTTAAACGTCATGTTCGAGTCACATACGGCAGGGGTAAAGGAATCGCGATGTCTCGAGTGTCAGGCGGCAGATCGCGTGGGGTAAGGGAAACCAAGCTCGATCCTCGCGAACACCGGTCGGCCCACAGTCTGCTTGGCCCCGAAAAGCCCCTGTACACACAGGATGTTGCTGGCAAATCAAGCAAGTGGAGGTTTCTTAAAACGACCGTACGGTGCAGTACAGAGTACTTGACTCGCCCCGCGGCGCATGTGGAGCTTCGGCAACCTGTGGTGGGCCCATGCGTGTCTAGTGACACTGTTGAGTGCGTGGGCGTGTGAGAGATCGATAGGTGGCCATGTGACGTTGGGCGTAATAGGTTTGGAACCCCCCCTTCTGTCGGCGGTCTCTCCCCTGTATGATTAGTGACGTGCGTTGGGGGGGTGACCCCCACGGACGGGACTCTCCTGCACAACCCTCAGGAGTCCTTTGAGTCCGGACAGGATCGTAGTAGGAGCACCCGTTACTTCGAAACGATCCGCTCCGTACGGCTGCTGTCATACAGGCGTCGTGGCACTATATTGCGAGTGCCTCCACGAATCTGGCTGGTATTTATTTTACGGACCAGAACGGATCAGAACAGACCAGAACAGACCAGAACAGACCAGAACAGATCAGAACAGATCAGAACAGAACAGAACAGAACAGAACAGAACAGAACAGAACAGAACAGAACAGAACAGATCAGATCAGATCAGAACAGATCAGAACATAACAGAACAGATTAGGACAGAACATACCAGAACAGGCCAGAACGGACCAGAACAGGCGAGAACAGGCCAGAACGGACTAGAACAGACCAGAACATACCAGAACAGACCAGGACAGACCAGGACAGGCCAGAACGGACCAGAACGGACCAGAAAAGATCAGAACAGACCAGGACAGACCAGGACAGACCGGGACAGACCAGAACACAACACATAAGAAGAGAACACACCAGAACAGACCAGGACAGAACATACCAGAACAGGCGAGAACAGGCCAGAACAGGCGAGAACAGGCCAGAACGGACCAGAACAGACCAGGACAGACCGGGACAGACCAGAACAGATCAGAACAGAACACACCAGGAAAAAGCAGAACAGATCAGAACAGAACAGACCAGGACAGACCAGAACGCAACACATAAGAACAGAACACACCAGAACAGACCAGGACAGAACATACCAGAACAGGCGAGAACAGGCCAGAACGGACAAGAACGGACCAGAACAGACCAGAACAGATCAGAACAGATCAGAACAGAACAGATCAGAACAGATCAGAACAGATCAGAACAGAACAGATCAGAACCGATCAGAAGAGATCAGAAGAGATCAGAACAGACCAGAACACAACACATAAGAACAGAACACACCAGAACAGACCAGGACAGAACATACCAGAACAGGCGAGAACAGGCCAGAACGGACAAGAACGGACCAGAACAGACCAGAACAGTTCAACACAGACCAGGACAGACCAGATCAGGCCAGAACAGACCAGAACAGATCAGAACAGATCAGAACAGATCAGAACAGATCAGAACAGATCAGAACAGGCGAGAACAGGCCAGAACGGACCAGAACAGGCGAGAACAGGCCAGAACGGACCAGAACAGATCAGAACAGAACAGACCAGGACAGACCAGAGTAGATCAGAACAGACCAGGACAGACCAGAACAGGCCAGAACGAACCAGAACGGACCAGAACAGTTCAACACAGACCAGGACAGACCAGATCAGGCCAGAACAGACCAGAACACATAAGAACAGAACACACCAGAACAGACCAGGACAGAACATACCAGAACAGGCGAGAACAGGCCAGAACGGACCAGAACAGGCGAGAACAGGCCAGAACGGACCAGACCAGATCAGAACAGAACAGACCAGGACAGAACGTACCAGAACAGGCGAGAACAGGCCAGAACGGACCAGAACAGACCAGAACATACCAGAACAGACCAGAACAGACCAGAACAGTTCAACACAGACCAGGACAGACCAGATCAGGCCAGAACAGACCAGAACAGATCAGAACAGATCAGAACAGATCAGAACAGATCAGAACAGGCGAGAACAGGCCAGAACGGACCAGAACAGGCGAGAACAGGCCAGAACGGACTAGAACAGACCAGAACATACCAGAACAGACCAGGACAGACCAGGACAGACCAGAACAGACCAGGACAGACCAGAACATGCCACAACAGACCAGAACAGATCAACACAGACCAGGACAGACCAGAACAGGCCACAACATAACAGAACAGGCCAGAACAGACCAGGACAGATCAGAACAGATCAGAACAGATCAGAACAGACCAGGACAGACCAGAACAGGCCAGAACAGAACACATCAGAACAGACCAGGACACACCAGAACAGATCAGAACAGATCAGAACAGATCAGAACAGATCAGAACAGATCAGAACAGACCAGGACAGAACGTACCAGAACAGGCGAGAACAGGCCAGAACGGACCAGAACAGACCAGAACAGACCAGAACATACCAGAACAGACCAGAACAGACCAGAACAGGCCACAACATAACAGAACAGGCCAGAATAGACCAGGACAGATCAGAACAGATCAGAACAGATCAGAACAGACCAGGACAGACCAGAACAGGCCAGAACAGAACACATCAGAACAGACCAGGACACACCAGAACAGATCAGAACAGATCAGAACAGATCAGAACAGATCAGAACAGATCAGAACAGACCAGGACAGACCAGAACAGGCCAGAACGGACCAGAACGGACCAGAAAAGATCAGAACAGACCAGGACAGACCAGGACAGACCGGGACAGACCAGAACACAACACATAAGAACAGAACACTCCAGAACAGACCAGGACAGAACATACCAGAACAGGCGAGAACAGGCCAGAACGGACAAGAACGGACCAGAACAGACCAGAACAGTTCAACACAGACCAGGACAGACCAGATCAGGCCAGAACAGACCAGAACAGATCAGAACAGATCAGAACAGATCAGAACAGATCAGAACAGATCAGAACAGGCGAGAACAGGCCAGAACGGACCAGAACAGGCGAGAACAGGCCAGAACGGACTAGAACAGACCAGAACATACCAGAACAGACCAGGACAGACCTGGACAGACCAGAACAGACCAGGACAGACCAGAACATGCCACAACAGACCAGAACAGATCAACACAGACCAGGACAGACCAGAACAGGCCACAACATAACAGAACAGGCCAGAACAGACCAGGACAGATCAGAACAGATCAGAACAGATCAGAACAGACCAGGACAGACCAGAACAGGCCAGAACAGAACACATCAGAACAGACCAGGACACACCAGAACAGATCAGAACAGATCAGAACAGATCAGAACAGATCAGAACAGATCAGAACAGACCAGGACAGAACGTACCAGAACAGGCGAGAACAGGCCAGAACGGACCAGAACAGACCAGAACAGACCAGAACATACCAGAACAGACCAGAACAGACCAGAACAGGCCACAACATAACAGAACAGGCCAGAATAGACCAGGACAGATCAGAACAGATCAGAACAGATCAGAACAGACCAGGACAGACCAGAACAGGCCAGAACAGAACACATCAGAACAGACCAGGACACACCAGAACAGATCAGAACAGATCAGAACAGATCAGAACAGATCAGAACAGATCAGAACAGACCAGGACAGACCAGAACAGGCCAGAACGGACCAGAACGGACCAGAAAAGATCAGAACAGACCAGGACAGACCAGGACAGACCGGGACAGACCAGAACACAACACATAAGAACAGAACACTCCAGAACAGACCAGGACAGAACATACCAGAACAGGCGAGAACAGGCCAGAACGGACCTGAACGGACCAGAACAGACCAGAACAGATCAGGACAGATCAGAACAGACCGGGACAGACCAGAACACAACACATAAGAACAGAACACACCAGAACAGACCAGGACAGAACATACCAGAACAGGCGAGAACAGGCCAGAACGGACCAGAACAGACCAGAACAGACCAGAACATACCAGAACAGACCAGAACAGACCAGAACAGGCCACAACATAACAGAACAGGCCAGAATAGACCAGGACAGATCAGAACAGATCAGAACAGATCAGAACAGACCAGGACAGACCAGGACAGACCAGAACAGAACAGAACAGAACAGAACAGAACAGAACAGAACAGAACAGAACAGAACAGAACAGAACAGAACAGAACAGAACAGAACAGAACAGAACAGAACAGAACAGAACAGAACAGAACAGAACAGAACAGAACAGAACAGAACAGAACAGAACAGAACAGAACAGAACAGAACAGAACAGAACAGAACAGAACAGAACAGAACAGAACAGAACAGAACAGAACAGAACAGAACAGAACAGAACAGAACAGAACAGAACAGAACAGAACAGAACAGAACAGAACAGAACAGAACAGAACAGAACAGAACAGAACAGAACAGAACAGAACAGAACAGAACAGAACAGAACAGAACAGAACAGAACAGAACAGAACAGAACAGAACAGAACAGAACAGAACAGAACAGAACAGAACAGAACAGAACAGAACAGAACAGAACAGAACAGAACAGAACAGAACAGAACAGAACAGAACAGAACAGAACAGAACAGAACAGAACAGAACAGAACAGAACAGAACAGAACAGAACAGAACAGAACAGAACAGAACAGAACAGAACAGAACAGAACAGAACAGAACAGAACAGAACAGAACAGAACAGAACAGAACAGAACAGAACAGAACAGAACAGAACAGAACAGAACAGAACAGAACAGAACAGAACAGAACAGAACAGAACAGAACAGAACAGAACAGAACAGAACAGAACAGAACAGAACAGAACAGAACAGAACAGAACAGAACAGAACAGAACAGAACAGAACAGAACAGAACAGAACAGAACAGAACAGAACAGAACAGAACAGAACAGAACAGAACAGAACAGAACAGAACAGAACAGAACAGAACAGAACAGAACAGAACAGAACAGAACAGAACAGAACAGAACAGAACAGAACAGAACAGAACAGAACAGAACAGAACAGAACAGAACAGAACAGAACAGAACAGAACAGAACAGAACAGAACAGAACAGAACAGAACAGAACAGAACAGAACAGAACAGAACAGAACAGAACAGAACAGAACAGAACAGAACAGAACAGAACAGAACAGAACAGAACAGAACAGAACAGAACAGAACAGAACAGAACAGAACAGAACAGAACAGAACAGAACAGAACAGAACAGAACAGAACAGAACAGAACAGAACAGAACAGAACAGAACAGAACAGAACAGAACAGAACAGAACAGAACAGAACAGAACAGAACAGAACAGAACAGAACAGAACAGAACAGAACAGAACAGAACAGAACAGAACAGAACAGAACAGAACAGAACAGAACAGAACAGAACAGAACAGAACAGAACAGAACAGAACAGAACAGAACAGAACAGAACAGAACAGAACAGAACAGAACAGAACAGAACAGAACAGAACAGAACAGAACAGAACAGAACAGAACAGAACAGAACAGAACAGAACAGAACAGAACAGAACAGAACAGAACAGAACAGAACAGAACAGAACAGAACAGAACAGAACAGAACAGAACAGAACAGAACAGAACAGAACAGAACAGAACAGAACAGAACAGAACAGAACAGAACAGAACAGAACAGAACAGAACAGAACAGAACAGAACAGAACAGAACAGAACAGAACAGAACAGAACAGAACAGAACAGAACAGAACAGAACAGAACAGAACAGAACAGAACAGAACAGAACAGAACAGAACAGAACAGAACAGAACAGAACAGAACAGAACAGAACAGAACAGAACAGAACAGAACAGAACAGAACAGAACAGAACAGAACAGAACAGAACAGAACAGAACAGAACAGAACAGAACAGAACAGAACAGAACAGAACAGAACAGAACAGAACAGAACAGAACAGAACAGAACAGAACAGAACAGAACAGAACAGAACAGAACAGAACAGAACAGAACAGAACAGAACAGAACAGAACAGAACAGAACAGAACAGAACAGAACAGAACAGAACAGAACAGAACAGAACAGAACAGAACAGAACAGAACAGAACAGAACAGAACAGAACAGAACAGAACAGAACAGAACAGAACAGAACAGAACAGAACAGAACAGAACAGAACAGAACAGAACAGAACAGAACAGAACAGAACAGAACAGAACAGAACAGAACAGAACAGAACAGAACAGAACAGAACAGAACAGAACAGAACAGAACAGAACAGAACAGAACAGAACAGAACAGAACAGAACAGAACAGAACAGAACAGAACAGAACAGAACAGAACAGAACAGAACAGAACAGAACAGAACAGAACAGAACAGAACAGAACAGAACAGAACAGAACAGAACAGAACAGAACAGAACAGAACAGAACAGAACAGAACAGAACAGAACAGAACAGAACAGAACAGAACAGAACAGAACAGAACAGAACAGAACAGAACAGAACAGAACAGAACAGAACAGAACAGAACAGAACAGAACAGAACAGAACAGAACAGAACAGAACAGAACAGAACAGAACAGAACAGAACAGAACAGAACAGAACAGAACAGAACAGAACAGAACAGAACAGAACAGAACAGAACAGAACAGAACAGAACAGAACAGAACAGAACAGAACAGAACAGAACAGAACAGAACAGAACAGAACAGAACAGAACAGAACAGAACAGAACAGAACAGAACAGAACAGAACAGAACAGAACAGAACAGAACAGAACAGAACAGAACAGAACAGAACAGAACAGAACAGAACAGAACAGAACAGAACAGAACAGAACAGAACAGAACAGAACAGAACAGAACAGAACAGAACAGAACAGAACAGAACAGAACAGAACAGAACAGAACAGAACAGAACAGAACAGAACAGAACAGAACAGAACAGAACAGAACAGAACAGAACAGAACAGAACAGAACAGAACAGAACAGAACAGAACAGAACAGAACAGAACAGAACAGAACAGAACAGAACAGAACAGAACAGAACAGAACAGAACAGAACAGAACAGAACAGAACAGAACAGAACAGAACAGAACAGAACAGAACAGAACAGAACAGAACAGAACAGAACAGAACAGAACAGAACAGAACAGAACAGAACAGAACAGAACAGAACAGAACAGAACAGAACAGAACAGAACAGAACAGAACAGAACAGAACAGAACAGAACAGAACAGAACAGAACAGAACAGAACAGAACAGAACAGAACAGAACAGAACAGAACAGAACAGAACAGAACAGAACAGAACAGAACAGAACAGAACAGAACAGAACAGAACAGAACAGAACAGAACAGAACAGAACAGAACAGAACAGAACAGAACAGAACAGAACAGAACAGAACAGAACAGAACAGAACAGAACAGAACAGAACAGAACAGAACAGAACAGAACAGAACAGAACAGAACAGAACAGAACAGAACAGAACAGAACAGAACAGAACAGAACAGAACAGAACAGAACAGAACAGAACAGAACAGAACAGAACAGAACAGAACAGAACAGAACAGAACAGAACAGAACAGAACAGAACAGAACAGAACAGAACAGAACAGAACAGAACAGAACAGAACAGAACAGAACAGAACAGAACAGAACAGAACAGAACAGAACAGAACAGAACAGAACAGAACAGAACAGAACAGAACAGAACAGAACAGAACAGAACAGAACAGAACAGAACAGAACAGAACAGAACAGAACAGAACAGAACAGAACAGAACAGAACAGAACAGAACAGAACAGAACAGAACAGAACAGAACAGAACAGAACAGAACAGAACAGAACAGAACAGAACAGAACAGAACAGAACAGAACAGAACAGAACAGAACAGAACAGAACAGAACAGAACAGAACAGAACAGAACAGAACAGAACAGAACAGAACAGAACAGAACAGAACAGAACAGAACAGAACAGGACACACCAGGAAAAAGCAGAACAGATCAGAACAGAACAGACCAGGACAGACCAGAACGCAACACATAAGAACAGAACACACCAGAACAGACCAGGACAGAACATACCAGAACAGGCGAGAACAGGCCAGAACGGACAAGAACGGACCAGAACAGACCAGAACAGTTCAACACAGACCAGGACAGACGAGATCAGGCCAGAACAGACCAGAACAGATCAGAACAGATCAGAACAGATCAGAACAGATCAGAACAGATCAGAACAGATCAGAACAGGACACACCAGGAAAAAGCAGAACAGATCAGAACAGAACAGACCAGGACAGACCAGAACGCAACACATAAGAACAGAACACACCAGAACAGACCAGGACAGAACATACCAGAACAGGCGAGAACAGGCCAGAACGGACAAGAACGGACCAGAACAGACCAGAACAGATCAGAACAGACCAGGACAGATCAGAACAGATCAGAACAGATCAGAACAGATCAGAACAGATCAGAACAGATCAGAACAGATCAGAACAGATCAGAACAGAACACACCAGGAAAAAGCGGAACAGATCAGAACAGAACAGACCAGGAAAAAGCAGAACAGATCAGAATAGAACAGACCAGGACAGACCAGAACGCAACACATAAGAACAGAACACACCAGAACAGACCAGGACAGAACATACCAGAACAGGCGAGAACAGGCCAGAACGGACAAGAACGGACCAGAACAGACCAGAACAGATCAGAACAGACCAGGACAGATCAGAACAGATCAGAACAGATCAGAACAGATCAGAACAGATCAGAACAGATCAGAACAGATCAGAACAGATCAGAACAGAACACACCAGGAAAAAGCGGAACAGATCAGAACAGAACAGACCAGGAAAAAGCAGAACAGATCAGAATAGAACAGACCAGGACAGACCAGAACGCAACACATAAGAACAGAACACACCAGAACAGACCAGGACAGAACATACCAGAACAGGCGAGAACAGGCCAGAACGGACAAGAACGGACCAGAACAGACCAGAACAGATCAGAACAGACCAGGACAGACCAGAACAGACCAGAACAGATCAGAACAGATCAGAACAGATCAGAACAGATCAGAACAGATCAGAACAGATCAGAACAGGACACACCAGGAAAAAGCAGAACAGATCAGAACAGAACAGACCAGGACAGACCAGAACGCAACACATAAGAACAGAACACACCAGAACAGACCAGGACAGAACATACCAGAACAGGCGAGAACAGGCCAGAACGGACTAGAACAGGCGAGAACAGGCCAGAACGGACTAGAACAGACCAGAACATACCAGAACAGACCAGGACAGACCAGGACAGAACAGAGCAGACCAGGACAGACCAGAACATGCCACAACAGACCAGAACAGATCAACACAGACCAGGACAGACCAGAACAGGCCACAACATAACAGAACAGGCCAGAACAGACCAGGACAGATCAGAACAGATCAGAACAGGCGAGAACAGGCCAGAACGGACCAGAACAGGCGAGAACAGGCCAGAACGGACTAGAACAGACCAGAACATACCAGAACAGACCAGGACAGACCAGGACAGAACAGAGCAGACCAGGACAGACCAGAACATGCCACAACAGACCAGAACAGATCAACACAGACCAGGACAGACCAGAACAGGCCACAACATAACAGAACAGGCCAGAACAGACCAGGACAGATCAGAACAGATCAGAACAGATCAGAACAGATCAGAACAGATCAGAACAGATCAGAACAGATCAGAACAGATCAGAACAGATCAGAACAGAACACACCAGGAAAAAGCGGAACAGATCAGAATAGAACAGACCAGGACAGACCAGAACGCAACACATAAGAACAGAACACACCAGAACAGACCAGGACAGAACATACCAGAACAGGCGAGAACAGGCCAGAACGGACAAGAACGGACCAGAACAGACCAGAACAGATCAGAACAGACCAGGACAGACCAGAACAGACCAGAACAGATCAGAACAGATCAGAACAGATCAGAACAGATCAGAACAGATCAGAACAGATCAGAACAGGACACACCAGGAAAAAGCAGAACAGATCAGAACAGAACAGACCAGGACAGACCAGAACGCAACACATAAGAACAGAACACACCAGAACAGACCAGGACAGAACATACCAGAACAGGCGAGAACGGACCAGAACAGATCAGAACAGAACAGACCAGGACAGACCAGAGTAGATCAGAACAGATCAGAACAGAACAGATCAGATCAGATCAGAACAGATCAGAACAGAACAGAACAGATTAGGACAGAACATACCTGAACAGGCCAGAACAGACCAGAGCAGACCAGGACAGACCAGGACAGAACAGAACACACCAGAACAGACCAGGACAGAACACATCAGAACAGACCAGGACACGCCAGAACAGATCAGAACAGATCAGAACAGATCAGAACAGATCAGAACAGATCAGAACAGACCAGGACAGACCAGAACAGGCCAGAAAGGACCAGAACGGACCAGAAAAGATCAGAACAGACCAGGACAGACCAGGACAGACCGGGACAGACCAGAACACAACACATGAGAACAGAACACACCAGAACAGACCAGGACAGAACATACCAGAACAGGCGAGATCAGGCCAGAACGGACCAGAACGGACCAGAACGGACCAGAACGGACCAGAACAGACCAGAACAGATCAGAACAGACCAGAACAGATCAGAACAGATCAGAACAGATCAGAACAGATCAGAACAGATCAGAACAGATCAGAACAGGACACACCAGGAAAAAGCAGAACAGATCAGAACAGAACAGACCAGGACAGACCAGAACGCAACACATAAGAACAGAACACACCAGAACAGACCAGGACAGAACATACCAGAACAGGCGAGAACAGGCCAGAACGGACAAGAACGTACCAGAACAGACCAGAACAGATCAGAACAGACCAGAACATGCCACAACAGACCAGAACAGATCAACACAGACCAGGACAGACCAGAACAGGCCAGAACGGACCAGAACGGACCAGAACGGACCAGAACAGTTCAGAACAGATCAGAACAGATCAGAACAGATCAGAACAGAACAGATCAGATCAGAACAGATCAGATCAGAACAGAACAGAACAGATTAGGACAGAACATACCAGAACAGGCCAGAACAGACCAGAGCAGACCAGGACAGACCAGGACAGAACAGAACACACCAGAACAGACCAGGACAGAACACATCAGAACAGGCGAGAACAGGCCAGAACGGACCAGAACGGACCAGAACAGACCAGGACAGACCGGGACAGACCAGAACACAACACATAAGAACAGAACACACCAGAACAGACCAGGACAGAACATACCAGAACAGGCGAGAACAGGCCAGAACGGACCAGAACGGACCAGAACGGACCAGAACGGACCAGAACAGACCAGAACAGACCAGAACAGACCAGGACAGACCAGAACATGCCACAACAGACCAGAACAGATCAACACAGACCAGGACAGACCAGAACAGGCCAGAACGGACCAGAACGGACCAGAACGGACCAGAACGGACCAGAACGGACCAGAACAGACCAGGACAGACCGGGACAGACCAGAACACAACACATAAGAACAGAACACACCAGAACAGACCAGGACAGATCATACCAGAACGGGCGAGAACGGGCCAGAACGGACCAGAACGGACCAGAACAGACCAGAACAGATCAGAACAGATCAGAACAGATCAGAACAGAACAGATCAGAACAGATCAGAACAGAACAGATCAGAACCGATCAGAAGAGATCAGAAGAGATCAGAACAGATCAGAACAGATCAGAACAGATCAGACCAGAACACAACACATAAGAACAGAACACACCAGAACAGACCAGGACAGAACATACCAGAACAGGCGAGAACAGGCCAGAACGGACAAGAACGGACCAGAACAGACCAGAACAGATCAGAACAGATCAGAACAGAACAGATCAGAACAGATCAGAACAGATCAGAACAGAACAGATCAGAACCGATCAGAAGAGATCAGAACAGATCAGAACAGATCAGAACAGATCAGAACAGATCAGAACAGATCAGAACAGATCAGAACAGAACACACCAGGAAAAAGCAGAACAGATCAGAACAGAACAGACCAGGACAGACCAGAACGCAACACATAAGAACAGAACACACCAGAACAGACCAGGACAGAACATACCAGAACAGGCGAGAACAGGCCAGAACGGACCAGAACGGACCAGAACAGACCAGAACAGATCAGAACAGATCAGAACAGACCAGAACAGTTCAGAACAGATCAGAACAGATCAGAACAGATCAGAACAGATCAGAACAGATCAGAACAGATCAGAACAGGACACACCAGGAAAAAGCAGAACAGATCAGAACAGAACAGACCAGGACAGACCAGAACGCAACACATAAGAACAGAACACACCAGAACAGACCAGGACAGAACATACCAGAACAGGCGAGAACAGGCCAGAACGGACAAGAACGGACCAGAACAGACCAGAACAGTTCAACACAGACCAGAACCGATCAGAAGAGATCAGAAGAGATCAGAACAGATCAGAACAGATCAGAACAGAACAGATCAGACCAGAACACAACACATAAGAACAGAACACACCAGAACAGACCAGGACAGAACATACCAGAACAGGCGAGAACAGGCCAGAACGGACCAGAACGGACCAGAACAGACCAGAACAGATCAGAACAGATCAGAACAGACCAGAACAGATCAGAACAGATCAGATCAGAACAGATCAGAACAGATCAGAACAGATCAGAACAGGACACACCAGGAAAAAGCAGAACAGATCAGAACAGATCAGAACAGATCAGAACAGATCAGAACAGATCAGAACAGATCAGAACAGGACACACCAGGAAAAAGCAGAACAGATCAGAACAGAACAGACCAGGACAGACCAGAACGCAACACATAAGAACAGAACACACCAGAACAGACCAGGACAGAACATACCAGAACAGGCGAGAACAGGCCAGAACGGACAAGAACGGACCAGAACAGACCAGAACAGTTCAACACAGACCAGAACCGATCAGAAGAGATCAGAAGAGATCAGAACAGATCAGAACAGATCAGAACAGATCAGAACAGAACAGATCAGACCAGAACAGAACACACCAGAACAGACCAGGACAGATCATACCAGAACGGGCGAGAACGGGCCAGAACGGACCAGAACGGACCAGAACAGACCAGAACGAACCAGAACAGACCAGGACAGACCGGGACAGACCAGAACACAACACATAAGAACAGAACACACCAGAACAGACCAGGACAGAACATACCAGAACAGGCGAGAACGGGCCAGAACGGACAAGAACGGAGGATTCAAGATGGCGGTCGTGGGGAGCGGACGTGCTTTTGGCAGCTCCCGGTCGGAATGTGTTATTGTTGGATAAAAGCGATTTATTCCAACTCGCGAGTGATCAGTGCTTCCGCGCTAAAATCCCACATCACTTAATACATAAATCTTAATCGGGTCTCTCTAATTAATCTAGATTTCTCAATATTAAGGCTGCGGGCGTGCGTGTAACCTCTCAACATGGCGGACGGCAGCCCCGCCACGTGCTCGTGTTTCGGCAAACTGTAAAATATTCGCCCACAGATGCCATCGGCCAGAAATATTTGTTCAATCCGCTCAAGAATAGATCAATAAACGCTACGAATCAACTGTGGTCCGGTTTTCATGATTATTGGCTGTTATTTTCGACCCTGAACTTGTGCCACGTGCGCGGCTGACACATGGGTGTGAGGAGTGCTTCTCGGGATGCTTGCTTGGGATGTTTCTGGTACTGGGAGGGACACCTCGATCCTCATTGGAAATATCCCAGGTAATATTTTGATCAGTCCGGGGCGGACGGGTGTTGAAGGCACATGGCATACTGGTGGGCGGCTAATCATCCTCTAACATATGTTCCACCTACTCCCCAGCACCCTACACAGCACTATTAGACAACCCTATTCCCATTGTTACTAGACGTATCCCGCCTTGTCTCCTGTGCTCCCTCACTTGCCTCACCTTCCCATTCTCCACTCGGTAGCCCCATAACCCCTTAGCCTCTCATCCAATACTGTTGTCACAGCACCCATATGAATCCTTTCTTAGCTTACCTACCTCACACTCCCTCCATCCTACTATTAACACTTCCCACAACATGTTAATCTTGCATCCACTGTCTCGTCTCGTCCCACTCACCTCGCATGACAACCTAGACACACACCCACTGTCTGCCCACGCTACTCTATATTACATCCTCTTTCCAATCCACTCCCATTTCCCGCTGATTAACTAATTGCCCAACCTCCCTGGTGGCTGTTAATTTAATTAAATAAACACTGCTAATAATAACAATAACATTGCATGGATGTAATTCAAGATAGTACACTGAACGTAGCCACTCAACTGTCTAAGTGACTTTAAGCTATACTAAAACCAAACTAAACTAAACTAAAATAAACCATACCACTTGGAGTGGAAGTGCGTGTTTCTCCCCCTTTCCTTCTCACAGGCAAGAAATAGGAAACTAGCACAAGCAACATGCCTAATGGAAATGTCGCCCCCACCGGATTGAGCAGGGCAGGAAGTAAATCCCTACACCCTACCAGCGATACAAAGACCAAAACAAATGAGATAAATTAATAAACGAGTAAGGAAGGAAGGAAGGAAGGATGTTATAGAACATGCAAAGTAATAAGGCATGCAACTGCACTCTGCTCTGCTCTACACCAAGGCTGAGTACCTCCGCAGGAGTATCACCATACAACTTCATAACTTCATGATTAGTACTAATCCCACGCTTATCCCCATAGTAGTTAGAACCCCACTTTTCGGGGTTCAGACCTTTCTAGGAAGTTGCTTCTTATCCTGAATTTGAAGCTCTCTTTGGGGCCTGAGCACTCCTTGGTTTGGTGGACTCCCTGCACATTTTCCCTGCATATTACATTGCCTGCCTGTATTCATCCGAATAAATAGCATGGGTGTTGTCTGCTCACTCATCTTTTCTCGACAGCACCTTAATGGATAAATGTATAAGTAAGCCTCTTCCCTTCTTACCTCTCTTGTCCGCCTGGATCCCCTTTTTCTTGGAATCATTCAGGGGAACAGGATCATTCCTATGAGTGATAGCAGAGGCCACGAGTTAAGGCACACCAAGGGTGGGGATGGGGGCTTTTCACTGTGCGGGTGTCACATGAGTGCAATCCAACTTTGCTACTTGCTATTTGTTTATTTGATTTGTTTATTTATCTTTTTAGTTATCTAATTTATTTATTTGATACTTGTAGATATATCTAAATTCACTCAATTCAATAATCATAATCACAATCATAGTCTCACTATTTATAGTTACACCTTCATTTATGCTTGTATATGTGGGTGTATGTACTGGTATTTATATATATATGCATTCACTTCTTCTGAGGCGTCTGCGCTCTGGGGGGGCCCTCTCACCACACTTGAGTTATCGGTATTGGGTGCATCTTGACTGCAGGCAGGCAGTGTTTTCACCCAATGACGGTATACAATAACACATGCACCATATGTCTTAATGTAATAGGCATGGTAGGACTATCCCTTTCTGGCAACTCTTCTGCAGCTTCTCAGACGTATTTATGTATTGGCGACTGAACTTTGTATAGTCCTAATAGCGTCGATCTGCGGTCAATCCGTGCATTGTACCTAGTATATAACTGGTCTCTGTAACCAATTACCGTTAATTGGGTTTACAAGCTATCGGCTAATAATAATTAACAGCTTATGGTGACATTGCCACAGCCCCTGTTAACTTACATGACAGCTGCCCATGGACGGAACATCCCCTGGATTTGAAGATTCTCCAATGAAACTCCCACCATGGACAAACGTTCACTCACTTTTTGTGAACTGCATCATACTTAGGTTGATTGTCCCTAGTACTTTGGCTGGTCCGTGCTCTTTTCAATTTGCCCAACCGGTATAGTAATCCCTGTCTTTCTTTCTTTCTCTCTCACGGTTTCACTCACTCATTGACGACGGCATTGCTGCCACTGTGGCTTCTTCCATTCATGGGCCTGGTCATTCTGATAGGCCCTCCAATCTTCTAATATTATACCTGCAACAGGATTCTATGTTAAAGTAGAACACTATTGAATATATTAAAGTAAGAAACCCATAACTGGACTTTAGTAGCATATTGTTAACTCTACCTACTTCCTTTCTTTTGTCGGCTGGCCCTGGCCGAGTCTCTCTCGCAGCCACTTAAAGTTTCGGGAAGTGTGACTCTTTTCTCATTGCATAACGCACAGGGCCTGGCTGCTGGAGCGGACTCATGCGTTGCAGCCACCGCATTTAAGACATACTTCCAACACACCTAGAGGCTAGGAGTGCCCCGACGCAAGTTCTCACCTAGTACATGCAGCCCTCAATTGCTGGCACTCTTTGCACGACAAGCCGTAGTCTCACGGCTAGTCTCATAAGTTCAAATGAAATGGGCAAGTTGATTCCATTGGAGCTGGTCTTCGCCCGCTCATGCTACTAACATACAGAACATATCACTCCACTAAACACCACAAACATATACTTCACCATGTGATTTGAGCGGGTGACGTTGAGCTACAATTATCGGTGCACTCCTGGCATCTGGAAACCAAACACTTAACAAATGTATTTGCATGGCCCCCCACATATTGCCACACTTGACCAAATAATAACAACATGGACATTTAACAATAAAGTAATCCACTTGCCAAGGCATACCTGTGTATATTGGATATTGGATCCCATTTTTTCTTTTCAGGAGCATGGGAGTGCCGCTGCATGCACATGTCCCTGCTGCTATTTTGCTTTCAGATGGTGAGATGATTCCCTCAAACACGAGGATTCCTTCTCCCGTGCACCAAAGGTGAGCCAAGGCCTCTCTTGCTTTGTTGCAGCTCATTGTGTCAGACTAGCTCGCCTCCAATCATTACAAATAGGAGTCAACACGGCAGATAGCCGTGATTCAGCTCCAGCATAATACACACACGTAGCTACACTATCCCCTACGGAGGGCTGCTCCACTGAGCTCCGTTCCGGCTGTCACTCTGTGACTTGGCCTGACTGAGGCAGCGGAGGCGCGGTTCGCGGTGGCCAGACTTAACAATGGTATCGCTGACGTTTACCGGTAGCAAATAAGGCTGGTTGACGTTTCGGAGTCAGCGTCTCGAGCTCGTACCCCAGTGGCTGATGGTCTCGACGCCGGCGCCAGCCGGCAGACCAATTCCGAGCATGCGCGGGCGATAGAATCCCCTTAATTCTGGGCTGTGGCCATAGATGGCGACAGGATCTCCTTGGGGCCTGCCTCGATTCCGAAACGGATGATATGTGATTGTAATTATAATTCTCTGGAGCGGAGTCGTGGCAGTCGCTCCTCGCGTCACTATGGGCTCCGGTTTGGCCGCAGATCTGACACGGCTAAGATTCTTACAGGTGTGGACTCTGATGCTGTGGCTGCATGATCGGGATACGCGCAGCTGCGGAATCTACTGAGGGCCCTTTTGCGGTCCTCCCTCCTTGTTTCTTTCAGCGCTCCCACTGAAGAAGTCAGGGCGGACGAAGGAGGCGTCATGCAGCGCTGCGTTTATCATAATGATTTAGTGTAGTGTGCTATCTTTCCCGTATCTTGCTTGCTTGCTTGCCAGAATCTTCATAGTTCATAATTGTTCCTCCCTCTGCTGTTGTCCTTTCTTTTTCTGTCACCACAGGCGATATATGCCAGTAGAAGGAGGTATACCCTGCGAGCTCTCCTATACCAAAATACAGGGAGGGGCTATGATTCACTTGTGGAATACGGACATGGATTGTGTGCTGGAACACGGGAAGGAAAGCTGGAAATTTGGAACTGGAGGATTGTTTGTTAAATAAGGAAGGGGAAATGAAGAACAACACACGAAAATTCGAAAATACGAAGAGGAAAGAACTACGACGCACCTGTAGAATAAGGAAGGGGAAATGAAGAACAAACACGGAAATTCGAAAATACGAAGAGGGAAGAACTTCTACGTGCCAGGATAAGGTGGAAACAGGACTCTCTGGATCTTCGCGTAGACGGAGCTGAACGGGATTGAAGGGGATTTAGATTTAGATTTAGTTACTAAAACTGGAACCAGTGACACTGGACCGGGAGCTTCGGCGGTCGCTTTGGAACGGGAAGGACGGACTTTACAGGCGGAAGGGGTCTCCCGCGCGAATCTGTTGGGTTCGGCATAAGTAGGAGCGGCGGATTGGAACACAGGCCTGAACCCCGGCGCCCGGCGCAAGGCGCCGGGGACGGTACGGTCAAGTTCAGGGATTCCAGAAGCTGTTACTCCGAAGCCCGTAGGAATCCACCTCGCGCGGGTGACTCTATACACACGTCGGGATAGCTAGCGGGCACTCGGGGATAGCTGAGCGCACCGCCGAGCTTGCTCCTCCGGTGCAGTAGAACTGGTCCCGCCCAAGCCGGGGCACGTATTAGCGAGCGAGCGATTTAGGGAATCTGGCACGGGTGACACTGAACCGGGAAGCACAGTGGTCGCTTTTGGGACGGGACGACGGTCTGCTCGGGTGTGTGGAGTCTCCCGCGAGTGCTTGGCGGGTTCGGCGATAGTAGGGGCGGCCGAAGGGAACACAGGCCTGGACCCCGGCGCCCGGCGCAACGCGCCGGGGACAGCACGGTCAAGTTCAGGGATTCCTGAGGCTGTTACTCCGAAGCCAGTAAGAATCCGCCCCGTGCGGGTGTCCTCGTGCATACGCTGAGTGGACTGCGTATACTCCGGGGTTAGCTGGGCACGCCACCAGGCATTACACCCCGGTTCAGTGAAACAGGCCGTGTCCGAGTCGGGACACACATCCGCGAGCGAGCGAGCGACACACACACGCACACTCTTCTCCTCTCTCTCTCTCTACCGAACGCATACTGACACACATCGAACATACACCTTTCGCACACACACCTAAACAAGAACCTTCCCGACTAGACATGACACTGCATGGACTGGACCGAAGCGGAGCTGCTTAGTTCTTTTATAACTGCTTGGCTGAGCCTGATTCTCGTTGGCTAATCACACACACGCACACTTTATCAGCACCATTGTAACACGGAGTGTGGGCATGCAGGCGTGGGTGAGACCGCGTTGGGCGTACGCGCGAGGGGTAGGGTTTCCGTGTGCCGCGAGTATGAGTGAACTCCTGAATGAATGATTGTACCAAACAACGAGAATCGAGCTCGCCTGTAGTACTGCCCAGTAACGATGTAAATATAATTCGGACTATCTCTCGCTCTTCGTTTCCTTCGTTTCCTCCTCCTAATGCCGCCCTGCGATGCTAATCGCTCCGGGCGGCAGAGGAACGACTCCGCCGAGGTCAGACGGACGACAAGACATTACGCCACGCACGGTTGTAGTAGTATATGTCGTGTTGGGAATAGATTACCCCGCTCTCGAAAACTTTTGCTGGACAATCGGGGAAAGACTCGCGGGACGTCGTTGATACAGGACTCGTGAAGGGGTGTCTCGCGTTTCTGTCACTTTTCCTGGACTCCTCGGGCAACCTTAGTTAGACCAGCGGGCCGGGCCGGCCTCTTGCAAGTGAGGAGGTCACCCGAAAACATCGCGGCGGTAGCTTGCAGTAGGTAGCTATGTGAGTTTCGCGCGCGTGACGACGGAACCTCACATACGAGTCGGCGGTAATGTGGGAGGGAGCTCCGCGGGCGCCTACCCGATGCGGTGTTAATCGAGCACCGCACCGCAGAAAATGCCCTCGTGCGCTACGCGAGGGACAGGTTAAGCGCCGAGGGAAAGGGGAGACTCTGACTCGGGAGGGCTTCCGTCGACTCACATCGGTTCTCGTTCCGAGTTTTTTTTTTGAACGGCGAGAACGCGGGGGCTCAACGCGTCGACTCTCAACCCCGGAACGATGCAACGATTTCCGGAAAGGGGGGGGCTGACGCCTTGCGCGTACTTCCTCAACCCTGGAACGATCTCACCTCCGGAAGGGGGGGAGCGGCGCCGAGGGCTGACGAAGTCCCCGCAGTCATTTGCTCGCGTTTTTGACTCGTGGGTGCCAACTCCAGCCCTTCCGCGGCCCGCCCCGTCTGCGAGCCGTTCGTCTCCCGACGGTATAGGGCGGGGGGAGTGGGAGGACGGGGGGGGGGGAACGTAAAAACCCTGCAATTCGGGCGTAGATGCTAGGTGACGTGTAGGGCTATCCCGTTGGCTTTTCGCGTCTCCGCGCTTCAGTCGCAACAACGGGGTGACATTTCGCGCGCTCCTCAGACTCGGAGGACTCTCGTGACGCGGGCGTTTCTCGTATTAGGGCCCTCGCGATCGCAGGATTCCAGGCGTGCTCGGGGCTAGAGGCTGACACGGACACGCAACGGACAGAGAGCGGGGAACTTTTGGACACAGGACGACCTCCCGATTTCGTCTACTAGGCGAGCATGGGTTTGATTCTGGTGGATGACTGCCTCCCTCTTCCGGCCTTGCGTATTCTGCGAAATTGGTGCTCTCGACCAACCCGGGTCCATGCGTAGTCGTAGTGGGGGGGCCTCCGTCGAGTGCGTGGGTGTGAGACAGATCGATGGGTGGTCGATTGATATTGTTGCGAACAATCGGCTCGGATACCCCCCCTCGGAAGGCGATCTCTCCCCCCCGCGTCTGGTCGTGCGCGTTGGAGGTGTGCCCTCCTCCGATCGCGCTTCGCGTGTTCTGGACGTGAATCGAGTAGGGGCGGCCGGAGAACGCGAGGCCTGGACCCCGGCGCCCGGGCGTGGGTGGTGACCTCCACATCGCGAGGATGCGTGCCTGCGCACCGGGGACGGCACGGACCCGTCTGGGAGTTCGACGGCCGTTACCCCGAAATTTTTCCGCTCCGTGCGCGTGCCGGGCGTGGAGGCGCCGTGGCGCTCGATGTGGTTGCCCCCCTTTTTATGCGTTCTCTTCTATCCACACGCGTCCACACTGGCCAACCTCCCCGTGCAATTGACCCGCGACTCGCGGATCATCCGCGGCGGTGAAACGGGACAATGGGTGGGGGGAACCAGTCTCGGGTTATCGCGGGCGCGAGCGATCGAGCGTGCGTATGACAGGCCCGGCGGGCTTTCTTGACGCGATGCCCGCCCTCTTCTTTTCCGTTTTTGCAACAGCGGCCGATTCTGGTGCACCGCGATAGCTTGGACAGCTCTCGTATACCCGGTTTCTCCCATTAGGAAACTGGACAGCGTTGTCCACCAGGCAGGTGCCGGGGTACGCAGTTCTTTTCAGAACTAGGGAGTCGTTTGGGCGAATCCCGCACCGAACGGTCGCGCTCATCCAGTTAGAACGCTGGACCTGTTAAAGTAGAGCCACGGGGGTGTTCCTTGCTGTAGTGTTTTGGTCGTATAAATCTGTCCGGCTCCGATTGCTCTGTCCGACCGAAGGAGAGGGAATTGGAGTCCTTCGCGAGTCGCCGCGTTGCTTTAACTGTAGCAGGGGGGTCGCGTTTCTAGCTGAGGTGCGTGCGTACGTGCGTGGGGTGCGTGGGAGACTCGCTCGTATCGAACTCCGAAGTAAATTCTTCTCCGGTATATATGTACAGGCATAGGCAGGTCAAACTAGTGTTGTGAGAAACGTCGGGAGGGGGAATTAGTCGCGAGGGAGAATAGCTCCCGATCGGTGACAGCGGCGAGAGCATGGAGTGTCAACTTGGCGAATCCTCTATTCGCAGCTCCCTCCGCCGGCTATTATTACACGTGGTAGGCAGGCTTAGGGGATGAGTTAGGGAGGCCTTGGGTTCGCGCGCGCATTACGACCGGTGTTCTAGCACCCGATTGCGAGATCGAGCTCTTGGGGGAAGGGAAGAAAGGGTTGTCTTTTCTCTTGTATATACACGGTTGACGATCTGTCGCCCGATACGGTGCTCGCAGAGATGGCATCGTACCGGAGAGAATGGCACTCGCGTAGGTCAAACTTAAACGTCATGTTCGAGTCACATACGGCAGGGGTAAAGGAATCGCGATGTCTCGAGTGTCAGGCGGCAGATCGCGTGGGGTAAGGGAAACCAAGCTCGATCCTCGCGAACACCGGTCGGCCCACAGTCTGCTTGGCCCCGAAAAGCCCCTGTACACACAGGATGTTGCTGGCAAATCAAGCAAGTGGAGGTTTCTTAAAACGACCGTACGGTGCAGTACAGAGTACTTGACTCGCCCCGCGGCGCATGTGGAGCTTCGGCAACCTGTGGTGGGCCCATGCGTGTCTAGTGACACTGTTGAGTGCGTGGGCGTGTGAGAGATCGATAGGTGGCCATGTGACGTTGGGCGTAATAGGTTTGGAACCCCCCCTTCTGTCGGCGGTCTCTCCCCTGTATGATTAGTGACGTGCGTTGGGGGGGTGACCCCCACGGACGGGACTCTCCTGCACAACCCTCAGGAGTCCTTTGAGTCCGGACAGGATCGTAGTAGGAGCACCCGTTACTTCGAAACGATCCGCTCCGTACGGCTGCTGTCATACAGGCGTCGTGGCACTATATTGCGAGTGCCTCCACGAATCTGGCTGGTATTTATTTTACGGACCAGAACGGATCAGAACAGACCAGAACAGACCAGAACAGACCAGAACAGATCAGAACAGATCAGAACAGAACAGAACAGAACAGAACAGAACAGAACAGAACAGAACAGAACAGAACAGAACAGATCAGATCAGATCAGAACAGATCAGAACATAACAGAACAGATTAGGACAGAACATACCAGAACAGGCCAGAACGGACCAGAACAGGCGAGAACAGGCCAGAACGGACTAGAACAGACCAGAACATACCAGAACAGACCAGGACAGACCAGGACAGGCCAGAACGGACCAGAACGGACCAGAAAAGATCAGAACAGACCAGGACAGACCAGGACAGACCGGGACAGACCAGAACACAACACATAAGAAGAGAACACACCAGAACAGACCAGGACAGAACATACCAGAACAGGCGAGAACAGGCCAGAACAGGCGAGAACAGGCCAGAACGGACCAGAACAGACCAGGACAGACCGGGACAGACCAGAACAGATCAGAACAGAACACACCAGGAAAAAGCAGAACAGATCAGAACAGAACAGACCAGGACAGACCAGAACGCAACACATAAGAACAGAACACACCAGAACAGACCAGGACAGAACATACCAGAACAGGCGAGAACAGGCCAGAACGGACAAGAACGGACCAGAACAGACCAGAACAGATCAGAACAGATCAGAACAGAACAGATCAGAACAGATCAGAACAGATCAGAACAGAACAGATCAGAACCGATCAGAAGAGATCAGAAGAGATCAGAACAGACCAGAACACAACACATAAGAACAGAACACACCAGAACAGACCAGGACAGAACATACCAGAACAGGCGAGAACAGGCCAGAACGGACAAGAACGGACCAGAACAGACCAGAACAGTTCAACACAGACCAGGACAGACCAGATCAGGCCAGAACAGACCAGAACAGATCAGAACAGATCAGAACAGATCAGAACAGATCAGAACAGATCAGAACAGGCGAGAACAGGCCAGAACGGACCAGAACAGGCGAGAACAGGCCAGAACGGACCAGAACAGATCAGAACAGAACAGACCAGGACAGACCAGAGTAGATCAGAACAGACCAGGACAGACCAGAACAGGCCAGAACGAACCAGAACGGACCAGAACAGTTCAACACAGACCAGGACAGACCAGATCAGGCCAGAACAGACCAGAACAGATCAGAACAGATCAGAACAGATCAGAACAGATCAGAACAGGCGAGAACAGGCCAGAACGGACCAGAACAGGCGAGAACAGGCCAGAACGGACTAGAACAGACCAGAACATACCAGAACAGACCAGGACAGACCAGGACAGACCAGAACAGACCAGGACAGACCAGAACATGCCACAACAGACCAGAACAGATCAACACAGACCAGGACAGACCAGAACAGGCCACAACATAACAGAACAGGCCAGAACAGACCAGGACAGATCAGAACAGATCAGAACAGATCAGAACAGACCAGGACAGACCAGAACAGGCCAGAACAGAACACATCAGAACAGACCAGGACACACCAGAACAGATCAGAACAGATCAGAACAGATCAGAACAGATCAGAACAGATCAGAACAGACCAGGACAGAACGTACCAGAACAGGCGAGAACAGGCCAGAACGGACCAGAACAGACCAGAACATACCAGAACAGACCAGAACAGACCAGAACAGTTCAACACAGACCAGGACAGACCAGATCAGGCCAGAACTGACCAGAACAGATCAGAACAGATCAGAACAGATCAGAACAGATCAGAACAGGCGAGAACAGGCCAGAACGGACCAGAACAGGCGAGAACAGGCCAGAACGGACTAGAACAGACCAGAACATACCAGAACAGACCAGGACAGACCAGGACAGACCAGAACAGACCAGGACAGACCAGAACATGCCACAACAGACCAGAACAGATCAACACAGACCAGGACAGACCAGAACAGGCCACAACATAACAGAACAGGCCAGAACAGACCAGGACAGATCAGAACAGATCAGAACAGATCAGAACAGACCAGGACAGACCAGAACAGGCCAGAACAGAACACATCAGAACAGACCAGGACACACCAGAACAGATCAGAACAGATCAGAACAGATCAGAACAGATCAGAACAGATCAGAACAGACCAGGACAGAACGTACCAGAACAGGCGAGAACAGGCCAGAACGGACCAGAACAGACCAGAACAGACCAGAACATACCAGAACAGACCAGAACAGACCAGAACAGGCCACAACATAACAGAACAGGCCAGAATAGACCAGGACAGATCAGAACAGATCAGAACAGATCAGAACAGACCAGGACAGACCAGAACAGGCCAGAACAGAACACATCAGAACAGACCAGGACACACCAGAACAGATCAGAACAGATCAGAACAGATCAGAACAGATCAGAACAGATCAGAACAGACCAGGACAGACCAGAACAGGCCAGAACGGACCAGAACGGACCAGAAAAGATCAGAACAGACCAGGACAGACCAGGACAGACCGGGACAGACCAGAACACAACACATAAGAACAGAACACTCCAGAACAGACCAGGACAGAACATACCAGAACAGGCGAGAACAGGCCAGAACGGACCTGAACGGACCAGAACAGACCAGAACAGATCAGGACAGATCAGAACAGACCGGGACAGAACAGATCAGAACAGATCAGAACAGAACAGATCAGAACCGATCAGAAGAGATCAGAAGAGATCAGAACAGACCAGAACACAACACATAAGAACAGAACACACCAGAACAGACCAGGACAGAACATACCAGAACAGGCGAGAACAGGCCAGAACGGACAAGAACGGACCAGAACAGACCAGAACAGTTCAACACAGACCAGGACAGACCAGATCAGGCCAGAACAGACCAGAACAGATCAGAACAGATCAGAACAGATCAGAACAGATCAGAACAGATCAGAACAGGCGAGAACAGGCCAGAACGGACCAGAACAGGCGAGAACAGGCCAGAACGGACCAGAACAGATCAGAACAGAACAGACCAGGACAGACCAGAGTAGATCAGAACAGACCAGGACAGACCAGAACAGGCCAGAACGAACCAGAACGGACCAGAACAGTTCAACACAGACCAGGACAGACCAGATCAGGCCAGAACAGACCAGAACACATAAGAACAGAACACACCAGAACAGACCAGGACAGAACATACCAGAACAGGCGAGAACAGGCCAGAACGGACCAGAACAGGCGAGAACAGGCCAGAACGGACCAGACCAGATCAGAACAGAACAGACCAGGACAGAACGTACCAGAACAGGCGAGAACAGGCCAGAACGGACCAGAACAGACCAGAACATACCAGAACAGACCAGAACAGACCAGAACAGTTCAACACAGACCAGGACAGACCAGATCAGGCCAGAACAGACCAGAACAGATCAGAACAGATCAGAACAGATCAGAACAGATCAGAACAGGCGAGAACAGGCCAGAACGGACCAGAACAGGCGAGAACAGGCCAGAACGGACTAGAACAGACCAGAACATACCAGAACAGACCAGGACAGACCTGGACAGACCAGAACAGACCAGGACAGACCAGAACATGCCACAACAGACCAGAACAGATCAACACAGACCAGGACAGACCAGAACAGGCCACAACATAACAGAACAGGCCAGAACAGATCAGAACAGATCAGAACAGATCAGAACAGACCAGGACAGACCAGAACAGGCCAGAACAGAACACATCAGAACAGACCAGGACACACCAGAACAGATCAGAACAGATCAGAACAGATCAGAACAGATCAGAACAGATCAGAACAGACCAGGACAGAACGTACCAGAACAGGCGAGAACAGGCCAGAACGGACCAGAACAGACCAGAACAGACCAGAACATACCAGAACAGATCAGAACAGATCAGAACAGACCAGAACATACCAGAACATACCAGAACATACCAGAACAGACCAGAACAGACCAGAACAGTTCAACACAGACCAGGACAGACCAGATCAGGCCAGAACAGACCAGAACAGATCAGAACAGATCAGAACAGATCAGAACAGATCAGAACAGGCGAGAACAGGCCAGAACGGACCAGAACAGGCGAGAACAGGCCAGAACGGACTAGAACAGACCAGAACATACCAGAACAGACCAGGACAGACCTGGACAGACCAGAACAGACCAGGACAGACCAGAACATGCCACAACAGACCAGAACAGATCAACACAGACCAGGACAGACCAGAACAGGCCACAACATAACAGAACAGGCCAGAACAGACCAGGACAGATCAGAACAGATCAGAACAGATCAGAACAGACCAGGACAGACCAGAACAGGCCAGAACAGAACACTCCAGAACAGACCGGGACAGAACATACCAGAACAGGCGAGAACAGGCCAGAACGGACCAGAACGGACCAGAACAGACCAGAACAGACCAGAACAGATCAGAACAGATCAGAACAGACCAGAACCGATCAGAAGAGATCAGAACAGATCAGAACAGATCAGAACAGAACAGAACAGACCAGAACAGAATTCATAAGAACAGAACACACCAGAACAGACCAGGACAGATCATACCAGAACGGGCGAGAACAGGCCAGAACGGACCAGAACGGACCAGAACAGACCAGAACAGATCAGAACAGATCAGAACAGACCAGAACATACCAGAACATACCAGAACATACCAGAACAGACCAGAACAGACCAGAACAGTTCAACACAGACCAGGACAGACCAGATCAGGCCAGAACAGACCAGAACAGATCAGAACAGATCAGAACAGATCAGAACAGATCAGAACAGGCGAGAACAGGCCAGAACGGACCAGAACAGGCGAGAATAGGCCAGAACGGACTAGAACAGACCAGAACATACCAGAACAGACCGGGACAGACCAGGACAGATCAGAACAGATCAGAACAGATCAGAACAGACCAGGACAGACCAGAACAGGCCGGAACGGAGCAGAACGGACCAGAACGGACCAGAACGGACCAGAACAGACCAGGACAGACCAGAACAGGCCAGAACGGACCAGAACGGACCAGAACGGACCAGAACAGACCAGGACAGACCGGGACAGACCAGAACACAACACATAAGAACAGAACACACCAGAACAGACCAGGACAGATCATACCAGAACGGGCGAGAACGGGCCAGAACGGACCAGAACGGACCAGAACAGATCAGAACAGATCAGAACAGACCAGGACAGACCAGAACAGGCCAGAACAGACCAGAACAGATCAGAACAGATCAGAACAGATCAGAACAGATCAGAACAGGCGAGAACAGGCCAGAACGGACCAGAACAGGCGAGAACAGGCCAGAACGGACTAGAACAGACCAGAACAGAACACACCAGAACAGACAAGGACAGAACACACCAGAACAGACCAGGACAGACCAGGACAGACCAGAACAGATCAGAACAGATCAGAACAGATCAGAACAGACCAGGACAGACCAGAACAGGCCAGAACGGACCAGAACGGACCAGAAAAGATCAGAACAGATCAGAACAGATCAGAACAGATCAGAACAGATCAGACCAGAACACAACACATAAGAACAGAACACACCAGAACAGACCAGGACAGAACATACCAGAACAGGCGAGAACAGGCCAGGACGGACCAGAACGGACCAGAACAGACCAGAACAGATCAGAACAGATCAGATCAGAACAGACCAGAACAGATCAGAAGAGATCAGAACAGAACAGATCAGATCAGAACAGATCAGAACAGAACAGATCAGAACCGATCAGAAGAGATCAGAAGAGATCAGAACAGATCAGAACAGAACAGATCAGACCAGAACACAACACATAAGAAAAGAATACACCAGAACAGAGCAGGACAGAACACACCAGGAAAAAGCAGAACAGATAAGAACAGAACAGACCAGAACAGACCAGAACGCAACACATAAGAACAGAACACACCAGAACAGACCAGGACAGAACATACCAGAACAGGCGAGAACAGGCCAGAACGGACAAGAACGGACCAGAACAGACCAGAACAGATCAGAACAGATCAGAAGAGATCAGAACAGAACAGATCAGATCAGAACAGATCAGAACAGAACAGATCAGAACCGATCAGAAGAGATCAGAAGAGATCAGAACAGATCAGAACAGAACAGATCAGACCAGAACACAACACATAAGAAAAGAATACACCAGAACAGAGCAGGACAGAACATACCAGAACAGATCAGAACAGACCAGAACAGATCAGAAAAGATCAGAACAGATCAGAACAGATCAGAACAGATCAGAACAGATCAGAACAGAACACACCAGGAAAAAGCAGAACAGATCAGAACAGAACAGACCAGGACAGAACATACCAGAACAGGCGAGAACAGGCCAGAACGGACCAGAACAGACCAGAACAGACCAGAACATACCAGAACAGATCAGAACAGACCAGAACAGATCAGAAAAGATCAGAACAGATCAGAACAGATCAGAACAGATCAGAACAGATCAGAACAGAACACACCAGGAAAAAGCAGAACAGATCAGAACAGAACAGACCAGGACAGAACATACCAGAACAGGCGAGAACAGGCCAGAACGGACCAGAACAGACCAGAACAGACCAGAACATACCAGAACAGACCAGAACAGACCAGAACAGACCAGAACAGTTCAACACAGACCAGGACAGACCAGATCAGGCCAGAACAGACCAGAACAGATCAGAACAGATCAGAACAGATCAGAACAGATCAGAACAGGCGAGAACAGGCCAGAACGGACCAGAACAGGCGAGAACAGGCCAGAACGGACTAGAACAGGCCAGAACATACCAGAACAGACCAGGACAGACCAGGACAGACCAGAACAGACCAGGACAGACCAGAACATGCCACAACAGACCAGAACAGATCAACACAGACCAGGACAGTCCAGAACAGGCCACAACATAACAGAACAGGCCAGAACAGACCAGGACAGATCAGAACAGATCAGAACAGACCAGAACAGATCAGAACAGATCAGAACAGATCAGAACAGATCAGAACAGATCAGAACAGAACACACCAGGAAAAAGCAGAACAGATCAGAACAGAACAGACCAGGACAGAACATACCAGAACAGGCGAGAACAGGCCAGAACGGACCAGAACAGACCAGAACAGACCAGAACAGTTCAACACAGACCGGGACAGACCAGATCAGGCCAGAACAGACCAGAACAGATCAGAACAGATCAGAACAGATCAGAACAGATCAGAACAGATCAGAACAGATCACAACAGGCGAGAACAGGCCAGAACGGACCAGAACAGGCGAGAACAGGCCAGAACGGACTAGAACAGACCAGAACATACCAGAACAGACCAGGACAGACCAGGACAGACCAGAACAGACCAGGACAGACCAGGACAGACCAGGACAGACCAGAACAGACCAGAACAGATCAGAACAGATCAGAACAGATCAGAACAGAACACACCAGGAAAAAGCAGAACAGATCAGAACAGAACAGACCAGGACAGACCAGAACACACCAGAACAGACCAGGACAGAACACATCAGAACAGACCAGGACACACCAGAACAGATCAGAACAGAACACACCAGGAAAAAGCAGAACAGATCAGAACAGAACAGACCAGGACAGACCAGAGTAGATCAGAACAGATCAGAACAGAACAGAACAGAACAGAACAGAACAGAACAGAACAGAACAGAACAGAACAGAACAGAACAGAACAGAACAGAACAGAACAGAACAGAACAGAACAGATTAGGACAGAACATACCAGAACAGGCCAGAACAGACCAGAGCAGACCAGGACAGACCAGGACAGAACAGAACACACCAGAACAGACCAGGACAGAACACACCAGAACAGACCAGGACACACCAGAACAGATCAGAACAGATCAGAACAGATCAGAACAGAACAGATCAGATCAGATCAGAACAGATCAGAACAGACCAGGACAGACCAGAACAGAACACACCAGAACAGACAAGGACAGAACACACCAGAACAGACCAGGACAGACCAGAACAGGCCAGAACGGACCAGAACGGACCAGAACAGTTCAACACAGACCAGGACAGACCAGATCAGGCCAGAACAGACCAGAACACATAAGAACAGAACACACCAGAACAGACCAGGACAGAACATACCAGAACAGGCGAGAACAGGCCAGAACGGACCAGAACAGACCAGAACAGACCGGGACAGACCAGGACAGACCAGGACAGACCAGAACAGACCAGGACAGACCAGAACATGCCACAACAGACCAGAGCAGATCAACACAGACCAGGACAGACCAGAACAGACCACAACATAACAGAACAGGCCAGAACAGACCAGGACAGATCAGAACAGATCAGAACAGACCAGGACAGACCAGAACAGGCCAGAACGGACCAGAACGGACCAGAACGGACCAGAACGGACCAGAACAGACCAGGACAGACCAGAACAGGCCAGAAAGGACCAGAACAGACCAGGACAGACCGGGACAGACCAGAACACAACACATAAGAACAGAACACTCCAGAACAGACCAGGACAGAACATACCAGAACAGGCGAGAACAGGCCAGAACGGACCAGAACGGACCAGAACAGGCCAGGACAGACCAGGACAGATCAGAACAGATCAGAACAGATCAGAACAGACCAGGACAGACCAGAACAGGCCAGAACGGACCAGAACGGACAAGAACAGGCGAGAACAGACCAGGACAGGCCAGAACATGCCACAACAGACCAGGACAGAACAGAACAGAACAGAACAGAACAGAACAGAACAGAACAGAACAGAACAGAACAGAACAGAACAGAACAGAACAGAACAGAACAGAACAGAACAGAACAGAACAGAACAGAACAGAACAGAACAGAACAGAACAGAACAGAACAGAACAGAACAGAACAGAACAGAACAGAACAGAACAGAACAGAACAGAACAGAACAGAACAGAACAGAACAGAACAGAACAGAACAGAACAGAACAGAACAGAACAGAACAGACCAGAACACAACACATAAGAAGAGAACACACCAGAACAGACCAGGACAGAACATACCAGAACAGGCGAGAACAGGCCAGAACAGGCGAGAACAGGCCAGAACGGACCAGAACAGACCAGGACAGACCGGGACAGACCAGAACAGATCAGAACAGAACACACCAGGAAAAAGCAGAACAGATCAGAACAGAACAGACCAGGACAGACCAGAACGCAACACATAAGAACAGAACACACCAGAACAGACCAGGACAGAACATACCAGAACAGGCGAGAACAGGCCAGAACGGACAAGAACGGACCAGAACAGACCAGAACAGATCAGAACAGATCAGAACAGAACAGATCAGAACAGATCAGAACAGATCAGAACAGAACAGATCAGAACCGATCAGAAGAGATCAGAAGAGATCAGAACAGACCAGAACACAACACATAAGAACAGAACACACCAGAACAGACCAGGACAGAACATACCAGAACAGGCGAGAACAGGCCAGAACGGACAAGAACGGACCAGAACAGACCAGAACAGTTCAACACAGACCAGGACAGACCAGATCAGGCCAGAACAGACCAGAACAGATCAGAACAGATCAGAACAGATCAGAACAGATCAGAACAGATCAGAACAGGCGAGAACAGGCCAGAACGGACCAGAACAGGCGAGAACAGGCCAGAACGGACCAGAACAGATCAGAACAGAACAGACCAGGACAGACCAGAGTAGATCAGAACAGACCAGGACAGACCAGAACAGGCCAGAACGAACCAGAACGGACCAGAACAGTTCAACACAGACCAGGACAGACCAGATCAGGCCAGAACAGACCAGAACACATAAGAACAGAACACACCAGAACAGACCAGGACAGAACATACCAGAACAGGCGAGAACAGGCCAGAACGGACCAGAACAGGCGAGAACAGGCCAGAACGGACCAGACCAGATCAGAACAGAACAGACCAGGACAGAACGTACCAGAACAGGCGAGAACAGGCCAGAACGGACCAGAACAGACCAGAACATACCAGAACAGACCAGAACAGACCAGAACAGTTCAACACAGACCAGGACAGACCAGATCAGGCCAGAACAGACCAGAACAGATCAGAACAGATCAGAACAGATCAGAACAGATCAGAACAGGCGAGAACAGGCCAGAACGGACCAGAACAGGCGAGAACAGGCCAGAACGGACTAGAACAGACCAGAACATACCAGAACAGACCAGGACAGACCAGGACAGACCAGAACAGACCAGGACAGACCAGAACATGCCACAACAGACCAGAACAGATCAACACAGACCAGGACAGACCAGAACAGGCCACAACATAACAGAACAGGCCAGAACAGACCAGGACAGATCAGAACAGATCAGAACAGATCAGAACAGACCAGGACAGACCAGAACAGGCCAGAACAGAACACATCAGAACAGACCAGGACACACCAGAACAGATCAGAACAGATCAGAACAGATCAGAACAGATCAGAACAGATCAGAACAGACCAGGACAGAACGTACCAGAACAGGCGAGAACAGGCCAGAACGGACCAGAACAGACCAGAACAGACCAGAACATACCAGAACAGACCAGAACAGACCAGAACAGGCCACAACATAACAGAACAGGCCAGAATAGACCAGGACAGATCAGAACAGATCAGAACAGATCAGAACAGACCAGGACAGACCAGAACAGGCCAGAACAGAACACATCAGAACAGACCAGGACACACCAGAACAGATCAGAACAGATCAGAACAGATCAGAACAGATCAGAACAGATCAGAACAGACCAGGACAGACCAGAACAGGCCAGAACGGACCAGAACGGACCAGAAAAGATCAGAACAGACCAGGACAGACCAGGACAGACCGGGACAGACCAGAACACAACACATAAGAACAGAACACTCCAGAACAGACCAGGACAGAACATACCAGAACAGGCGAGAACAGGCCAGAACGGACCTGAACGGACCAGAACAGACCAGAACAGATCAGGACAGATCAGAACAGACCGGGACAGAAC
This sequence comes from Ectemnius cavifrons, assembly GCA_964023945.1. Taxonomy (NCBI): domain Eukaryota; kingdom Metazoa; phylum Arthropoda; class Insecta; order Hymenoptera; family Crabronidae; genus Ectemnius; species Ectemnius cavifrons. The sequence continues at coordinate 243,095 of OZ030386.1, read as the reverse complement.
AGATCAGAACAGATCAGAACAGAACAGATCAGAACCGATCAGAAGAGATCAGAAGAGATCAGAACAGACCAGAACACAACACATAAGAACAGAACACACCAGAACAGACCAGGACAGAACATACCAGAACAGGCGAGAACAGGCCAGAACGGACAAGAACGGACCAGAACAGACCAGAACAGTTCAACACAGACCAGGACAGACCAGATCAGGCCAGAACAGACCAGAACAGATCAGAACAGATCAGAACAGATCAGAACAGATCAGAACAGATCAGAACAGGCGAGAACAGGCCAGAACGGACCAGAACAGGCGAGAACAGGCCAGAACGGACCAGAACAGATCAGAACAGAACAGACCAGGACAGACCAGAGTAGATCAGAACAGACCAGGACAGACCAGAACAGGCCAGAACGAACCAGAACGGACCAGAACAGTTCAACACAGACCAGGACAGACCAGATCAGGCCAGAACAGACCAGAACACATAAGAACAGAACACACCAGAACAGACCAGGACAGAACATACCAGAACAGGCGAGAACAGGCCAGAACGGACCAGAACAGGCGAGAACAGGCCAGAACGGACCAGACCAGATCAGAACAGAACAGACCAGGACAGAACGTACCAGAACAGGCGAGAACAGGCCAGAACGGACCAGAACAGACCAGAACATACCAGAACAGACCAGAACAGACCAGAACAGTTCAACACAGACCAGGACAGACCAGATCAGGCCAGAACAGACCAGAACAGATCAGAACAGATCAGAACAGATCAGAACAGATCAGAACAGGCGAGAACAGGCCAGAACGGACCAGAACAGGCGAGAACAGGCCAGAACGGACTAGAACAGACCAGAACATACCAGAACAGACCAGGACAGACCTGGACAGACCAGAACAGACCAGGACAGACCAGAACATGCCACAACAGACCAGAACAGATCAACACAGACCAGGACAGACCAGAACAGGCCACAACATAACAGAACAGGCCAGAACAGACCAGGACAGATCAGAACAGATCAGAACAGATCAGAACAGACCAGGACAGACCAGAACAGGCCAGAACAGAACACATCAGAACAGACCAGGACACACCAGAACAGATCAGAACAGATCAGAACAGATCAGAACAGATCAGAACAGATCAGAACAGACCAGGACAGAACGTACCAGAACAGGCGAGAACAGGCCAGAACGGACCAGAACAGACCAGAACAGACCAGAACATACCAGAACAGATCAGAACAGATCAGAACAGACCAGAACATACCAGAACATACCAGAACATACCAGAACAGACCAGAACAGACCAGAACAGTTCAACACAGACCAGGACAGACCAGATCAGGCCAGAACAGACCAGAACAGATCAGAACAGATCAGAACAGATCAGAACAGATCAGAACAGGCGAGAACAGGCCAGAACGGACCAGAACAGGCGAGAACAGGCCAGAACGGACTAGAACAGACCAGAACATACCAGAACAGACCAGGACAGACCTGGACAGACCAGAACAGACCAGGACAGACCAGAACATGCCACAACAGACCAGAACAGATCAACACAGACCAGGACAGACCAGAACAGGCCACAACATAACAGAACAGGCCAGAACAGACCAGGACAGATCAGAACAGATCAGAACAGATCAGAACAGACCAGGACAGACCAGAACAGGCCAGAACAGAACACTCCAGAACAGACCGGGACAGAACATACCAGAACAGGCGAGAACAGGCCAGAACGGACCAGAACGGACCAGAACAGACCAGAACAGACCAGAACAGATCAGAACAGATCAGAACAGACCAGAACCGATCAGAAGAGATCAGAACAGATCAGAACAGATCAGAACAGAACAGAACAGACCAGAACAGAATTCATAAGAACAGAACACACCAGAACAGACCAGGACAGATCATACCAGAACGGGCGAGAACAGGCCAGAACGGACCAGAACGGACCAGAACAGACCAGAACAGATCAGAACAGATCAGAACAGACCAGAACATACCAGAACATACCAGAACATACCAGAACAGACCAGAACAGACCAGAACAGTTCAACACAGACCAGGACAGACCAGATCAGGCCAGAACAGACCAGAACAGATCAGAACAGATCAGAACAGATCAGAACAGATCAGAACAGGCGAGAACAGGCCAGAACGGACCAGAACAGGCGAGAATAGGCCAGAACGGACTAGAACAGACCAGAACATACCAGAACAGACCGGGACAGACCAGGACAGATCAGAACAGATCAGAACAGATCAGAACAGACCAGGACAGACCAGAACAGGCCGGAACGGAGCAGAACGGACCAGAACGGACCAGAACGGACCAGAACAGACCAGGACAGACCAGAACAGGCCAGAACGGACCAGAACGGACCAGAACGGACCAGAACAGACCAGGACAGACCGGGACAGACCAGAACACAACACATAAGAACAGAACACACCAGAACAGACCAGGACAGATCATACCAGAACGGGCGAGAACGGGCCAGAACGGACCAGAACGGACCAGAACAGATCAGAACAGATCAGAACAGACCAGGACAGACCAGAACAGGCCAGAACAGACCAGAACAGATCAGAACAGATCAGAACAGATCAGAACAGATCAGAACAGGCGAGAACAGGCCAGAACGGACCAGAACAGGCGAGAACAGGCCAGAACGGACTAGAACAGACCAGAACAGAACACACCAGAACAGACAAGGACAGAACACACCAGAACAGACCAGGACAGACCAGGACAGACCAGAACAGATCAGAACAGATCAGAACAGATCAGAACAGACCAGGACAGACCAGAACAGGCCAGAACGGACCAGAACGGACCAGAAAAGATCAGAACAGATCAGAACAGATCAGAACAGATCAGAACAGATCAGACCAGAACACAACACATAAGAACAGAACACACCAGAACAGACCAGGACAGAACATACCAGAACAGGCGAGAACAGGCCAGGACGGACCAGAACGGACCAGAACAGACCAGAACAGATCAGAACAGATCAGATCAGAACAGACCAGAACAGATCAGAAGAGATCAGAACAGAACAGATCAGATCAGAACAGATCAGAACAGAACAGATCAGAACCGATCAGAAGAGATCAGAAGAGATCAGAACAGATCAGAACAGAACAGATCAGACCAGAACACAACACATAAGAAAAGAATACACCAGAACAGAGCAGGACAGAACACACCAGGAAAAAGCAGAACAGATAAGAACAGAACAGACCAGAACAGACCAGAACGCAACACATAAGAACAGAACACACCAGAACAGACCAGGACAGAACATACCAGAACAGGCGAGAACAGGCCAGAACGGACAAGAACGGACCAGAACAGACCAGAACAGATCAGAACAGATCAGAAGAGATCAGAACAGAACAGATCAGATCAGAACAGATCAGAACAGAACAGATCAGAACCGATCAGAAGAGATCAGAAGAGATCAGAACAGATCAGAACAGAACAGATCAGACCAGAACACAACACATAAGAAAAGAATACACCAGAACAGAGCAGGACAGAACATACCAGAACAGATCAGAACAGACCAGAACAGATCAGAAAAGATCAGAACAGATCAGAACAGATCAGAACAGATCAGAACAGATCAGAACAGAACACACCAGGAAAAAGCAGAACAGATCAGAACAGAACAGACCAGGACAGAACATACCAGAACAGGCGAGAACAGGCCAGAACGGACCAGAACAGACCAGAACAGACCAGAACATACCAGAACAGATCAGAACAGACCAGAACAGATCAGAAAAGATCAGAACAGATCAGAACAGATCAGAACAGATCAGAACAGATCAGAACAGAACACACCAGGAAAAAGCAGAACAGATCAGAACAGAACAGACCAGGACAGAACATACCAGAACAGGCGAGAACAGGCCAGAACGGACCAGAACAGACCAGAACAGACCAGAACATACCAGAACAGACCAGAACAGACCAGAACAGACCAGAACAGTTCAACACAGACCAGGACAGACCAGATCAGGCCAGAACAGACCAGAACAGATCAGAACAGATCAGAACAGATCAGAACAGATCAGAACAGGCGAGAACAGGCCAGAACGGACCAGAACAGGCGAGAACAGGCCAGAACGGACTAGAACAGGCCAGAACATACCAGAACAGACCAGGACAGACCAGGACAGACCAGAACAGACCAGGACAGACCAGAACATGCCACAACAGACCAGAACAGATCAACACAGACCAGGACAGTCCAGAACAGGCCACAACATAACAGAACAGGCCAGAACAGACCAGGACAGATCAGAACAGATCAGAACAGACCAGAACAGATCAGAACAGATCAGAACAGATCAGAACAGGCCAGAACGGACCAGAACGGACAAGAACAGGCGAGAACAGACCAGGACAGGCCAGAACATGCCACAACAGACCAGGACAGAACAGAACAGAACAGAACAGAACAGAACAGAACAGAACAGAACAGAACAGAACAGAACAGAACAGAACAGAACAGAACAGAACAGAACAGAACAGAACAGAACAGAACAGAACAGAACAGAACAGAACAGAACAGAACAGAACAGAACAGAACAGAACAGAACAGAACAGAACAGAACAGAACAGAACAGAACAGAACAGAACAGAACAGAACAGAACAGAACAGAACAGAACAGAACAGAACAGAACAGAACAGAACAGAACAGAACAGAACAGACCAGAACACAACACATAAGAAGAGAACACACCAGAACAGACCAGGACAGAACATACCAGAACAGGCGAGAACAGGCCAGAACAGGCGAGAACAGGCCAGAACGGACCAGAACAGACCAGGACAGACCGGGACAGACCAGAACAGATCAGAACAGAACACACCAGGAAAAAGCAGAACAGATCAGAACAGAACAGACCAGGACAGACCAGAACGCAACACATAAGAACAGAACACACCAGAACAGACCAGGACAGAACATACCAGAACAGGCGAGAACAGGCCAGAACGGACAAGAACGGACCAGAACAGACCAGAACAGATCAGAACAGATCAGAACAGAACAGATCAGAACAGATCAGAACAGATCAGAACAGAACAGATCAGAACCGATCAGAAGAGATCAGAAGAGATCAGAACAGACCAGAACACAACACATAAGAACAGAACACACCAGAACAGACCAGGACAGAACATACCAGAACAGGCGAGAACAGGCCAGAACGGACAAGAACGGACCAGAACAGACCAGAACAGTTCAACACAGACCAGGACAGACCAGATCAGGCCAGAACAGACCAGAACAGATCAGAACAGATCAGAACAGATCAGAACAGATCAGAACAGATCAGAACAGGCGAGAACAGGCCAGAACGGACCAGAACAGGCGAGAACAGGCCAGAACGGACCAGAACAGATCAGAACAGAACAGACCAGGACAGACCAGAGTAGATCAGAACAGACCAGGACAGACCAGAACAGGCCAGAACGAACCAGAACGGACCAGAACAGTTCAACACAGACCAGGACAGACCAGATCAGGCCAGAACAGACCAGAACACATAAGAACAGAACACACCAGAACAGACCAGGACAGAACATACCAGAACAGGCGAGAACAGGCCAGAACGGACCAGAACAGGCGAGAACAGGCCAGAACGGACCAGACCAGATCAGAACAGAACAGACCAGGACAGAACGTACCAGAACAGGCGAGAACAGGCCAGAACGGACCAGAACAGACCAGAACATACCAGAACAGACCAGAACAGACCAGAACAGTTCAACACAGACCAGGACAGACCAGATCAGGCCAGAACAGACCAGAACAGATCAGAACAGATCAGAACAGATCAGAACAGATCAGAACAGGCGAGAACAGGCCAGAACGGACCAGAACAGGCGAGAACAGGCCAGAACGGACTAGAACAGACCAGAACATACCAGAACAGACCAGGACAGACCAGGACAGACCAGAACAGACCAGGACAGACCAGAACATGCCACAACAGACCAGAACAGATCAACACAGACCAGGACAGACCAGAACAGGCCACAACATAACAGAACAGGCCAGAACAGACCAGGACAGATCAGAACAGATCAGAACAGATCAGAACAGACCAGGACAGACCAGAACAGGCCAGAACAGAACACATCAGAACAGACCAGGACACACCAGAACAGATCAGAACAGATCAGAACAGATCAGAACAGATCAGAACAGATCAGAACAGACCAGGACAGAACGTACCAGAACAGGCGAGAACAGGCCAGAACGGACCAGAACAGACCAGAACAGACCAGAACATACCAGAACAGACCAGAACAGACCAGAACAGGCCACAACATAACAGAACAGGCCAGAATAGACCAGGACAGATCAGAACAGATCAGAACAGATCAGAACAGACCAGGACAGACCAGAACAGGCCAGAACAGAACACATCAGAACAGACCAGGACACACCAGAACAGATCAGAACAGATCAGAACAGATCAGAACAGATCAGAACAGATCAGAACAGACCAGGACAGACCAGAACAGGCCAGAACGGACCAGAACGGACCAGAAAAGATCAGAACAGACCAGGACAGACCAGGACAGACCGGGACAGACCAGAACACAACACATAAGAACAGAACACTCCAGAACAGACCAGGACAGAACATACCAGAACAGGCGAGAACAGGCCAGAACGGACCTGAACGGACCAGAACAGACCAGAACAGATCAGGACAGATCAGAACAGACCGGGACAGAACAGATCAGAACAGATCAGAACAGAACAGATCAGAACCGATCAGAAGAGATCAGAAGAGATCAGAACAGACCAGAACACAACACATAAGAACAGAACACACCAGAACAGACCAGGACAGAACATACCAGAACAGGCGAGAACAGGCCAGAACGGACAAGAACGGACCAGAACAGACCAGAACAGTTCAACACAGACCAGGACAGACCAGATCAGGCCAGAACAGACCAGAACAGATCAGAACAGATCAGAACAGATCAGAACAGATCAGAACAGATCAGAACAGGCGAGAACAGGCCAGAACGGACCAGAACAGGCGAGAACAGGCCAGAACGGACCAGAACAGATCAGAACAGAACAGACCAGGACAGACCAGAGTAGATCAGAACAGACCAGGACAGACCAGAACAGGCCAGAACGAACCAGAACGGACCAGAACAGTTCAACACAGACCAGGACAGACCAGATCAGGCCAGAACAGACCAGAACACATAAGAACAGAACACACCAGAACAGACCAGGACAGAACATACCAGAACAGGCGAGAACAGGCCAGAACGGACCAGAACAGGCGAGAACAGGCCAGAACGGACCAGACCAGATCAGAACAGAACAGACCAGGACAGAACGTACCAGAACAGGCGAGAACAGGCCAGAACGGACCAGAACAGACCAGAACATACCAGAACAGACCAGAACAGACCAGAACAGTTCAACACAGACCAGGACAGACCAGATCAGGCCAGAACAGACCAGAACAGATCAGAACAGATCAGAACAGATCAGAACAGATCAGAACAGGCGAGAACAGGCCAGAACGGACCAGAACAGGCGAGAACAGGCCAGAACGGACTAGAACAGACCAGAACATACCAGAACAGACCAGGACAGACCTGGACAGACCAGAACAGACCAGGACAGACCAGAACATGCCACAACAGACCAGAACAGATCAACACAGACCAGGACAGACCAGAACAGGCCACAACATAACAGAACAGGCCAGAACAGACCAGGACAGATCAGAACAGATCAGAACAGATCAGAACAGACCAGGACAGACCAGAACAGGCCAGAACAGAACACATCAGAACAGACCAGGACACACCAGAACAGATCAGAACAGATCAGAACAGATCAGAACAGATCAGAACAGATCAGAACAGACCAGGACAGAACGTACCAGAACAGGCGAGAACAGGCCAGAACGGACCAGAACAGACCAGAACAGACCAGAACATACCAGAACAGATCAGAACAGATCAGAACAGACCAGAACATACCAGAACATACCAGAACATACCAGAACAGACCAGAACAGACCAGAACAGTTCAACACAGACCAGGACAGACCAGATCAGGCCAGAACAGACCAGAACAGATCAGAACAGATCAGAACAGATCAGAACAGATCAGAACAGGCGAGAACAGGCCAGAACGGACCAGAACAGGCGAGAACAGGCCAGAACGGACTAGAACAGACCAGAACATACCAGAACAGACCAGGACAGACCTGGACAGACCAGAACAGACCAGGACAGACCAGAACATGCCACAACAGACCAGAACAGATCAACACAGACCAGGACAGACCAGAACAGGCCACAACATAACAGAACAGGCCAGAACAGACCAGGACAGATCAGAACAGATCAGAACAGATCAGAACAGACCAGGACAGACCAGAACAGGCCAGAACAGAACACTCCAGAACAGACCGGGACAGAACATACCAGAACAGGCGAGAACAGGCCAGAACGGACCAGAACGGACCAGAACAGACCAGAACAGACCAGAACAGATCAGAACAGATCAGAACAGACCAGAACCGATCAGAAGAGATCAGAACAGATCAGAACAGATCAGAACAGAACAGAACAGACCAGAACAGAATTCATAAGAACAGAACACACCAGAACAGACCAGGACAGATCATACCAGAACGGGCGAGAACAGGCCAGAACGGACCAGAACGGACCAGAACAGACCAGAACAGATCAGAACAGATCAGAACAGACCAGAACATACCAGAACATACCAGAACATACCAGAACAGACCAGAACAGACCAGAACAGTTCAACACAGACCAGGACAGACCAGATCAGGCCAGAACAGACCAGAACAGATCAGAACAGATCAGAACAGATCAGAACAGATCAGAACAGGCGAGAACAGGCCAGAACGGACCAGAACAGGCGAGAATAGGCCAGAACGGACTAGAACAGACCAGAACATACCAGAACAGACCGGGACAGACCAGGACAGATCAGAACAGATCAGAACAGATCAGAACAGACCAGGACAGACCAGAACAGGCCGGAACGGAGCAGAACGGACCAGAACGGACCAGAACGGACCAGAACAGACCAGGACAGACCAGAACAGGCCAGAACGGACCAGAACGGACCAGAACGGACCAGAACAGACCAGGACAGACCGGGACAGACCAGAACACAACACATAAGAACAGAACACACCAGAACAGACCAGGACAGATCATACCAGAACGGGCGAGAACGGGCCAGAACGGACCAGAACGGACCAGAACAGATCAGAACAGATCAGAACAGACCAGGACAGACCAGAACAGGCCAGAACAGACCAGAACAGATCAGAACAGATCAGAACAGATCAGAACAGATCAGAACAGGCGAGAACAGGCCAGAACGGACCAGAACAGGCGAGAACAGGCCAGAACGGACTAGAACAGACCAGAACAGAACACACCAGAACAGACAAGGACAGAACACACCAGAACAGACCAGGACAGACCAGGACAGACCAGAACAGATCAGAACAGATCAGAACAGATCAGAACAGACCAGGACAGACCAGAACAGGCCAGAACGGACCAGAACGGACCAGAAAAGATCAGAACAGATCAGAACAGATCAGAACAGATCAGAACAGATCAGACCAGAACACAACACATAAGAACAGAACACACCAGAACAGACCAGGACAGAACATACCAGAACAGGCGAGAACAGGCCAGGACGGACCAGAACGGACCAGAACAGACCAGAACAGATCAGAACAGATCAGATCAGAACAGACCAGAACAGATCAGAAGAGATCAGAACAGAACAGATCAGATCAGAACAGATCAGAACAGAACAGATCAGAACCGATCAGAAGAGATCAGAAGAGATCAGAACAGATCAGAACAGAACAGATCAGACCAGAACACAACACATAAGAAAAGAATACACCAGAACAGAGCAGGACAGAACACACCAGGAAAAAGCAGAACAGATAAGAACAGAACAGACCAGAACAGACCAGAACGCAACACATAAGAACAGAACACACCAGAACAGACCAGGACAGAACATACCAGAACAGGCGAGAACAGGCCAGAACGGACAAGAACGGACCAGAACAGACCAGAACAGATCAGAACAGATCAGAAGAGATCAGAACAGAACAGATCAGATCAGAACAGATCAGAACAGAACAGATCAGAACCGATCAGAAGAGATCAGAAGAGATCAGAACAGATCAGAACAGAACAGATCAGACCAGAACACAACACATAAGAAAAGAATACACCAGAACAGAGCAGGACAGAACATACCAGAACAGATCAGAACAGACCAGAACAGATCAGAAAAGATCAGAACAGATCAGAACAGATCAGAACAGATCAGAACAGATCAGAACAGAACACACCAGGAAAAAGCAGAACAGATCAGAACAGAACAGACCAGGACAGAACATACCAGAACAGGCGAGAACAGGCCAGAACGGACCAGAACAGACCAGAACAGACCAGAACATACCAGAACAGATCAGAACAGACCAGAACAGATCAGAAAAGATCAGAACAGATCAGAACAGATCAGAACAGATCAGAACAGATCAGAACAGAACACACCAGGAAAAAGCAGAACAGATCAGAACAGAACAGACCAGGACAGAACATACCAGAACAGGCGAGAACAGGCCAGAACGGACCAGAACAGACCAGAACAGACCAGAACATACCAGAACAGACCAGAACAGACCAGAACAGACCAGAACAGTTCAACACAGACCAGGACAGACCAGATCAGGCCAGAACAGACCAGAACAGATCAGAACAGATCAGAACAGATCAGAACAGATCAGAACAGGCGAGAACAGGCCAGAACGGACCAGAACAGGCGAGAACAGGCCAGAACGGACTAGAACAGGCCAGAACATACCAGAACAGACCAGGACAGACCAGGACAGACCAGAACAGACCAGGACAGACCAGAACATGCCACAACAGACCAGAACAGATCAACACAGACCAGGACAGTCCAGAACAGGCCACAACATAACAGAACAGGCCAGAACAGACCAGGACAGATCAGAACAGATCAGAACAGACCAGAACAGATCAGAACAGATCAGAACAGATCAGAACAGATCAGAACAGATCAGAACAGAACACACCAGGAAAAAGCAGAACAGATCAGAACAGAACAGACCAGGACAGAACATACCAGAACAGGCGAGAACAGGCCAGAACGGACCAGAACAGACCAGAACAGACCAGAACAGTTCAACACAGACCGGGACAGACCAGATCAGGCCAGAACAGACCAGAACAGATCAGAACAGATCAGAACAGATCAGAACAGATCAGAACAGATCAGAACAGATCACAACAGGCGAGAACAGGCCAGAACGGACCAGAACAGGCGAGAACAGGCCAGAACGGACTAGAACAGACCAGAACATACCAGAACAGACCAGGACAGACCAGGACAGACCAGAACAGACCAGGACAGACCAGGACAGACCAGGACAGACCAGAACAGACCAGAACAGATCAGAACAGATCAGAACAGATCAGAACAGAACACACCAGGAAAAAGCAGAACAGATCAGAACAGAACAGACCAGGACAGACCAGAACACACCAGAACAGACCAGGACAGAACACATCAGAACAGACCAGGACACACCAGAACAGATCAGAACAGAACACACCAGGAAAAAGCAGAACAGATCAGAACAGAACAGACCAGGACAGACCAGAGTAGATCAGAACAGATCAGAACAGAACAGAACAGAACAGAACAGAACAGAACAGAACAGAACAGAACAGAACAGAACAGAACAGAACAGAACAGAACAGATTAGGACAGAACATACCAGAACAGGCCAGAACAGACCAGAGCAGACCAGGACAGACCAGGACAGAACAGAACACACCAGAACAGACCAGGACAGAACACACCAGAACAGACCAGGACACACCAGAACAGATCAGAACAGATCAGAACAGATCAGAACAGAACAGATCAGATCAGATCAGAACAGATCAGAACAGACCAGGACAGACCAGAACAGAACACACCAGAACAGACAAGGACAGAACACACCAGAACAGACCAGGACAGACCAGAACAGGCCAGAACGGACCAGAACGGACCAGAACAGTTCAACACAGACCAGGACAGACCAGATCAGGCCAGAACAGACCAGAACACATAAGAACAGAACACACCAGAACAGACCAGGACAGAACATACCAGAACAGGCGAGAACAGGCCAGAACGGACCAGAACAGACCAGAACAGACCGGGACAGACCAGGACAGACCAGGACAGACCAGAACAGACCAGGACAGACCAGAACATGCCACAACAGACCAGAGCAGATCAACACAGACCAGGACAGACCAGAACAGACCACAACATAACAGAACAGGCCAGAACAGACCAGGACAGATCAGAACAGATCAGAACAGACCAGGACAGACCAGAACAGGCCAGAACGGACCAGAACGGACCAGAACGGACCAGAACGGACCAGAACAGACCAGGACAGACCAGAACAGGCCAGAAAGGACCAGAACAGACCAGGACAGACCGGGACAGACCAGAACACAACACATAAGAACAGAACACTCCAGAACAGACCAGGACAGAACATACCAGAACAGGCGAGAACAGGCCAGAACGGACCAGAACGGACCAGAACAGGCCAGGACAGACCAGGACAGATCAGAACAGATCAGAACAGATCAGAACAGACCAGGACAGACCAGAACAGGCCAGAACGGACCAGAACGGACAAGAACAGGCGAGAACAGACCAGGACAGGCCAGAACATGCCACAACAGACCAGGACAGAACAGAACAGAACAGAACAGAACAGAACAGAACAGAACAGAACAGAACAGAACAGAACAGAACAGAACAGAACAGAACAGAACAGAACAGAACAGAACAGAACAGAACAGAACAGAACAGAACAGAACAGAACAGAACAGAACAGAACAGAACAGAACAGAACAGAACAGAACAGAACAGAACAGAACAGAACAGAACAGAACAGAACAGAACAGAACAGAACAGAACAGAACAGAACAGAACAGAACAGAACAGAACAGAACAGAACAGAACAGAACAGAACAGAACAGAACAGAACAGAACAGAACAGAACAGAACAGAACAGAACAGAACAGAACAGAACAGAACAGAACAGAACAGAACAGAACAGAACAGAACAGAACAGAACAGAACAGAACAGAACAGAACAGAACAGAACAGAACAGAACAGAACAGAACAGAACAGAACAGAACAGAACAGAACAGAACAGAACAGAACAGAACAGAACAGAACAGAACAGAACAGAACAGAACAGAACAGAACAGAACAGAACAGAACAGAACAGAACAGAACAGAACAGAACAGAACAGAACAGAACAGAACAGAACAGAACAGAACAGAACAGAACAGAACAGAACAGAACAGAACAGAACAGAACAGAACAGAACAGAACAGAACAGAACAGAACAGAACAGAACAGAACAGAACAGAACAGAACAGAACAGAACAGAACAGAACAGAACAGAACAGAACAGAACAGAACAGAACAGAACAGAACAGAACAGAACAGAACAGAACAGAACAGAACAGAACAGAACAGAACAGAACAGAACAGAACAGAACAGAACAGAACAGAACAGAACAGAACAGAACAGAACAGAACAGAACAGAACAGAACAGAACAGAACAGAACAGAACAGAACAGAACAGAACAGAACAGAACAGAACAGAACAGAACAGAACAGAACAGAACAGAACAGAACAGAACAGAACAGAACAGAACAGAACAGAACAGAACAGAACAGAACAGAACAGAACAGAACAGAACAGAACAGAACAGAACAGAACAGAACAGAACAGAACAGAACAGAACAGAACAGAACAGAACAGAACAGAACAGAACAGAACAGAACAGAACAGAACAGAACAGAACAGAACAGAACAGAACAGAACAGAACAGAACAGAACAGAACAGAACAGAACAGAACAGAACAGAACAGAACAGAACAGAACAGAACAGAACAGAACAGAACAGAACAGAACAGAACAGAACAGAACAGAACAGAACAGAACAGAACAGAACAGAACAGAACAGAACAGAACAGAACAGAACAGAACAGAACAGAACAGAACAGAACAGAACAGAACAGAACAGAACAGAACAGAACAGAACAGAACAGAACAGAACAGAACAGAACAGAACAGAACAGAACAGAACAGAACAGAACAGAACAGAACAGAACAGAACAGAACAGAACAGAACAGAACAGAACAGAACAGAACAGAACAGAACAGAACAGAACAGAACAGAACAGAACAGAACAGAACAGAACAGAACAGAACAGAACAGAACAGAACAGAACAGAACAGAACAGAACAGAACAGAACAGAACAGAACAGAACAGAACAGAACAGAACAGAACAGAACAGAACAGAACAGAACAGAACAGAACAGAACAGAACAGAACAGAACAGAACAGAACAGAACAGAACAGAACAGAACAGAACAGAACAGAACAGAACAGAACAGAACGGACCAGAACGGACCAGAACGGACCAGAACGGACCAGAACAGACCAGGACAGACCAGAACAGGCCAGAAAGGACCAGAACAGACCAGGACAGACCGGGACAGACCAGAACACAACACATAAGAACAGAACACTCCAGAACAGACCAGGACAGAACATACCAGAACAGGCGAGAACAGGCCAGAACGGACCGGACCAGAACAGGCCAGGACAGACCAGGACAGATCAGAACAGATCAGAACAGATCAGAACAGACCAGGACAGACCAGAACAGGCCAGAACGGACCAGAACGGACAAGAACAGGCGAGAACAGACCAGGACAGGCCAGAACATGCCACAACAGACCAGGACAGAACAGAACAGAACAGAACAGAACAGAACAGAACAGAACAGAACAGAACAGAACAGAACAGAACAGAACAGAACAGAACAGAACAGAACAGAACAGAACAGAACAGAACAGAACAGAACAGAACAGAACAGAACAGAACAGAACAGAACAGAACAGAACAGAACAGAACAGAACAGAACAGAACAGAACAGAACAGAACAGAACAGAACAGAACAGAACAGAACAGAACAGAACAGAACAGAACAGAACAGAACAGAACAGAACAGAACAGAACAGAACAGAACAGAACAGAACAGAACAGAACAGAACAGAACAGAACAGAACAGAACAGAACAGAACAGAACAGAACAGAACAGAACAGAACAGAACAGAACAGAACAGAACAGAACAGAACAGAACAGAACAGAACAGAACAGAACAGAACAGAACAGAACAGAACAGAACAGAACAGAACAGAACAGAACAGAACAGAACAGAACAGAACAGAACAGAACAGAACAGAACAGAACAGAACAGAACAGAACAGAACAGAACAGAACAGAACAGAACAGAACAGAACAGAACAGAACAGAACAGAACAGAACAGAACAGAACAGAACAGAACAGAACAGAACAGAACAGAACAGAACAGAACAGAACAGAACAGAACAGAACAGAACAGAACAGAACAGAACAGAACAGAACAGAACAGAACAGAACAGAACAGAACAGAACAGAACAGAACAGAACAGAACAGAACAGAACAGAACAGAACAGAACAGAACAGAACAGAACAGAACAGAACAGAACAGAACAGAACAGAACAGAACAGAACAGAACAGAACAGAACAGAACAGAACAGAACAGAACAGAACAGAACAGAACAGAACAGAACAGAACAGAACAGAACAGAACAGAACAGAACAGAACAGAACAGAACAGAACAGAACAGAACAGAACAGAACAGAACAGAACAGAACAGAACAGAACAGAACAGAACAGAACAGAACAGAACAGAACAGAACAGAACAGAACAGAACAGAACAGAACAGAACAGAACAGAACAGAACAGAACAGAACAGAACAGAACAGAACAGAACAGAACAGAACAGAACAGAACAGAACAGAACAGAACAGAACAGAACAGAACAGAACAGAACAGAACAGAACAGAACAGAACAGAACAGAACAGAACAGAACAGAACAGAACAGAACAGAACAGAACAGAACAGAACAGAACAGAACAGAACAGAACAGAACAGAACAGAACAGAACAGAACAGAACAGAACAGAACAGAACAGAACAGAACAGAACAGAACAGAACAGAACAGAACAGAACAGAACAGAACAGAACAGAACAGAACAGAACAGAACAGAACAGAACAGAACAGAACAGAACAGAACAGAACAGAACAGAACAGAACAGAACAGAACAGAACAGAACAGAACAGAACAGAACAGAACAGAACAGAACAGAACAGAACAGAACAGAACAGAACAGAACAGAACAGAACAGAACAGAACAGAACAGAACAGAACAGAACAGAACAGAACAGAACAGAACAGAACAGAACAGAACAGAACAGAACAGAACAGAACAGAACAGAACAGAACAGAACAGAACAGAACAGAACAGAACAGAACAGAACAGAACAGAACAGAACAGAACAGAACAGAACAGAACAGAACAGAACAGAACAGAACAGAACAGAACAGAACAGAACAGAACAGAACAGAACAGAACAGAACAGAACAGAACAGAACAGAACAGAACAGAACAGAACAGAACAGAACAGAACAGAACAGAACAGAACAGAACAGAACAGAACAGAACAGAACAGAACAGAACAGAACAGAACAGAACAGAACAGAACAGAACAGAACAGAACAGAACAGAACAGAACAGAACAGAACAGAACAGAACAGAACAGAACAGAACAGAACAGAACAGAACAGAACAGAACAGAACAGAACAGAACAGAACAGAACAGAACAGAACAGAACAGAACAGAACAGAACAGAACAGAACAGAACAGAACAGAACAGAACAGAACAGAACAGAACAGAACAGAACAGAACAGAACAGAACAGAACAGAACAGAACAGAACAGAACAGAACAGAACAGAACAGAACAGAACAGAACAGAACAGAACAGAACAGAACAGAACAGAACAGAACAGAACAGAACAGAACAGAACAGAACAGAACAGAACAGAACAGAACAGAACAGAACAGAACAGAACAGAACAGAACAGAACAGAACAGAACAGAACAGAACAGAACAGAACAGAACAGAACAGAACAGAACAGAACAGAACAGAACAGAACAGAACAGAACAGAACAGAACAGAACAGAACAGAACAGAACAGAACAGAACAGAACAGAACAGAACAGAACAGAACAGAACAGAACAGAACAGAACAGAACAGAACAGAACAGAACAGAACAGAACAGAACAGAACAGAACAGAACAGAACAGAACAGAACAGAACAGAACAGAACAGAACAGAACAGAACAGAACAGAACAGAACAGAACAGAACAGAACAGAACAGAACAGAACAGAACAGAACAGAACAGAACAGAACAGAACAGAACAGAACAGAACAGAACAGAACAGAACAGAACAGAACAGAACAGAACAGAACAGAACAGAACAGAACAGAACAGAACAGAACAGAACAGAACAGAACAGAACAGAACAGAACAGAACAGAACAGAACAGAACAGAACAGAACAGAACAGAACAGAACAGAACAGAACAGAACAGAACAGAACAGAACAGAACAGAACAGAACAGAACAGAACAGAACAGAACAGAACAGAACAGAACAGAACAGAACAGAACAGAACAGAACAGAACAGAACAGAACAGAACAGAACAGAACAGAACAGAACAGAACAGAACAGAACAGAACAGAACAGAACAGAACAGAACAGAACAGAACAGAACAGAACAGAACAGAACAGAACAGAACAGAACAGAACAGAACAGAACAGAACAGAACAGAACAGAACAGAACAGAACAGAACAGAACAGAACAGAACAGAACAGAACAGAACAGAACAGAACAGAACAGAACAGAACAGAACAGAACAGAACAGAACAGAACAGAACAGAACAGAACAGAACAGAACAGAACAGAACAGAACAGAACAGAACAGAACAGAACAGAACAGAACAGAACAGAACAGAACAGAACAGAACAGAACAGAACAGAACAGAACAGAACAGAACAGAACAGAACAGAACAGAACAGAACAGAACAGAACAGAACAGAACAGAACAGAACAGAACAGAACAGAACAGAACAGAACAGAACAGAACAGAACAGAACAGAACAGAACAGAACAGAACAGAACAGAACAGAACAGAACAGAACAGAACAGAACAGAACAGAACAGAACAGAACAGAACAGAACAGAACAGAACAGAACAGAACAGAACAGAACAGAACAGAACAGAACAGAACAGAACAGAACAGAACAGAACAGAACAGAACAGAACAGAACAGAACAGAACAGAACAGAACAGAACAGAACAGAACAGAACAGAACAGAACAGAACAGAACAGAACAGAACAGAACAGAACAGAACAGAACAGAACAGAACAGAACAGAACAGAACAGAACAGAACAGAACAGAACAGAACAGAACAGAACAGAACAGAACAGAACAGAACAGAACAGAACAGAACAGAACAGAACAGAACAGAACAGAACAGAACAGAACAGAACAGAACAGAACAGAACAGAACAGAACAGAACAGAACAGAACAGAACAGAACAGAACAGAACAGAACAGAACAGAACAGAACAGAACAGAACAGAACAGAACAGAACAGAACAGAACAGAACAGAACAGAACAGAACAGAACAGAACAGAACAGAACAGAACAGAACAGAACAGAACAGAACAGAACAGAACAGAACAGAACAGAACAGAACAGAACAGAACAGAACAGAACAGAACAGAACAGAACAGAACAGAACAGAACAGAACAGAACAGAACAGAACAGAACAGAACAGAACAGAACAGAACAGAACAGAACAGAACAGAACAGAACAGAACAGAACAGAACAGAACAGAACAGAACAGAACAGAACAGAACAGAACAGAACAGAACAGAACAGAACAGAACAGAACAGAACAGAACAGAACAGAACAGAACAGAACAGAACAGAACAGAACAGAACAGAACAGAACAGAACAGAACAGAACAGAACAGAACAGAACAGAACAGAACAGAACAGAACAGAACAGAACAGAACAGAACAGAACAGAACAGAACAGAACAGAACAGAACAGAACAGAACAGAACAGAACAGAACAGAACAGAACAGAACAGAACAGAACAGAACAGAACAGAACAGAACAGAACAGAACAGAACAGAACAGAACAGAACAGAACAGAACAGAACAGAACAGAACAGAACAGAACAGAACAGAACAGAACAGAACAGAACAGAACAGAACAGAACAGAACAGAACAGAACAGAACAGAACAGAACAGAACAGAACAGAACAGAACAGAACAGAACAGAACAGAACAGAACAGAACAGAACAGAACAGAACAGAACAGAACAGAACAGAACAGAACAGAACAGAACAGAACAGAACAGAACAGAACAGAACAGAACAGAACAGAACAGAACAGAACAGAACAGAACAGAACAGAACAGAACAGAACAGAACAGAACAGAACAGAACAGAACAGAACAGAACAGAACAGAACAGAACAGAACAGAACAGAACAGAACAGAACAGAACAGAACAGAACAGAACAGAACAGAACAGAACAGAACAGAACAGAACAGAACAGAACAGAACAGAACAGAACAGAACAGAACAGAACAGAACAGAACAGAACAGAACAGAACAGAACAGAACAGAACAGAACAGAACAGAACAGAACAGAACAGAACAGAACAGAACAGAACAGAACAGAACAGAACAGAACAGAACAGAACAGAACAGAACAGAACAGAACAGAACAGAACAGAACAGAACAGAACAGAACAGAACAGAACAGAACAGAACAGAACAGAACAGAACAGAACAGAACAGAACAGAACAGAACAGAACAGAACAGAACAGAACAGAACAGAACAGAACAGAACAGAACAGAACAGAACAGAACAGAACAGAACAGAACAGAACAGAACAGAACAGAACAGAACAGAACAGAACAGAACAGAACAGAACAGAACAGAACAGAACAGAACAGAACAGAACAGAACAGAACAGAACAGAACAGAACAGAACAGAACAGAACAGAACAGAACAGAACAGAACAGAACAGAACAGAACAGAACAGAACAGAACAGAACAGAACAGAACAGAACAGAACAGAACAGAACAGAACAGAACAGAACAGAACAGAACAGAACAGAACAGAACAGAACAGAACAGAACAGAACAGAACAGAACAGAACAGAACAGAACAGAACAGAACAGAACAGAACAGAACAGAACAGAACAGAACAGAACAGAACAGAACAGAACAGAACAGAACAGAACAGAACAGAACAGAACAGAACAGAACAGAACAGAACAGAACAGAACAGAACAGAACAGAACAGAACAGAACAGAACAGAACAGAACAGAACAGAACAGAACAGAACAGAACAGAACAGAACAGAACAGAACAGAACAGAACAGAACAGAACAGAACAGAACAGAACAGAACAGAACAGAACAGAACAGAACAGAACAGAACAGAACAGAACAGAACAGAACAGAACAGAACAGAACAGAACAGAACAGAACAGAACAGAACAGAACAGAACAGAACAGAACAGAACAGAACAGAACAGAACAGAACAGAACAGAACAGAACAGAACAGAACAGAACAGATCAGAACAGATCAGAACAGATCAGAACAGATCAGAACAGAACAGACCAGGACAGACCAGAACGCAACACATAAGAACAGAACACACCAGAACAGACCAGGACAGAACATACCAGAACAGGCGAGAACAGGCCAGAACGGACAAGAACGGACCAGAACAGACCAGAACAGTTCAACACAGACCAGGACAGACGAGATCAGGCCAGAACAGACCAGAACAGATCAGAACAGATCAGAACAGATCAGAACAGATCAGAACAGATCAGAACAGGCGAGAACAGGCCAGAACGGACCAGAACAGGCGAGAACAGGCCAGAACGGACTAGAACAGACCAGAACATACCAGAACAGACCAGGACAGACCAGGACAGAACAGAGCAGACCAGGACAGACCAGAACATGCCACAACAGACCAGAACAGATCAACACAGACCAGGACAGACCAGAACAGGCCACAACATAACAGAACAGGCCAGAACAGACCAGGACAGATCAGAACAGATCAGAACAGATCAGAACAGATCAGAACAGATCAGAACAGATCAGAACAGATCAGAACAGATCAGAACAGATCAGAACAGATCAGAACAGATCAGAACAGATCAGAACAGAACACACCAGGAAAAAGCGGAACAGATCAGAATAGAACAGACCAGGACAGACCAGAACGCAACACATAAGAACAGAACACACCAGAACAGACCAGGACAGAACATACCAGAACAGGCGAGAACAGGCCAGAACGGACAAGAACGGACCAGAACAGACCAGAACAGATCAGAACAGACCAGGACAGACCAGAACAGACCAGAACAGATCAGAACAGATCAGAACAGATCAGAACAGATCAGAACAGATCAGAACAGATCAGAACAGGACACACCAGGAAAAAGCAGAACAGATCAGAACAGAACAGACCAGGACAGACCAGAACGCAACACATAAGAACAGAACACACCAGAACAGACCAGGACAGAACATACCAGAACAGGCGAGAACGGACCAGAACAGATCAGAACAGAACAGACCAGGACAGACCAGAGTAGATCAGAACAGATCAGAACAGAACAGATCAGATCAGATCAGAACAGATCAGAACAGAACAGAACAGATTAGGACAGAACATACCTGAACAGGCCAGAACAGACCAGAGCAGACCAGGACAGACCAGGACAGAACAGAACACACCAGAACAGACCAGGACAGAACACATCAGAACAGACCAGGACACGCCAGAACAGATCAGAACAGATCAGAACAGATCAGAACAGATCAGAACAGATCAGAACAGACCAGGACAGACCAGAACAGGCCAGAAAGGACCAGAACGGAACAGAAAATATCAGAACAGACCAGGACAGACCAGGACAGACCGGGACAGACCAGAACACAACACATGAGAACAGAACACACCAGAACAGACCAGGACAGAACATACCAGAACAGGCGAGAACAGGCCAGAACGGACCAGAACGGACCAGAACGGACCAGAACGGACCAGAACAGACCAGAACAGATCAGAACAGACCAGAACAGATCAGAACAGATCAGAACAGATCAGAACAGATCAGAACAGATCAGAACAGGACACACCAGGAAAAAGCAGAACAGATCAGAACAGAACAGACCAGGACAGACCAGAACGCAACACATAAGAACAGAACACACCAGAACAGACCAGGACAGAACATACCAGAACAGGCGAGAACAGGCCAGAACGGACAAGAACGTACCAGAACAGACCAGAACAGATCAGAACAGACCAGAACATGCCACAACAGACCAGAACAGATCAACACAGACCAGGACAGACCAGAACAGGCCAGAACGGACCAGAACGGACCAGAACGGACCAGAACAGTTCAGAACAGATCAGAACAGATCAGAACAGATCAGAACAGAACAGAACAGATCAGATCAGAACAGATCAGATCAGAACAGAACAGAACAGATTAGGACAGAACATACCAGAACAGGCCAGAACAGACCAGAGCAGACCAGGACAGACCAGGACAGAACAGAACACACCAGAACAGACCAGGACAGAACACATCAGAACAGGCGAGAACAGGCCAGAACGGACCAGAACGGACCAGAACAGACCAGGACAGACCGGGACAGACCAGAACACAACACATAAGAACAGAACACACCAGAACAGACCAGGACAGAACATACCAGAACAGGCGAGAACAGGCCAGAACGGACCAGAACGGACCAGAACGGACCAGAACGGACCAGAACAGACCAGAACAGACCAGAACAGACCAGGACAGACCAGAACATGCCACAACAGACCAGAACAGATCAACACAGACCAGGACAGACCAGAACAGGCCAGAACGGACCAGAACGGACCAGAACGGACCAGAACGGACCAGAACGGACCAGAACAGGCCAGGACAGACCGGGACAGACCAGAACACAACACATAAGAACAGAACACACCAGAACAGACCAGGACAGATCATACCAGAACGGGCGAGAACGGGCCAGAACGGACCAGAACGGACCAGAACAGACCAGAACAGATCAGAACAGATCAGAACAGATCAGAACAGAACAGATCAGAACAGATCAGAACAGAACAGATCAGAACCGATCAGAAGAGATCAGAAGAGATCAGAACAGATCAGAACAGATCAGAACAGATCAGACCAGAACAGATCAGAACAGATCAGAACAGAACAGATCAGAACCGATCAGAAGAGATCAGAAGAGATCAGAACAGATCAGAACAGATCAGAACAGATCAGACCAGAACACAACACATAAGAACAGAACACACCAGAACAGACCAGGACAGATCATACCAGAACGGGCGAGAACGGGCCAGAACGGACCAGAACGGACCAGAACAGACCAGAACAGATCAGAACAGATCAGAACAGATCAGAACAGAACAGATCAGAACAGATCAGAACAGAACAGATCAGAACCGATCAGAAGAGATCAGAAGAGATCAGAACAGATCAGAACAGATCAGAACAGATCAGACCAGAACACAACACATAAGAACAGAACACACCAGAACAGACCAGGACAGAACATACCAGAACAGGCGAGAACAGGCCAGAACGGACAAGAACGGACCAGAACAGACCAGAACAGATCAGAACAGATCAGAACAGAACAGATCAGAACAGATCAGAACAGATCAGAACAGAACAGATCAGAACCGATCAGAAGAGATCAGAACAGATCAGAACAGATCAGAACAGATCAGAACAGATCAGAACAGATCAGAACAGATCAGAACAGAACACACCAGGAAAAAGCAGAACAGATCAGAACAGAACAGACCAGGACAGACCAGAACGCAACACATAAGAACAGAACACACCAGAACAGACCAGGACAGAACATACCAGAACAGGCGAGAACAGGCCAGAACGGACCAGAACGGACCAGAACAGACCAGAACAGATCAGAACAGATCAGAACAGACCAGAACAGTTCAGAACAGATCAGAACAGATCAGAACAGATCAGAACAGATCAGAACAGATCAGAACAGATCAGAACAGGACACACCAGGAAAAAGCAGAACAGATCAGAACAGAACAGACCAGGACAGACCAGAACGCAACACATAAGAACAGAACACACCAGAACAGACCAGGACAGAACATACCAGAACAGGCGAGAACAGGCCAGAACGGACAAGAACGGACCAGAACAGACCAGAACAGTTCAACACAGACCAGAACCGATCAGAAGAGATCAGAAGAGATCAGAACAGATCAGAACAGATCAGAACAGAACAGATCAGACCAGAACACAACACATAAGAACAGAACACACCAGAACAGACCAGGACAGAACATACCAGAACAGGCGAGAACAGGCCAGAACGGACCAGAACGGACCAGAACAGACCAGAACAGATCAGAACAGATCAGAACAGACCAGAACAGATCAGAACAGATCAGATCAGAACAGATCAGAACAGATCAGAACAGATCAGAACAGGACACACCAGGAAAAAGCAGAACAGATCAGAACAGATCAGAACAGATCAGAACAGATCAGAACAGATCAGAACAGATCAGAACAGGACACACCAGGAAAAAGCAGAACAGATCAGAACAGAACAGACCAGGACAGACCAGAACGCAACACATAAGAACAGAACACACCAGAACAGACCAGGACAGAACATACCAGAACAGGCGAGAACAGGCCAGAACGGACAAGAACGGACCAGAACAGACCAGAACAGTTCAACACAGACCAGAACCGATCAGAAGAGATCAGAAGAGATCAGAACAGATCAGAACAGATCAGAACAGATCAGAACAGAACAGATCAGACCAGAACAGAACACACCAGAACAGACCAGGACAGATCATACCAGAACGGGCGAGAACGGGCCAGAACGGACCAGAACGGACCAGAACAGACCAGAACGAACCAGAACAGACCAGGACAGACCGGGACAGACCAGAACACAACACATAAGAACAGAACACACCAGAACAGACCAGGACAGAACATACCAGAACAGGCGAGAACGGGCCAGAACGGACAAGAACGGAGGATTCAAGATGGCGGTCGTGGGGAGCGGACGTGCTTTTGGCAGCTCCCGGTCGGAATGTGTTATTGTTGGATAAAAGCGATTTATTCCAACTCGCGAGTGATCAGTGCTTCCGCGCTAAAATCCCACATCACTTAATACATAAATCTTAATCGGGTCTCTCTAATTAATCTAGATTTCTCAATATTAAGGCTGCGGGCGTGCGTGTAACCTCTCAACATGGCGGACGGCAGCCCCGCCACGTGCTCGTGTTTCGGCAAACTGTAAAATATTCGCCCACAGATGCCATCGGCCAGAAATATTTGTTCAATCCGCTCAAGAATAGATCAATAAACGCTACGAATCAACTGTGGTCCGGTTTTCATGATTATTGGCTGTTATTTTCGACCCTGAACTTGTGCCACGTGCGCGGCTGACACATGGGTGTGAGGAGTGCTTCTCGGGATGCTTGCTTGGGATGTTTCTGGTACTGGGAGGGACACCTCGATCCTCATTGGAAATATCCCAGGTAATATTTTGATCAGTCCGGGGCGGACGGGTGTTGAAGGCACATGGCATACTGGTGGGCGGCTAATCATCCTCTAACATATGTTCCACCTACTCCCCAGCACCCTACACAGCACTATTAGACAACCCTATTCCCATTGTTACTAGACGTATCCCGCCTTGTCTCCTGTGCTCCCTCACTTGCCTCACCTTCCCATTCTCCACTCGGTAGCCCCATAACCCCTTAGCCTCTCATCCAATACTGTTGTCACAGCACCCATATGAATCCTTTCTTAGCTTACCTACCTCACACTCCCTCCATCCTACTATTAACACTTCCCACAACATGTTAATCTTGCATCCACTGTCTCGTCTCGTCCCACTCACCTCGCATGACAACCTAGACACACACCCACTGTCTGCCCACGCTACTCTATATTACATCCTCTTTCCAATCCACTCCCATTTCCCGCTGATTAACTAATTGCCCAACCTCCCTGGTGGCTGTTAATTTAATTAAATAAACACTGCTAATAATAACAATAACATTGCATGGATGTAATTCAAGATAGTACACTGAACGTAGCCACTCAACTGTCTAAGTGACTTTAAGCTATACTAAAACCAAACTAAACTAAACTAAAATAAACCATACCACTTGGAGTGGAAGTGCGTGTTTCTCCCCCTTTCCTTCTCACAGGCAAGAAATAGGAAACTAGCACAAGCAACATGCCTAATGGAAATGTCGCCCCCACCGGATTGAGCAGGGCAGGAAGTAAATCCCTACACCCTACCAGCGATACAAAGACCAAAACAAATGAGATAAATTAATAAACGAGTAAGGAAGGAAGGAAGGAAGGATGTTATAGAACATGCAAAGTAATAAGGCATGCAACTGCACTCTGCTCTGCTCTACACCAAGGCTGAGTACCTCCGCAGGAGTATCACCATACAACTTCATAACTTCATGATTAGTACTAATCCCACGCTTATCCCCATAGTAGTTAGAACCCCACTTTTCGGGGTTCAGACCTTTCTAGGAAGTTGCTTCTTATCCTGAATTTGAAGCTCTCTTTGGGGCCTGAGCACTCCTTGGTTTGGTGGACTCCCTGCACATTTTCCCTGCATATTACATTGCCTGCCTGTATTCATCCGAATAAATAGCATGGGTGTTGTCTGCTCACTCATCTTTTCTCGACAGCACCTTAATGGATAAATGTATAAGTAAGCCTCTTCCCTTCTTACCTCTCTTGTCCGCCTGGATCCCCTTTTTCTTGGAATCATTCAGGGGAACAGGATCATTCCTATGAGTGATAGCAGAGGCCACGAGTTAAGGCACACCAAGGGTGGGGATGGGGGCTTTTCACTGTGCGGGTGTCACATGAGTGCAATCCAACTTTGCTACTTGCTATTTGTTTATTTGATTTGTTTATTTATCTTTTTAGTTATCTAATTTATTTATTTGATACTTGTAGATATATCTAAATTCACTCAATTCAATAATCATAATCACAATCATAGTCTCACTATTTATAGTTACACCTTCATTTATGCTTGTATATGTGGGTGTATGTACTGGTATTTATATATATATGCATTCACTTCTTCTGAGGCGTCTGCGCTCTGGGGGGGCCCTCTCACCACACTTGAGTTATCGGTATTGGGTGCATCTTGACTGCAGGCAGGCAGTGTTTTCACCCAATGACGGTATACAATAACACATGCACCATATGTCTTAATGTAATAGGCATGGTAGGACTATCCCTTTCTGGCAACTCTTCTGCAGCTTCTCAGACGTATTTATGTATTGGCGACTGAACTTTGTATAGTCCTGATAGCGTCGATCTGCGGTCAATCCGTGCATTGTACCTAGTATATAACTGGTCTCTGTAACCAATTACCGTTAATTGGGTTTACAAGCTATCGGCTAATAATAATTAACAGCTTATGGTGACATTGCCACAGCCCCTGTTAACTTACATGACAGCTGCCCATGGACGGAACATCCCCTGGATTTGAAGATTCTCCAATGAAACTCCCACCATGGACAAACGTTCACTCACTTTTTGTGAACTGCATCATACTTAGGTTGATTGTCCCTAGTACTTTGGCTGGTCCGTGCTCTTTTCAATTTGCCCAACCGGTATAGTAATCCCTGTCTTTCTTTCTTTCTCTCTCACGGTTTCACTCACTCATTGACGACGGCATTGCTGCCACTGTGGCTTCTTCCATTCATGGGCCTGGTCATTCTGATAGGCCCTCCAATCTTCTAATATTATACCTGCAACAGGATTCTATGTTAAAGTAGAACACTATTGAATATATTAAAGTAAGAAACCCATAACTGGACTTTAGTAGCATATTGTTAACTCTACCTACTTCCTTTCTTTTGTCGGCTGGCCCTGGCCGAGTCTCTCTCGCAGCCACTTAAAGTTTCGGGAAGTGTGACTCTTTTCTCATTGCATAACGCACAGGGCCTGGCTGCTGGAGCGGACTCATGCGTTGCAGCCACCGCATTTAAGACATACTTCCAACACACCTAGAGGCTAGGAGTGCCCCGACGCAAGTTCTCACCTAGTACATGCAGCCCTCAATTGCTGGCACTCTTTGCACGACAAGCCGTAGTCTCACGGCTAGTCTCATAAGTTCAAATGAAATGGGCAAGTTGATTCCATTGGAGCTGGTCTTCGCCCGCTCATGCTACTAACATACAGAACATATCACTCCACTAAACACCACAAACATATACTTCACCATGTGATTTGAGCGGGTGACGTTGAGCTACAATTATCGGTGCACTCCTGGCATCTGGAAACCAAACACTTAACAAATGTATTTGCATGGCCCCCCACATATTGCCACACTTGACCAAATAATAACAACATGGACATTTAACAATAAAGTAATCCACTTGCCAAGGCATACCTGTGTATATTGGATATTGGATCCCATTTTTTCTTTTCAGGAGCATGGGAGTGCCGCTGCATGCACATGTCCCTGCTGCTATTTTGCTTTCAGATGGTGAGATGATTCCCTCAAACACGAGGATTCCTTCTCCCGTGCACCAAAGGTGAGCCAAGGCCTCTCTTGCTTTGTTGCAGCTCATTGTGTCAGACTAGCTCGCCTCCAATCATTACAAATAGGAGTCAACACGGCAGATAGCCGTGATTCAGCTCCAGCATAATACACACACGTAGCTACACTATCCCCTACGGAGGGCTGCTCCACTGAGCTCCGTTCCGGCTGTCACTCTGTGACTTGGCCTGACTGAGGCAGCGGAGGCGCGGTTCGCGGTGGCCAGACTTAACAATGGTATCGCTGACGTTTACCGGTAGCAAATAAGGCTGGTTGACGTTTCGGAGTCAGCGTCTCGAGCTCGTACCCCAGTGGCTGATGGTCTCGACGCCGGCGCCAGCCGGCAGACCAATTCCGAGCATGCGCGGGCGATAGAATCCCCTTAATTCTGGGCTGTGGCCATAGATGGCGACAGGATCTCCTTGGGGCCTGCCTCGATTCCGAAACGGATGATATGTGATTGTAATTATAATTCTCTGGAGCGGAGTCGTGGCAGTCGCTCCTCGCGTCACTATGGGCTCCGGTTTGGCCGCAGATCTGACACGGCTAAGATTCTTACAGGTGTGGACTCTGATGCTGTGGCTGCATGATCGGGATACGCGCAGCTGCGGAATCTACTGAGGGCCCTTTTGCGGTCCTCCCTCCTTGTTTCTTTCAGCGCTCCCACTGAAGAAGTCAGGGCGGACGAAGGAGGCGTCATGCAGCGCTGCGTTTATCATAATGATTTAGTGTAGTGTGCTATCTTTCCCGTATCTTGCTTGCTTGCTTGCCAGAATCTTCATAGTTCATAATTGTTCCTCCCTCTGCTGTTGTCCTTTCTTTTTCTGTCACCACAGGCGATATATGCCAGTAGAAGGAGGTATACCCTGCGAGCTCTCCTATACCAAAATACAGGGAGGGGCTATGATTCACTTGTGGAATACGGACATGGATTGTGTGCTGGAACACGGGAAGGAAAGCTGGAAATTTGGAACTGGAGGATTGTTTGTTAAATAAGGAAGGGGAAATGAAGAACAACACACGAAAATTCGAAAATACGAAGAGGAAAGAACTACGACGCACCTGTAGAATAAGGAAGGGGAAATGAAGAACAAACACGGAAATTCGAAAATACGAAGAGGGAAGAACTTCTACGTGCCAGGATAAGGTGGAAACAGGACTCTCTGGATCTTCGCGTAGACGGAGCTGAACGGGATTGAAGGGGATTTAGATTTAGATTTAGTTACTAAAACTGGAACCAGTGACACTGGACCGGGAGCTTCGGCGGTCGCTTTGGAACGGGAAGGACGGACTTTACAGGCGGAAGGGGTCTCCCGCGCGAATCTGTTGGGTTCGGCATAAGTAGGAGCGGCGGATTGGAACACAGGCCTGAACCCCGGCGCCCGGCGCAAGGCGCCGGGGACGGTACGGTCAAGTTCAGGGATTCCAGAAGCTGTTACTCCGAAGCCCGTAGGAATCCACCTCGCGCGGGTGACTCTATACACACGTCGGGATAGCTAGCGGGCACTCGGGGATAGCTGAGCGCACCGCCGAGCTTGCTCCTCCGGTGCAGTAGAACTGGTCCCGCCCAAGCCGGGGCACGTATTAGCGAGCGAGCGATTTAGGGAATCTGGCACGGGTGACACTGAACCGGGAAGCACAGTGGTCGCTTTTGGGACGGGACGACGGTCTGCTCGGGTGTGTGGAGTCTCCCGCGAGTGCTTGGCGGGTTCGGCGATAGTAGGGGCGGCCGAAGGGAACACAGGCCTGGACCCCGGC
The DNA here is from genome assembly GCA_964023945.1 of Ectemnius cavifrons. Classification (NCBI taxonomy): domain Eukaryota; kingdom Metazoa; phylum Arthropoda; class Insecta; order Hymenoptera; family Crabronidae; genus Ectemnius; species Ectemnius cavifrons. The sequence continues at coordinate 212,419 of OZ030386.1, read as the reverse complement.
GCCCGGCGCAACGCGCCGGGGACAGCACGGTCAAGTTCAGGGATTCCTGAGGCTGTTACTCCGAAGCCAGTAAGAATCCGCCCCGTGCGGGTGTCCTCGTGCATACGCTGAGTGGACTGCGTATACTCCGGGGTTAGCTGGGCACGCCACCAGGCATTACACCCCGGTTCAGTGAAACAGGCCGTGTCCGAGTCGGGACACACATCCGCGAGCGAGCGAGCGACACACACACGCACACTCTTCTCCTCTCTCTCTCTCTACCGAACGCATACTGACACACATCGAACATACACCTTTCGCACACACACCTAAACAAGAACCTTCCCGACTAGACATGACACTGCATGGACTGGACCGAAGCGGAGCTGCTTAGTTCTTTTATAACTGCTTGGCTGAGCCTGATTCTCGTTGGCTAATCACACACACGCACACTTTATCAGCACCATTGTAACACGGAGTGTGGGCATGCAGGCGTGGGTGAGACCGCGTTGGGCGTACGCGCGAGGGGTAGGGTTTCCGTGTGCCGCGAGTATGAGTGAACTCCTGAATGAATGATTGTACCAAACAACGAGAATCGAGCTCGCCTGTAGTACTGCCCAGTAACGATGTAAATATAATTCGGACTATCTCTCGCTCTTCGTTTCCTTCGTTTCCTCCTCCTAATGCCGCCCTGCGATGCTAATCGCTCCGGGCGGCAGAGGAACGACTCCGCCGAGGTCAGACGGACGACAAGACATTACGCCACGCACGGTTGTAGTAGTATATGTCGTGTTGGGAATAGATTACCCCGCTCTCGAAAACTTTTGCTGGACAATCGGGGAAAGACTCGCGGGACGTCGTTGATACAGGACTCGTGAAGGGGTGTCTCGCGTTTCTGTCACTTTTCCTGGACTCCTCGGGCAACCTTAGTTAGACCAGCGGGCCGGGCCGGCCTCTTGCAAGTGAGGAGGTCACCCGAAAACATCGCGGCGGTAGCTTGCAGTAGGTAGCTATGTGAGTTTCGCGCGCGTGACGACGGAACCTCACATACGAGTCGGCGGTAATGTGGGAGGGAGCTCCGCGGGCGCCTACCCGATGCGGTGTTAATCGAGCACCGCACCGCAGAAAATGCCCTCGTGCGCTACGCGAGGGACAGGTTAAGCGCCGAGGGAAAGGGGAGACTCTGACTCGGGAGGGCTTCCGTCGACTCACATCGGTTCTCGTTCCGAGTTTTTTTTTTGAACGGCGAGAACGCGGGGGCTCAACGCGTCGACTCTCAACCCCGGAACGATGCAACGATTTCCGGAAAGGGGGGGGCTGACGCCTTGCGCGTACTTCCTCAACCCTGGAACGATCTCACCTCCGGAAGGGGGGGAGCGGCGCCGAGGGCTGACGAAGTCCCCGCAGTCATTTGCTCGCGTTTTTGACTCGTGGGTGCCAACTCCAGCCCTTCCGCGGCCCGCCCCGTCTGCGAGCCGTTCGTCTCCCGACGGTATAGGGCGGGGGGAGTGGGAGGACGGGGGGGGGGGAACGTAAAAACCCTGCAATTCGGGCGTAGATGCTAGGTGACGTGTAGGGCTATCCCGTTGGCTTTTCGCGTCTCCGCGCTTCAGTCGCAACAACGGGGTGACATTTCGCGCGCTCCTCAGACTCGGAGGACTCTCGTGACGCGGGCGTTTCTCGTATTAGGGCCCTCGCGATCGCAGGATTCCAGGCGTGCTCGGGGCTAGAGGCTGACACGGACACGCAACGGACAGAGAGCGGGGAACTTTTGGACACAGGACGACCTCCCGATTTCGTCTACTAGGCGAGCATGGGTTTGATTCTGGTGGATGACTGCCTCCCTCTTCCGGCCTTGCGTATTCTGCGAAATTGGTGCTCTCGACCAACCCGGGTCCATGCGTAGTCGTAGTGGGGGGGCCTCCGTCGAGTGCGTGGGTGTGAGACAGATCGATGGGTGGTCGATTGATATTGTTGCGAACAATCGGCTCGGATACCCCCCCTCGGAAGGCGATCTCTCCCCCCCGCGTCTGGTCGTGCGCGTTGGAGGTGTGCCCTCCTCCGATCGCGCTTCGCGTGTTCTGGACGTGAATCGAGTAGGGGCGGCCGGAGAACGCGAGGCCTGGACCCCGGCGCCCGGGCGTGGGTGGTGACCTCCACATCGCGAGGATGCGTGCCTGCGCACCGGGGACGGCACGGACCCGTCTGGGAGTTCGACGGCCGTTACCCCGAAATTTTTCCGCTCCGTGCGCGTGCCGGGCGTGGAGGCGCCGTGGCGCTCGATGTGGTTGCCCCCCTTTTTATGCGTTCTCTTCTATCCACACGCGTCCACACTGGCCAACCTCCCCGTGCAATTGACCCGCGACTCGCGGATCATCCGCGGCGGTGAAACGGGACAATGGGTGGGGGGAACCAGTCTCGGGTTATCGCGGGCGCGAGCGATCGAGCGTGCGTATGACAGGCCCGGCGGGCTTTCTTGACGCGATGCCCGCCCTCTTCTTTTCCGTTTTTGCAACAGCGGCCGATTCTGGTGCACCGCGATAGCTTGGACAGCTCTCGTATACCCGGTTTCTCCCATTAGGAAACTGGACAGCGTTGTCCACCAGGCAGGTGCCGGGGTACGCAGTTCTTTTCAGAACTAGGGAGTCGTTTGGGCGAATCCCGCACCGAACGGTCGCGCTCATCCAGTTAGAACGCTGGACCTGTTAAAGTAGAGCCACGGGGGTGTTCCTTGCTGTAGTGTTTTGGTCGTATAAATCTGTCCGGCTCCGATTGCTCTGTCCGACCGAAGGAGAGGGAATTGGAGTCCTTCGCGAGTCGCCGCGTTGCTTTAACTGTAGCAGGGGGGTCGCGTTTCTAGCTGAGGTGCGTGCGTACGTGCGTGGGGTGCGTGGGAGACTCGCTCGTATCGAACTCCGAAGTAAATTCTTCTCCGGTATATATGTACAGGCATAGGCAGGTCAAACTAGTGTTGTGAGAAACGTCGGGAGGGGGAATTAGTCGCGAGGGAGAATAGCTCCCGATCGGTGACAGCGGCGAGAGCATGGAGTGTCAACTTGGCGAATCCTCTATTCGCAGCTCCCTCCGCCGGCTATTATTACACGTGGTAGGCAGGCTTAGGGGATGAGTTAGGGAGGCCTTGGGTTCGCGCGCGCATTACGACCGGTGTTCTAGCACCCGATTGCGAGATCGAGCTCTTGGGGGAAGGGAAGAAAGGGTTGTCTTTTCTCTTGTATATACACGGTTGACGATCTGTCGCCCGATACGGTGCTCGCAGAGATGGCATCGTACCGGAGAGAATGGCACTCGCGTAGGTCAAACTTAAACGTCATGTTCGAGTCACATACGGCAGGGGTAAAGGAATCGCGATGTCTCGAGTGTCAGGCGGCAGATCGCGTGGGGTAAGGGAAACCAAGCTCGATCCTCGCGAACACCGGTCGGCCCACAGTCTGCTTGGCCCCGAAAAGCCCCTGTACACACAGGATGTTGCTGGCAAATCAAGCAAGTGGAGGTTTCTTAAAACGACCGTACGGTGCAGTACAGAGTACTTGACTCGCCCCGCGGCGCATGTGGAGCTTCGGCAACCTGTGGTGGGCCCATGCGTGTCTAGTGACACTGTTGAGTGCGTGGGCGTGTGAGAGATCGATAGGTGGCCATGTGACGTTGGGCGTAATAGGTTTGGAACCCCCCCTTCTGTCGGCGGTCTCTCCCCTGTATGATTAGTGACGTGCGTTGGGGGGGTGACCCCCACGGACGGGACTCTCCTGCACAACCCTCAGGAGTCCTTTGAGTCCGGACAGGATCGTAGTAGGAGCACCCGTTACTTCGAAACGATCCGCTCCGTACGGCTGCTGTCATACAGGCGTCGTGGCACTATATTGCGAGTGCCTCCACGAATCTGGCTGGTATTTATTTTACGGACCAGAACGGATCAGAACAGACCAGAACAGACCAGAACAGACCAGAACAGATCAGAACAGATCAGAACAGAACAGAACAGAACAGAACAGAACAGAACAGAACAGAACAGAACAGAACAGAACAGATCAGATCAGATCAGAACAGATCAGAACATAACAGAACAGATTAGGACAGAACATACCAGAACAGGCCAGAACGGACCAGAACAGGCGAGAACAGGCCAGAACGGACTAGAACAGACCAGAACATACCAGAACAGACCAGGACAGACCAGGACAGGCCAGAACGGACCAGAACGGACCAGAAAAGATCAGAACAGACCAGGACAGACCAGGACAGACCGGGACAGACCAGAACACAACACATAAGAAGAGAACACACCAGAACAGACCAGGACAGAACATACCAGAACAGGCGAGAACAGGCCAGAACAGGCGAGAACAGGCCAGAACGGACCAGAACAGACCAGGACAGACCGGGACAGACCAGAACAGATCAGAACAGAACACACCAGGAAAAAGCAGAACAGATCAGAACAGAACAGACCAGGACAGACCAGAACGCAACACATAAGAACAGAACACACCAGAACAGACCAGGACAGAACATACCAGAACAGGCGAGAACAGGCCAGAACGGACAAGAACGGACCAGAACAGACCAGAACAGATCAGAACAGATCAGAACAGAACAGATCAGAACAGATCAGAACAGATCAGAACAGAACAGATCAGAACCGATCAGAAGAGATCAGAAGAGATCAGAACAGACCAGAACACAACACATAAGAACAGAACACACCAGAACAGACCAGGACAGAACATACCAGAACAGGCGAGAACAGGCCAGAACGGACAAGAACGGACCAGAACAGACCAGAACAGTTCAACACAGACCAGGACAGACCAGATCAGGCCAGAACAGACCAGAACAGATCAGAACAGATCAGAACAGATCAGAACAGATCAGAACAGATCAGAACAGGCGAGAACAGGCCAGAACGGACCAGAACAGGCGAGAACAGGCCAGAACGGACCAGAACAGATCAGAACAGAACAGACCAGGACAGACCAGAGTAGATCAGAACAGACCAGGACAGACCAGAACAGGCCAGAACGAACCAGAACGGACCAGAACAGTTCAACACAGACCAGGACAGACCAGATCAGGCCAGAACAGACCAGAACACATAAGAACAGAACACACCAGAACAGACCAGGACAGAACATACCAGAACAGGCGAGAACAGGCCAGAACGGACCAGAACAGGCGAGAACAGGCCAGAACGGACCAGACCAGATCAGAACAGAACAGACCAGGACAGAACGTACCAGAACAGGCGAGAACAGGCCAGAACGGACCAGAACAGACCAGAACATACCAGAACAGACCAGAACAGACCAGAACAGTTCAACACAGACCAGGACAGACCAGATCAGGCCAGAACAGACCAGAACAGATCAGAACAGATCAGAACAGATCAGAACAGATCAGAACAGGCGAGAACAGGCCAGAACGGACCAGAACAGGCGAGAACAGGCCAGAACGGACTAGAACAGACCAGAACATACCAGAACAGACCAGGACAGACCAGGACAGACCAGAACAGACCAGGACAGACCAGAACATGCCACAACAGACCAGAACAGATCAACACAGACCAGGACAGACCAGAACAGGCCACAACATAACAGAACAGGCCAGAACAGACCAGGACAGATCAGAACAGATCAGAACAGATCAGAACAGACCAGGACAGACCAGAACAGGCCAGAACAGAACACATCAGAACAGACCAGGACACACCAGAACAGATCAGAACAGATCAGAACAGATCAGAACAGATCAGAACAGATCAGAACAGACCAGGACAGAACGTACCAGAACAGGCGAGAACAGGCCAGAACGGACCAGAACAGACCAGAACAGACCAGAACATACCAGAACAGACCAGAACAGACCAGAACAGGCCACAACATAACAGAACAGGCCAGAATAGACCAGGACAGATCAGAACAGATCAGAACAGATCAGAACAGACCAGGACAGACCAGAACAGGCCAGAACAGAACACATCAGAACAGACCAGGACACACCAGAACAGATCAGAACAGATCAGAACAGATCAGAACAGATCAGAACAGATCAGAACAGACCAGGACAGACCAGAACAGGCCAGAACGGACCAGAACGGACCAGAAAAGATCAGAACAGACCAGGACAGACCAGGACAGACCGGGACAGACCAGAACACAACACATAAGAACAGAACACTCCAGAACAGACCAGGACAGAACATACCAGAACAGGCGAGAACAGGCCAGAACGGACCTGAACGGACCAGAACAGACCAGAACAGATCAGGACAGATCAGAACAGACCGGGACAGAACAGATCAGAACAGATCAGAACAGAACAGATCAGAACCGATCAGAAGAGATCAGAAGAGATCAGAACAGACCAGAACACAACACATAAGAACAGAACACACCAGAACAGACCAGGACAGAACATACCAGAACAGGCGAGAACAGGCCAGAACGGACAAGAACGGACCAGAACAGACCAGAACAGTTCAACACAGACCAGGACAGACCAGATCAGGCCAGAACAGACCAGAACAGATCAGAACAGATCAGAACAGATCAGAACAGATCAGAACAGATCAGAACAGGCGAGAACAGGCCAGAACGGACCAGAACAGGCGAGAACAGGCCAGAACGGACCAGAACAGATCAGAACAGAACAGACCAGGACAGACCAGAGTAGATCAGAACAGACCAGGACAGACCAGAACAGGCCAGAACGAACCAGAACGGACCAGAACAGTTCAACACAGACCAGGACAGACCAGATCAGGCCAGAACAGACCAGAACACATAAGAACAGAACACACCAGAACAGACCAGGACAGAACATACCAGAACAGGCGAGAACAGGCCAGAACGGACCAGAACAGGCGAGAACAGGCCAGAACGGACCAGACCAGATCAGAACAGAACAGACCAGGACAGAACGTACCAGAACAGGCGAGAACAGGCCAGAACGGACCAGAACAGACCAGAACATACCAGAACAGACCAGAACAGACCAGAACAGTTCAACACAGACCAGGACAGACCAGATGAGGCCAGAACAGACCAGAACAGATCAGAACAGATCAGAACAGATCAGAACAGATCAGAACAGGCGAGAACAGGCCAGAACGGACCAGAACAGGCGAGAACAGGCCAGAACGGACTAGAACAGACCAGAACATACCAGAACAGACCAGGACAGACCTGGACAGACCAGAACAGACCAGGACAGACCAGAACATGCCACAACAGACCAGAACAGATCAACACAGACCAGGACAGACCAGAACAGGCCACAACATAACAGAACAGGCCAGAACAGACCAGGACAGATCAGAACAGATCAGAACAGATCAGAACAGACCAGGACAGACCAGAACAGGCCAGAACAGAACACATCAGAACAGACCAGGACACACCAGAACAGATCAGAACAGATCAGAACAGATCAGAACAGATCAGAACAGATCAGAACAGACCAGGACAGAACGTACCAGAACAGGCGAGAACAGGCCAGAACGGACCAGAACAGACCAGAACAGACCAGAACATACCAGAACAGACCAGAACAGACCAGAACAGGCCACAACATAACAGAACAGGCCAGAATAGACCAGGACAGATCAGAACAGATCAGAACAGATCAGAACAGACCAGGACAGACCAGAACAGGCCAGAACAGAACACATCAGAACAGACCAGGACACACCAGAACAGATCAGAACAGATCAGAACAGATCAGAACAGATCAGAACAGATCAGAACAGACCAGGACAGACCAGAACAGGCCAGAACGGACCAGAACGGACCAGAAAAGATCAGAACAGACCAGGACAGACCAGGACAGACCGGGACAGACCAGAACACAACACATAAGAACAGAACACTCCAGAACAGACCAGGACAGAACATACCAGAACAGGCGAGAACAGGCCAGAACGGACCTGAACGGACCAGAACAGACCAGAACAGATCAGGACAGATCAGAACAGACCGGGACAGACCAGAACACAACACATAAGAACAGAACACACCAGAACAGACCAGGACAGAACATACCAGAACAGGCGAGAACAGGCCAGAACGGACCAGAACAGACCAGAACAGACCAGAACATACCAGAACAGACCAGAACAGACCAGAACAGGCCACAACATAACAGAACAGGCCAGAATAGACCAGGACAGATCAGAACAGATCAGAACAGATCAGAACAGACCAGGACAGACCAGAACAGGCCAGAACAGAACACATCAGAACAGACCAGGACACACCAGAACAGATCAGAACAGATCAGAACAGATCAGAACAGATCAGAACAGATCAGAACAGACCAGGACAGACCAGAACAGGCCAGAACGGACCAGAACGGACCAGAAAAGATCAGAACAGACCAGGACAGACCAGGACAGACCGGGACAGACCAGAACACAACACATAAGAACAGAACACTCCAGAACAGACCAGGACAGAACATACCAGAACAGGCGAGAACAGGCCAGAACGGACCTGAACGGACCAGAACAGACCAGAACAGATCAGGACAGATCAGAACAGACCGGGACAGACCAGAACACAACACATAAGAACAGAACACACCAGAACAGACCAGGACAGAACATACCAGAACAGGCGAGAACAGGCCAGAACGGACCAGAACGGACCAGAACAGACCAGAACAGACCAGGACAGACCAGAACAGACCAGAACAGATCAGAACAGATCAGAACAGATCAGAACAGATCAGAACAGATCAGAACAGATCAGAACAGAACACACCAGGAAAAAGCAGAACACATCAGAACAGAACAGACCAGGACAGACCAGAACGCAACACATAAGAACAGAACACACCAGAACAGACCAGGACAGAACATACCAGAACAGGCGAGAACAGGCCAGAACGGACCAGAACAGATCAGAACAGAACAGACCAGGACAGACCACAGTAGATCAGAACAGATCAGAACAGAACAGATCAGATCAGATCAGATCAGAACAGATCAGAACAGAACAGAACAGAACAGAACAGAACAGAACAGAACAGAACAGAACAGAACAGAACAGAACAGAACAGAACAGAACAGAACAGAACAGATTAGGACAGAACATACCAGAACAGGCCAGAACAGACCAGAGCAGACCAGGACAGACCAGGACAGAACAGAACACACCAGAACAGACCAGGACAGAACACATCAGAACAGACCAGGACACACCAGAACAGATCAGAACAGATCAGAACAGATCAGAACAGATCAGAACAGATCAGAACAGACCAGGACAGACCAGAACAGGCCAGAACGGACCAGAACGGACCAGAAAAGATCAGAACACACCAGGACAGACCAGGACAGACCGGGACAGACCAGAACACAACACATAAGAAGAGAACACTCCAGAACAGACCAGGACAGAACATACCAGAACAGGCAAGAACAGGCCAGAACGGACCTGAACGGACCAGAACAGACCAGAACAGATCAGAACAGATCAGAACAGAACAGACCAGGACAGACCAGAGTAGATCAGAACAGATCAGAACAGAACAGATCAGATCAGATCAGAACAGATCAGAACAGAACAGAACAGATTAGGACAGAACATACCAGAACAGGCCAGAACAGACCAGAGCAGACCAGAGCAGACCAGGACAGACCAGGACAGAACAGAACACACCAGAACAGACCAGGACAGAACACATCAGAACAGACCAGGACACACCAGAACAGATCAGAACAGATCAGAACAGATCAGAACAGATCAGAACAGATCAGAACAGACCAGGACAGACCAGAACAGGCCAGAACGGACCAGAACGGACCAGAAAAGATCAGAACAGACCAGGACAGACCAGGACAGACCGGGACAGACCAGAACACAACACATAAGAACAGAACACTCCAGAACAGACCAGGACAGAACATACCAGAACAGGCGAGAACAGGCCAGAACGGACCTGAACGGACCAGAACAGACCAGAACAGATCAGAACAGATCAGAACAGAACAGACCAGGACAGACCAGAGTAGATCAGAACAGATCAGAACAGAACAGATCAGATCAGAACAGATCAGAACAGAACAGAACAGAACAGAACAGATTAGGACAGAACATACCAGAACAGGCCAGAACAGACCAGAACAGACCAGGACAGACCAGGACAGAACAGAACACACCAGAACAGACCAGGACAGAACACATCAGAACAGACCAGGACACACCAGAACAGATCAGAACAGATCAGAACAGATCAGAACAGATCAGAACAGATCAGAACAGACCAGGACAGACCGGGACAGACCAGAACACAACACATAAGAACAGAACACTCCAGAACAGACCGGGACAGAACATACCAGAACAGGCGAGAACAGGCCAGAACGGACCAGAACGGACCAGAACAGACCAGAACAGACCAGAACAGATCAGAACAGATCAGAACAGACCAGAACCGATCAGAAGAGATCAGAACAGATCAGAACAGATCAGAACAGAACAGAACAGACCAGAACAGAATTCATAAGAACAGAACACACCAGAACAGACCAGGACAGATCATACCAGAACGGGCGAGAACAGGCCAGAACGGACCAGAACGGACCAGAACAGACCAGAACAGATCAGAACAGATCAGAACAGACCAGAACATACCAGAACATACCAGAACAGACCAGAACAGACCAGAACAGTTCAACACAGACCAGGACAGACCAGATCAGGCCAGAACAGACCAGAACAGATCAGAACAGATCAGAACAGATCAGAACAGATCAGAACAGGCGAGAACAGGCCAGAACGGACCAGAACAGGCGAGAATAGGCCAGAACGGACTAGAACAGACCAGAACATACCAGAACAGACCGGGACAGACCAGGACAGATCAGAACAGATCAGAACAGATCAGAACAGACCAGGACAGACCAGAACAGGCCGGAACGGAGCAGAACGGACCAGAACGGACCAGAACGGACCAGGACAGATCATACCAGAACGGGCGAGAACGGGCCAGAACGGACCAGAACGGACCAGAACAGATCAGAACAGATCAGAACAGACCAGGACAGACCAGAACAGGCCAGAACAGACCAGAACAGATCAGAACAGATCCGAACAGATCAGAACAGATCAGAACAGGCGAGAACAGGCCAGAACGGACCAGAACAGGCGAGAACAGGCCAGAACGGACTAGAACAGACCAGAACAGAACACACCAGAACAGACAAGGACAGAACACACCAGAACAGACCAGGACAGACCAGGACAGACCAGAACAGATCAGAACAGATCAGAACAGATCAGAACAGACCAGGACAGACCAGAACAGGCCAGAACGGACCAGAACGGACCAGAAAAGATCAGAACAGATCAGAACAGATCAGAACAGATCAGAACAGATCAGACCAGAACACAACACATAAGAACAGAACACACCAGAACAGACCAGGACAGAACATACCAGAACAGGCGAGAACAGGCCAGGACGGACCAGAACGGACCAGAACAGACCAGAACAGATCAGAACAGATCAGATCAGAACAGACCAGAACAGATCAGAAGAGATCAGAACAGAACAGATCAGATCAGAACAGATCAGAACAGAACAGATCAGAACCGATCAGAAGAGATCAGAAGAGATCAGAACAGATCAGAACAGAACAGATCAGACCAGAACACAACACATAAGAAAAGAATACACCAGAACAGAGCAGGACAGAACACACCAGGAAAAAGCAGAACAGATCAGAACAGAACAGACCAGGACAGACCAGAACGCAACACATAAGAACAGAACACACCAGAACAGACCAGGACAGAACATACCAGAACAGGCGAGAACAGGCCAGAACGGACAAGAACGGACCAGAACAGACCAGAACAGATCAGAACAGATCAGAAGAGATCAGAACAGAACAGATCAGATCAGAACAGATCAGAACAGAACAGATCAGAACCGATCAGAAGAGATCAGAAGAGATCAGAACAGATCAGAACAGAACAGATCAGACCAGAACACAACACATAAGAAAAGAATACACCAGAACAGAGCAGGACAGAACATACCAGAACAGATCAGAACAGACCAGAACAGATCAGAAAAGATCAGAACAGATCAGAACAGATCAGAACAGATCAGAACAGATCAGAACAGAACACACCAGGAAAAAGCAGAACAGATCAGAACAGAACAGACCAGGACAGAACATACCAGAACAGGCGAGAACAGGCCAGAACGGACCAGAACAGACCAGAACAGACCAGAACATACCAGAACAGACCAGAACAGACCAGAACAGACCAGAACAGTTCAACACAGACCAGGACAGACCAGATCAGGCCAGAACAGACCAGAACAGATCAGAACAGATCAGAACAGATCAGAACAGATCAGAACAGGCGAGAACAGGCCAGAACGGACCAGAACAGGCGAGAACAGGCCAGAACGGACTAGAACAGGCCAGAACATACCAGAACAGACCAGGACAGACCAGGACAGACCAGAACAGACCAGGACAGACCAGAACATGCCACAACAGACCAGAACAGATCAACACAGACCAGGACAGTCCAGAACAGGCCACAACATAACAGAACAGGCCAGAACAGACCAGGACAGATCAGAACAGATCAGAACAGACCAGAACAGATCAGAACAGATCAGAACAGATCAGAACAGATCAGAACAGATCAGAACAGAACACTCCAGGAAAAAGCAGAACAGATCAGAACAGAACAGACCAGGACAGAACATACCAGAACAGGCGAGAACAGGCCAGAACGGACCAGAACAGACCAGAACAGACCAGAACAGTTCAACACAGACCGGGACAGACCAGATCAGGCCAGAACAGACCAGAACAGATCAGAACAGATCAGAACAGATCAGAACAGATCAGAACAGATCACAACAGGCGAGAACAGGCCAGAACGGACCAGAACAGGCGAGAACAGGCCAGAACGGACTAGAACAGACCAGAACATACCAGAACAGACCAGGACAGACCAGGACAGACCAGGACAGACCAGAACAGACCAGGACAGACCAGGACAGACCAGGACAGACCAGAACAGACCAGAACAGATCAGAACAGATCAGAACAGATCAGAACAGAACACACCAGGAAAAAGCAGAACAGATCAGAACAGAACAGACCAGGACAGACCAGAACACACCAGAACAGACCAGGACAGAACACATCAGAACAGACCAGGACACACCAGAACAGATCAGAACAGAACACACCAGGAAAAAGCAGAACAGATCAGAACAGAACAGACCAGGACAGACCAGAGTAGATCAGAACAGATCAGAACAGAACAGAACAGAACAGAACAGAACAGAACAGAACAGAACAGAACAGAACAGAACAGAACAGAACAGAACAGAACAGAACAGAACAGAACAGAACAGAACAGAACAGAACAGAACAGATTAGGACAGAACATACCAGAACAGGCCAGAACAGACCAGAGCAGACCAGGACAGACCAGGACAGAACAGAACACACCAGAACAGACCAGGACAGAACACACCAGAACAGACCAGGACACACCAGAACAGATCAGAACAGATCAGAACAGATCAGAACAGAACAGATCAGATCAGATCAGAACAGATCAGAACAGACCAGGACAGACCAGAACAGAACACACCAGAACAGACAAGGACAGAACACACCAGAACAGACCAGGACAGACCAGAACAGGCCAGAACGGACCAGAACGGACCAGAACAGTTCAACACAGACCAGGACAGACCAGATCAGGCCAGAACAGACCAGAACACATAAGAACAGAACACACCAGAACAGACCAGGACAGAACATACCAGAACAGGCGAGAACAGGCCAGAACGGACCAGAACAGACCAGAACAGACCGGGACAGACCAGGACAGACCAGGACAGACCAGAACAGACCAGGACAGACCAGAACATGCCACAACAGACCAGAGCAGATCAACACAGACCAGGACAGACCAGAACAGACCACAACATAACAGAACAGGCCAGAACAGACCAGGACAGATCAGAACAGATCAGAACAGACCAGGACAGACCAGAACAGGCCAGAACGGACCAGAACGGACCAGAACGGACCAGAACGGACCAGAACAGACCAGGACAGACCAGAACAGGCCAGAAAGGACCAGAACAGACCAGGACAGACCGGGACAGACCAGAACACAACACATAAGAACAGAACACTCCAGAACAGACCAGGACAGAACATACCAGAACAGGCGAGAACAGGCCAGAACGGACCAGAACGGACCAGAACAGGCCAGGACAGACCAGGACAGATCAGAACAGATCAGAACAGATCAGAACAGACCAGGACAGACCAGAACAGGCCAGAACGGACCAGAACGGACAAGAACAGGCGAGAACAGACCAGGACAGGCCAGAACATGCCACAACAGACCAGGACAGAACAGAACAGAACAGAACAGAACAGAACAGAACAGAACAGAACAGAACAGAACAGAACAGAACAGAACAGAACAGAACAGAACAGAACAGAACAGAACAGAACAGAACAGAACAGAACAGAACAGAACAGAACAGAACAGAACAGAACAGAACAGAACAGAACAGAACAGAACAGAACAGAACAGAACAGAACAGAACAGAACAGAACAGAACAGAACAGAACAGAACAGAACAGAACAGAACAGAACAGAACAGAACAGAACAGAACAGAACAGAACAGAACAGAACAGAACAGAACAGAACAGAACAGAACAGAACAGAACAGAACAGAACAGAACAGAACAGAACAGAACAGAACAGAACAGAACAGAACAGAACAGAACAGAACAGAACAGAACAGAACAGAACAGAACAGAACAGAACAGAACAGAACAGAACAGAACAGAACAGAACAGAACAGAACAGAACAGAACAGAACAGAACAGAACAGAACAGAACAGAACAGAACAGAACAGAACAGAACAGAACAGAACAGAACAGAACAGAACAGAACAGAACAGAACAGAACAGAACAGAACAGAACAGAACAGAACAGAACAGAACAGAACAGAACAGAACAGAACAGAACAGAACAGAACAGAACAGAACAGAACAGAACAGAACAGAACAGAACAGAACAGAACAGAACAGAACAGAACAGAACAGAACAGAACAGAACAGAACAGAACAGAACAGAACAGAACAGAACAGAACAGAACAGAACAGAACAGAACAGAACAGAACAGAACAGAACAGAACAGAACAGAACAGAACAGAACAGAACAGAACAGAACAGAACAGAACAGAACAGAACAGAACAGAACAGAACAGAACAGAACAGAACAGAACAGAACAGAACAGAACAGAACAGAACAGAACAGAACAGAACAGAACAGAACAGAACAGAACAGAACAGAACAGAACAGAACAGAACAGAACAGAACAGAACAGAACAGAACAGAACAGAACAGAACAGAACAGAACAGAACAGAACAGAACAGAACAGAACAGAACAGAACAGAACAGAACAGAACAGAACAGAACAGAACAGAACAGAACAGAACAGAACAGAACAGAACAGAACAGAACAGAACAGAACAGAACAGAACAGAACAGAACAGAACAGAACAGAACAGAACAGAACAGAACAGAACAGAACAGAACAGAACAGAACAGATCAGAACAGACCAGGACAGACCAGAACAGGCCAGAACGGACCAGAACGGACCAGAACGGACCAGAACGGACCAGAACAGACCAGGACAGACCAGAACAGGCCAGAAAGGACCAGAACAGACCAGGACAGACCGGGACAGACCAGAACACAACACATAAGAACAGAACACTCCAGAACAGACCAGGACAGAACATACCAGAACAGGCGAGAACAGGCCAGAACGGACCAGAACGGACCAGAACAGGCCAGGACAGACCAGGACAGATCAGAACAGATCAGAACAGATCAGAACAGACCAGGACAGACCAGAACAGGCCAGAACGGACCAGAACGGACAAGAACAGGCGAGAACAGACCAGGACAGGCCAGAACATGCCACAACAGACCAGGACAGAACAGAACAGAACAGAACAGAACAGAACAGAACAGAACAGAACAGAACAGAACAGAACAGAACAGAACAGAACAGAACAGAACAGAACAGAACAGAACAGAACAGAACAGAACAGAACAGAACAGAACAGAACAGAACAGAACAGAACAGAACAGAACAGAACAGAACAGAACAGAACAGAACAGAACAGAACAGAACAGAACAGAACAGAACAGAACAGAACAGAACAGAACAGAACAGAACAGAACAGAACAGAACAGAACAGAACAGAACAGAACAGAACAGAACAGAACAGAACAGAACAGAACAGAACAGAACAGAACAGAACAGAACAGAACAGAACAGAACAGAACAGAACAGAACAGAACAGAACAGAACAGAACAGAACAGAACAGAACAGAACAGAACAGAACAGAACAGAACAGAACAGAACAGAACAGAACAGAACAGAACAGAACAGAACAGAACAGAACAGAACAGAACAGAACAGAACAGAACAGAACAGAACAGAACAGAACAGAACAGAACAGAACAGAACAGAACAGAACAGAACAGAACAGAACAGAACAGAACAGAACAGAACAGAACAGAACAGAACAGAACAGAACAGAACAGAACAGAACAGAACAGAACAGAACAGAACAGAACAGAACAGAACAGAACAGAACAGAACAGAACAGAACAGAACAGAACAGAACAGAACAGAACAGAACAGAACAGAACAGAACAGAACAGAACAGAACAGAACAGAACAGAACAGAACAGAACAGAACAGAACAGAACAGAACAGAACAGAACAGAACAGAACAGAACAGAACAGAACAGAACAGAACAGAACAGAACAGAACAGAACAGAACAGAACAGAACAGAACAGAACAGAACAGAACAGAACAGAACAGAACAGAACAGAACAGAACAGAACAGAACAGAACAGAACAGAACAGAACAGAACAGAACAGAACAGAACAGAACAGAACAGAACAGAACAGAACAGAACAGAACAGAACAGAACAGAACAGAACAGAACAGAACAGAACAGAACAGAACAGAACAGAACAGAACAGAACAGAACAGAACAGAACAGAACAGAACAGAACAGAACAGAACAGAACAGAACAGAACAGAACAGAACAGAACAGAACAGAACAGAACAGAACAGAACAGAACAGAACAGAACAGAACAGAACAGAACAGAACAGAACAGAACAGAACAGAACAGAACAGAACAGAACAGAACAGAACAGAACAGAACAGAACAGAACAGAACAGAACAGAACAGAACAGAACAGAACAGAACAGAACAGAACAGAACAGAACAGAACAGAACAGAACAGAACAGAACAGAACAGAACAGAACAGAACAGAACAGAACAGAACAGAACAGAACAGAACAGAACAGAACAGAACAGAACAGAACAGAACAGAACAGAACAGAACAGAACAGAACAGAACAGAACAGAACAGAACAGAACAGAACAGAACAGAACAGAACAGAACAGAACAGAACAGAACAGAACAGAACAGAACAGAACAGAACAGAACAGAACAGAACAGAACAGAACAGAACAGAACAGAACAGAACAGAACAGAACAGAACAGAACAGAACAGAACAGAACAGAACAGAACAGAACAGAACAGAACAGAACAGAACAGAACAGAACAGAACAGAACAGAACAGAACAGAACAGAACAGAACAGAACAGAACAGAACAGAACAGAACAGAACAGAACAGAACAGAACAGAACAGAACAGAACAGAACAGAACAGAACAGAACAGAACAGAACAGAACAGAACAGAACAGAACAGAACAGAACAGAACAGAACAGAACAGAACAGAACAGAACAGAACAGAACAGAACAGAACAGAACAGAACAGAACAGAACAGAACAGAACAGAACAGAACAGAACAGAACAGAACAGAACAGAACAGAACAGAACAGAACAGAACAGAACAGAACAGAACAGAACAGAACAGAACAGAACAGAACAGAACAGAACAGAACAGAACAGAACAGAACAGAACAGAACAGAACAGAACAGAACAGAACAGAACAGAACAGAACAGAACAGAACAGAACAGAACAGAACAGAACAGAACAGAACAGAACAGAACAGAACAGAACAGAACAGAACAGAACAGAACAGAACAGAACAGAACAGAACAGAACAGAACAGAACAGAACAGAACAGAACAGAACAGAACAGAACAGAACAGAACAGAACAGAACAGAACAGAACAGAACAGAACAGAACAGAACAGAACAGAACAGAACAGAACAGAACAGAACAGAACAGAACAGAACAGAACAGAACAGAACAGAACAGAACAGAACAGAACAGAACAGAACAGAACAGAACAGAACAGAACAGAACAGAACAGAACAGAACAGAACAGAACAGAACAGAACAGAACAGAACAGAACAGAACAGAACAGAACAGAACAGAACAGAACAGAACAGAACAGAACAGAACAGAACAGAACAGAACAGAACAGAACAGAACAGAACAGAACAGAACAGAACAGAACAGAACAGAACAGAACAGAACAGAACAGAACAGAACAGAACAGAACAGAACAGAACAGAACAGAACAGAACAGAACAGAACAGAACAGAACAGAACAGAACAGAACAGAACAGAACAGAACAGAACAGAACAGAACAGAACAGAACAGAACAGAACAGAACAGAACAGAACAGAACAGAACAGAACAGAACAGAACAGAACAGAACAGAACAGAACAGAACAGAACAGAACAGAACAGAACAGAACAGAACAGAACAGAACAGAACAGAACAGAACAGAACAGAACAGAACAGAACAGAACAGAACAGAACAGAACAGAACAGAACAGAACAGAACAGAACAGAACAGAACAGAACAGAACAGAACAGAACAGAACAGAACAGAACAGAACAGAACAGAACAGAACAGAACAGAACAGAACAGAACAGAACAGAACAGAACAGAACAGAACAGAACAGAACAGAACAGAACAGAACAGAACAGAACAGAACAGAACAGAACAGAACAGAACAGAACAGAACAGAACAGAACAGAACAGAACAGAACAGAACAGAACAGAACAGAACAGAACAGAACAGAACAGAACAGAACAGAACAGAACAGAACAGAACAGAACAGAACAGAACAGAACAGAACAGAACAGAACAGAACAGAACAGAACAGAACAGAACAGAACAGAACAGAACAGAACAGAACAGAACAGAACAGAACAGAACAGAACAGAACAGAACAGAACAGAACAGAACAGAACAGAACAGAACAGAACAGAACAGAACAGAACAGAACAGAACAGAACAGAACAGAACAGAACAGAACAGAACAGAACAGAACAGAACAGAACAGAACAGAACAGAACAGAACAGAACAGAACAGAACAGAACAGAACAGAACAGAACAGAACAGAACAGAACAGAACAGAACAGAACAGAACAGAACAGAACAGAACAGAACAGAACAGAACAGAACAGAACAGAACAGAACAGAACAGAACAGAACAGAACAGAACAGAACAGAACAGAACAGAACAGAACAGAACAGAACAGAACAGAACAGAACAGAACAGAACAGAACAGAACAGAACAGAACAGAACAGAACAGAACAGAACAGAACAGAACAGAACAGAACAGAACAGAACAGAACAGAACAGAACAGAACAGAACAGAACAGAACAGAACAGAACAGAACAGAACAGAACAGAACAGAACAGAACAGAACAGAACAGAACAGAACAGAACAGAACAGAACAGAACAGAACAGAACAGAACAGAACAGAACAGAACAGAACAGAACAGAACAGAACAGAACAGAACAGAACAGAACAGAACAGAACAGAACAGAACAGAACAGAACAGAACAGAACAGAACAGAACAGAACAGAACAGAACAGAACAGAACAGAACAGAACAGAACAGAACAGAACAGAACAGAACAGAACAGAACAGAACAGAACAGAACAGAACAGAACAGAACAGAACAGAACAGAACAGAACAGAACAGAACAGAACAGAACAGAACAGAACAGAACAGAACAGAACAGAACAGAACAGAACAGAACAGAACAGAACAGAACAGAACAGAACAGAACAGAACAGAACAGAACAGAACAGAACAGAACAGAACAGAACAGAACAGAACAGAACAGAACAGAACAGAACAGAACAGAACAGAACAGAACAGAACAGAACAGAACAGAACAGAACAGAACAGAACAGAACAGAACAGAACAGAACAGAACAGAACAGAACAGAACAGAACAGAACAGAACAGAACAGAACAGAACAGAACAGAACAGAACAGAACAGAACAGAACAGAACAGAACAGAACAGAACAGAACAGAACAGAACAGAACAGAACAGAACAGAACAGAACAGAACAGAACAGAACAGAACAGAACAGAACAGAACAGAACAGAACAGAACAGAACAGAACAGAACAGAACAGAACAGAACAGAACAGAACAGAACAGAACAGAACAGAACAGAACAGAACAGAACAGAACAGAACAGAACAGAACAGAACAGAACAGAACAGAACAGAACAGAACAGAACAGAACAGAACAGAACAGAACAGAACAGAACAGAACAGAACAGAACAGAACAGAACAGAACAGAACAGAACAGAACAGAACAGAACAGAACAGAACAGAACAGAACAGAACAGAACAGAACAGAACAGAACAGAACAGAACAGAACAGAACAGAACAGAACAGAACAGAACAGAACAGAACAGAACAGAACAGAACAGAACAGAACAGAACAGAACAGAACAGAACAGAACAGAACAGAACAGAACAGAACAGAACAGAACAGAACAGAACAGAACAGAACAGAACAGAACAGAACAGAACAGAACAGAACAGAACAGAACAGAACAGAACAGAACAGAACAGAACAGAACAGAACAGAACAGAACAGAACAGAACAGAACAGAACAGAACAGAACAGAACAGAACAGAACAGAACAGAACAGAACAGAACAGAACAGAACAGAACAGAACAGAACAGAACAGAACAGAACAGAACAGAACAGAACAGAACAGAACAGAACAGAACAGAACAGAACAGAACAGAACAGAACAGAACAGAACAGAACAGAACAGAACAGAACAGAACAGAACAGAACAGAACAGAACAGAACAGAACAGAACAGAACAGAACAGAACAGAACAGAACAGAACAGAACAGAACAGAACAGAACAGAACAGAACAGAACAGAACAGAACAGAACAGAACAGAACAGAACAGAACAGAACAGAACAGAACAGAACAGAACAGAACAGAACAGAACAGAACAGAACAGAACAGAACAGAACAGAACAGAACAGAACAGAACAGAACAGAACAGAACAGAACAGAACAGAACAGAACAGAACAGAACAGAACAGAACAGAACAGAACAGAACAGAACAGAACAGAACAGAACAGAACAGAACAGAACAGAACAGAACAGAACAGAACAGAACAGAACAGAACAGAACAGAACAGAACAGAACAGAACAGAACAGAACAGAACAGAACAGAACAGAACAGAACAGAACAGAACAGAACAGAACAGAACAGAACAGAACAGAACAGAACAGAACAGAACAGAACAGAACAGAACAGAACAGAACAGAACAGAACAGAACAGAACAGAACAGAACAGAACAGAACAGAACAGAACAGAACAGAACAGAACAGAACAGAACAGAACAGAACAGAACAGAACAGAACAGAACAGAACAGAACAGAACAGAACAGAACAGAACAGAACAGAACAGAACAGAACAGAACAGAACAGAACAGAACAGAACAGAACAGAACAGAACAGAACAGAACAGAACAGAACAGAACAGAACAGAACAGAACAGAACAGAACAGAACAGAACAGAACAGAACAGAACAGAACAGAACAGAACAGAACAGAACAGAACAGAACAGAACAGAACAGAACAGACCAGGACAGACCAGAACAGATCAGAACAGATCAGAACAGACCAGGACAGACCAGAACAGGCCAGAACGGACCAGAACGGACCAGAACAGATCAGAACAGATCAGAACAGATCAGAACAGATCAGAACAGAACAGATCAGACCAGAACACAACACATAAGAACAGAACACACCAGAACAGACCAGGACAGAACATACCAGAACAGGCGAGAACAGGCCAGAACGGACCAGAACGGACCAGAACAGGCGAGAACAGACCAGGACAGACCAGAACATGCCACAACAGACCAGGACAGACCAGAACATGCCACAACATAACAGAACAGGCCAGAACAGGCCAGGACAGATCAGAACAGGCCACAACATAACAGAACAGGCCAGAACAGGCCAGGACAGATCAGAACAGATCAGAACAGATCAGAACAGGCGAGAACAGGCCAGAACGGACCAGAACAGACCAGGACAGATCAGAACAGATCAGAACAGATCAGAACAGACCAGGACAGACCAGAACAGACCAGGACAGATCAGAACAGACCAGGACAGACCAGAACAGATCAGAACAGATCAGAACAGATCAGAACAGACCAGGACAGACCAGAACAGGCCAGAACGGACCAGAACGGACCAGAACAGATCAGAACAGATCAGAACAGATCAGAACAGATCAGAACAGAACAGATCAGACCAGAACGCAACACATAAGAACAGAACACACCAGAACAGACCAGGACAGAACGTACCAGAACAGGCGAGAACAGGCCAGAACGGACAAGAACGGACCAGAACAGACCAGAACAGATCAGAACAGATCAGAACAGAACAGAACAGATCAGATCAGAACAGATCAGAACAGAACAGATCAGAACCGATCAGAAGAGATCAGAAGAGATCAGAACAGATCAGAACAGAACAGATCAGACCAGAACACAACACATAAGAACAGAATACACCAGAACAGAGCAGGACAGAACATACCAGAACAGATCAGAACAGACCAGAACAGATCAGAAAAGATCAGAACAGATCAGAACAGATCAGAACAGGCGAGAACAGGCCAGAACGGACCAGAACAGGCGAGAACAGGCCAGAACGGACTAGAACAGGCCAGAACAGGCCAGAACAGACCAGAACAGATCAGAACAGACCAGGACAGATCAGAACAGATTAGATCAGATCAGAACAGAACACACCAGGAAAAAGCAGAACAGATCAGAACAGAACAGACCAGGACAGACCAGAACGCAACACATAAGAACAGAACACACCAGAACAGACCAGGACAGAACGTACCAGAACAGGCGAGAACAGGCCAGAACGGACAAGAACGGACCAGAACAGACCAGAACAGATCAGAACAGATCAGAACAGAACAGAACAGATCAGAACAGATCAGATCAGAACAGACCAGAACAGATCAGAACAGATCAGAACAGATCAGAACAGATTAGATCAGATCAGAACAGAACACACCAGGAAAAAGCAGAACAGATCAGAACAGAACAGACCAGGACAGACCAGAACGCAACACATAAGAACAGAACACACCAGAACAGACCAGGACAGAACGTACCAGAACAGGCGAGAACAGGCCAGAACGGACAAGAACGGACCAGAACAGACCAGAACAGATCAGAACAGATCAGAACAGAACAGAACAGATCAGATCAGATCAGATCAGATCAGAACAGATCAGAACAGAACAGATCAGAAGAGATCAGAAGAGATCAGAAGAGATCAGAACAGATCAGAACAGAACAGATCAGACCAGAACACAACACATAAGAACAGAATACACCAGAACAGAGCAGGACAGAACATACCAGAACAGATCAGAACAGACCAGAAAAGATCAGAACAGATCAGAACAGATCAGAACAGGCGAGAACAGGCCAGAACGGACCAGAACAGGCGAGAACAGGCCAGAACGGACTAGAACAGGCCAGAACATACCAGAACAGACCAGGACAGACCAGGACAGACCAGAACAGATCAGAACAGACCAGAACAGATCAGAACAGATCAGAACAGATCAGAACAGAACAGACCAGGACAGAACATACCAGAACAGGCGAGAACAGGCCAGAACGGACCAGAACAGACCAGAACAGACCGGGACAGACCAGGACAGACCAGGACAGACCAGAACAGACCAGGACAGACCAGAACAGTTCAACACAGACCGGGACAGACCAGATCAGGCCAGAACAGACCAGAACAGATCAGAACAGATCAGAACAGATCAGAACGGACCAGAACGGACCAGAACGGACCAGAACAGACCAGAACAGACCGGGACAGACCAGAACACAACACATAAGAACAGAACACTCCAGAACAGACCAGGACAGAACATACCAGAACAGGCGAGAACAGGCCAGAACGGACCAGAACAGACCAGAACAGACCGGGACAGACCAGGACAGACCAGGACAGACCAGAACAGACCAGGACAGACCAGAACATGCCACAACAGACCAGAACAGATCAACACAGACCAGGACAGACCAGAACAGGCCACAACATAACAGAACAGGCCAGAACAGACCAGGACAGATCAGAACAGATCAGAACAGACCAGGACAGACCAGAACAGGCCAGAACGGACCAGAACGGACCAGAACGGACCAGAACGGACCAGAACAGACCAGGACAGACCAGAACAGGCCAGAAAGGACCAGAACGGACCGGGACAGACCAGAACACAACACATAAGAACAGAACACTCCAGAACAGACCAGGACAGAACATACCAGAACAGGCGAGAACAGGCCAGAGCGGACCAGAACGGACCAGAACAGATCAGAACAGATCAGGACAGATCAGAACAGATCAGAACAGATCAGAACAGACCAGGACAGACCAGAACAGGCCAGAACGGACCAGAACGGACAAGAACAGGCGAGAACAGACCAGGACAGACCAGAACATGCCACAACAGACCAGGACAGACCAGAACATGCCACAACAGACCAGAACAGATCAACACAGACCAGGACAGACCAGAACAGGCCACAACATAACAGAACAGGCCAGAACAGGCCAGGACAGATCAGAACAGATCAGAACAGATCAGAACAGGCGAGAACAGGCCAGAACGGACCAGAACAGACCAGGACAGATCAGAACAGATCAGAACAGATCAGAACAGACCAGGACAGACCAGAACAGACCAGGACAGACCAGGACAGACCAGAACAGACCAGAACATACCAGAACAGGCCAGAACAGACCAGAGCAGGCCAGAACAGACCAGAACAGATCAGAACAGACCAGGACAGACCAGAACAGATCAGAACAGATCAGAACAGATCAGAACAGACCAGGACAGACCAGAACAGGCCAGAACGGACCAGAACGGACCAGAACAGATCAGAACAGATCAGAACAGATCAGAACAGATCAGAACAGAACAGATCAGACCAGAACACAGCACATAAGAACAGAACACACCAGAACAGACCAGGACAGAACATACCAGAACAGGCGAGAACAGGCCAGAACGGACCAGAACGGACCAGAACAGACCAGAACAGATCAGAACAGATCAGATCAGAACAGACCAGAACAGATCAGAACAGATCAGAACAGATCAGAACAGATTAGAACAGATCAGAACAGAACACACCAGGAAAAAGCAGAACAGATCAGAACAGAACAGACCAGGACAGACCAGAACGCAACACATAAGAACAGAACACACCAGAACAGACCAGGACAGAACGTACCAGAACAGGCGAGAACAGGCCAGAACGGACAAGAACGGACCAGAACAGACCAGAACAGATCAGAACAGATCAGAACAGAACAGATCAGATCAGATCAGAACAGATCAGAACAGAACAGATCAGAACCGATCAGAAGAGATCAGAAGAGATCAGAACAGATCAGAACAGAACAGATCAGACCAGAACACAACACATAAGAACAGAATACACCAGAACAGAGCAGGACAGAACATACCAGAACAGATCAGAACAGACCAGAACAGATCAGAAAAGATCAGAACAGATCAGAACAGATCAGAACAGGCGAGAACAGGCCAGAACGGACCAGAACAGGCGAGAACAGGCCAGAACGGACCAGAACGGACCAGAACAGACCAGAACAGATCAGAACAGATCAGATCAGAACAGACCAGAACAGATCAGAACAGATCAGAACAGAACAGATCAGACCAGAACACAACACATAAGAACAGAACACACCAGAACAGACCAGGACAGAACATACCAGAACAGGCGAGAACAGGCCAGAACGGACCAGAACGGACCAGAACAGGCGAGAACAGACCAGGACAGACCAGAACATGCCACAACAGACCAGGACAGACCAGAACATGCCACAACAGACCAGAACAGATCAACACAGACCAGGACAGACCAGAACATGCCACAACAGACCAGGACAGACCAGAACATGCCAGAACAGGCCAGAACAGACCAGAACAGGCCAGAACAGACCAGAACAGATCAGAACAGACCAGGACAGACCAGAACAGATCAGAACAGATCAGAACAGATCAGAACAGACCAGGACAGACCAGAACGGACCAGAACGGACCAGAACAGATCAGAACAGATCAGAACAGATCAGAACAGATCAGAACAGAACAGATCAGACCAGAACACAACACATAAGAACAGAACACACCAGAACAGACCAGGACAGAACATACCAGAACAGGCGAGAACAGGCCAGAACGGACCAGAACGGACCAGAACAGACCAGAACAGATCAGAACAGATCAGATCAGAACAGACCAGAACAGATCAGAACAGATCAGAACAGATCAGAACAGATCAGAACAGATTAGAACAGATCAGAACAGAACACACCAGGAAAAAGCAGAACAGATCAGAACAGAACAGACCAGGACAGACCAGAACGCAACACATAAGAACAGAACACACCAGAACAGACCAGGACAGAACGTACCAGAACAGGCGAGAACAGGCCAGAACGGACAAGAACGGACCAGAACAGACCAGAACAGATCAGAACAGATCAGAACAGATCAGATCAGAACAGATCAGAACAGAACAGATCAGAACCGATCAGAAGAGATCAGAAGAGATCAGAACAGATCAGAACAGAACAGATCAGACCAGAACACAACACATAAGAACAGAATACACCAGAACAGAGCAGGACAGAACATACCAGAACAGATCAGAACAGACCAGAACAGATCAGAAAAGATCAGAACAGATCAGAACAGATCAGAACAGGCGAGAACAGGCCAGAACGGACCAGAACAGGCGAGAACAGGCCAGAACGGACTAGAACAGGCCAGAACAGACCAGGACAGATCAGAACAGATCAGAACAGAACAGATCAGATCAGAACAGATCAGAACAGAACAGATCAGAACAGATCAGAAAAGATCAGAACAGATCAGATCAGATCAGAACAGGCGAGAACAGGCCAGAACGGACCAGAACAGACCAGGACAGATCAGAACAGATCAGAACAGATCAGAACAGACCAGGACACAACACATAAGAACAGAATACACCAGAACAGAGCAGGACAGAACATACCAGAACAAATCAGAACAGACCAGAACAGACCAGAACAGATCAGAAAAGATCAGAACAGATCAGAACAGATCAGAACAGGCGAGAACAGGCCAGAACGGACCAGAACAGGCGAGAACAGGCCAGAACGGACTAGAACAGGCCAGAACATACCAGAACAGACCAGGACAGACCAGGACAGACCAGAACAGACCAGGACAGACCAGAACATGCCACAACAGACCAGAACAGATCAACACAGACCAGGACAGACCAGAACAGGCCACAACATAACAGAACAGGCCAGAACAGACCAGGACAGATCAGAACAGATCAGAACAGACCAGAACAGATCAGAACAGATCAGAACAGATCAGAACAGATCAGAACAGAACAGACCAGGACAGAACATACCAGAACAGGCGAGAACAGGCCAGAACGGACCAGAACAGACCAGAACAGACCAGAACAGTTCAACACAGACCGGGACAGACCAGATCAGGCCAGAACAGACCAGAACAGATCAGAACAGATCAGAACAGATCAGAACAGGCGAGAACAGGCCAGAACGGACCAGAACAGATCAGAACAGATCAGATCAGAACAGACCAGAACAGATCAGAACAGATCAGAACAGATCAGAACAGATTAGAACAGATCAGAACAGAACACACCAGGAAAAAGCAGAACAGATCAGAACAGAACAGACCAGGACAGACCAGAACGCAACACATAAGAACAGAACACACCAGAACAGACCAGGACAGAACGTACCAGAACAGGCGAGAACAGGCCAGAACGGACAAGAACGGACCAGAACAGACCAGAACAGATCAGAACAGATCAGAACAGATCAGAACAGAACAGATCAGATCAGAACAGATCAGAACAGAACAGATCAGAACCGATCAGAAGAGATCAGAAGAGATCAGAACAGATCAGAACAGAACAGATCAGACCAGAACACAACACATAAGAACAGAATACACCAGAACAGAGCAGGACAGAACATACCAGAACAGATCAGAACAGACCAGAACAGATCAGAAAAGATCAGAACAGATCAGAACAGATCAGAACAGGCGAGAACAGGCCAGAACGGACCAGAACAGGCGAGAACAGGCCAGAACGGACTAGAACAGGCCAGAACATACCAGAACAGACCAGGACAGACCAGGACAGACCAGAACAGATCAACACAGACCAGGACAGACCAGAACAGGCCACAACATAACAGAACAGGCCAGAACAGACCAGGACAGATCAGAACAGATCAGAACAGACCAGAACAGATCAGAACAGATCAGAACAGATCAGAACAGAACAGACCAGGACAGAACATACCAGAACAGGCGAGAACAGGCCAGAACGGACCAGAACAGGCGAGAACAGGCCAGAACGGACTAGAACAGGCCAGAACAGGCCAGAACAGACCAGAACAGATCAGAACAGACCAGGACAGACCAGAACAGATCAGAACAGATCAAAACAGATCAGAACAGACCAGGACAGACCAGAACAGGCCAGAACGGACCAGAACGGACCAGAACAGATCAGAACAGATCAGAACAGATCAGAACAGATCAGAACAGAACAGATCAGACCAGAACACAACACATAAGAACAGAACACACCAGAACAGACCAGGACAGAACATACCAGAATAGGCGAGAACAGGCCAGAACGGACCAGAACGGACCAGAACAGGCGAGAACAGACCAGGACAGACCAGAACATGCCACAACAGACCAGGACAGACCAGAACATGCCACAACAGACCAGAACAGATCAACACAGACCAGGACAGACCAGAACAGGCCACAACATAACAGAACAGGCCAGAACAGGCCAGGACAGATCAGAACAGATCAGAACAGATCAGAACAGGCGAGAACAGGCCAGAACGGACCAGAACAGACCAGGACAGATCAGAACAGATCAGAACAGATCAGAACAGACCAGGACAGACCAGAACAGATCAGAACAGATCAGAACAGATCAGAACAGACCAGGACAGACCAGAACAGGCCAGAACGGACCAGAACGGACCAGAACAGATCAGAACAGATCAGAACAGATCAGAACAGATCAGAACAGAACAGATCAGACCAGAACACAACACATAAGAACAGAACACACCAGAACAGACCAGGACAGAACATACCAGAACAGGCGAGAACAGGCCAGAACGGACCAGAACGGACCAGAACAGACCAGAACAGATCAGAACAGATCAGATCAGAACAGACCAGAACAGATCAGAACAGATCAGAACAGATCAGAACAGATCAGAACAGATTAGAACAGATCAGAACAGAACACACCAGGAAAAAGCAGAACAGATCAGAACAGAACAGACCAGGACAGACCAGAACGCAACACATAAGAACAGAACACACCAGAACAGACCAGGACAGAACGTACCAGAACAGGCGAGAACAGGCCAGAACGGACAAGAACGGACCAGAACAGACCAGAACAGATCAGAACAGATCAGAACAGAACAGAACAGATCAGATCAGAACAGATCAGAACAGAACAGATCAGAACCGATCAGAAGAGATCAGAAGAGATCAGAACAGATCAGAACAGAACAGATCAGACCAGAACACAACACATAAGAACAGAATACACCAGAACAGAGCAGGACAGAACATACCAGAACAGATCAGAACAGACCAGAACAGATCAGAAAAGATCAGAACAGATCAGAACAGATCAGAACAGGCGAGAACAGGCCAGAACGGACCAGAACAGGCGAGAACAGGCCAGAACGGACTAGAACAGGCCAGAACAGGCCAGAACAGACCAGAACAGATCAGAACAGACCAGGACAGACCAGAACAGATCAGAACAGATCAGAACAGATCAGAACAGACCAGGACAGACCAGAACAGGCCAGAACGGACCAGAACGGACCAGAACAGATCAGAACAGATCAGAACAGATCAGAACAGATCAGAACAGAACAGATCAGACCAGAACACAACACATAAGAACAGAACACACCAGAACAGACCAGGACAGAACATACCAGAACAGGCGAGAACAGGCCAGAACGGACCAGAACGGACCAGAACAGACCAGAACAGATCAGAACAGATCAGATCAGAACAGACCAGAACAGATCAGAACAGATCAGAACAGATCAGAACAGATTAGATCAGATCAGAACAGAACACACCAGGAAAAAGCAGAACAGATCAGAACAGAACAGACCAGGACAGACCAGAACAGATCAGAACAGATCAGAACAGAACAGACCAGGACAGAACATACCAGAACAGGCGAGAACAGGCCAGAACGGACCAGAACAGACCAGAACAGACCAGAACAGTTCAACACAGACCGGGAAAGACCAGATCAGGCCAGAACAGACCAGAACAGATCAGAACAGACCAGAACAGATCAGAACAGATCAGAACAGATTAGATCAGATCAGAACAGAACACACCAGGAAAAAGCAGAACAGATCAGAACAGAACAGACCAGGACAGACCAGAACAGATCAGAACAGATCAGAACAGATCAGAACAGATCAGAACAGAACAGACCAGGACAGAACATACCAGAACAGGCGAGAACAGGCCAGAACGGACCAGAACAGACCAGAACAGATCAGAACAGATCAGAACAGAACAGATCAGATCAGATCAGATCAGATCAGAACAGATCAGAACAGAACAGATCAGAAGAGATCAGAAGAGATCAGAAGAGATCAGAACAGATCAGAACAGAACAGATCAGACCAGAACACAACACATAAGAACAGAATACACCAGAACAGAGCAGGACAGAACATACCAGAACAGATCAGAACAGACCAGAAAAGATCAGAACAGATCAGAACAGATCAGAACAGGCGAGAACAGGCCAGAACGGACCAGAACAGGCGAGAACAGGCCAGAACGGACTAGAACAGGCCAGAACATACCAGAACAGACCAGGACAGACCAGGACAGACCAGAACAGACCAGGACAGACCAGAACATGCCACAACAGACCAGAACAGATCAACACAGACCAGGACAGACCAGAACAGGCCACAACATAACAGAACAGGCCAGAACAGACCAGGACAGATCAGAACAGATCAGAACAGACCAGAACAGATCAGAACAGATCAGAACAGATCAGAACAGAACAGACCAGGACAGAACATACCAGAACAGGCGAGAACAGGCCAGAACGGACCAGAACAGACCAGAACAGACCAGAACAGTTCAACACAGACCGGGAAAGACCAGATCAGGCCAGAACAGACCAGAACAGATCAGAACAGATCAGAACAGATCAGAACAGGCGAGAACAGGCCAGAACGGACCAGAACAGGCGAGAACAGGCCAGAACGGACTAGAACAGGCCAGAACGGACCAGAACGGACCAGAACGGACCAGAACAGACCAGAACAGACCGGGACAGACCAGAACACAACACATAAGAACAGAACACTCCAGAACAGACCAGGACAGAACATACCAGAACAGGCGAGAACAGGCCAGAACGGACCAGAACAGACCAGAACAGACCGGGACAGACCAGGACAGACCAGGACAGACCAGAACAGACCAGGACAGACCAGAACATGCCACAACAGACCAGAACAGATCAACACAGACCAGGACAGACCAGAACAGGCCACAACATAACAGAACAGGCCAGAACAGACCAGGACAGATCAGAACAGATCAGAACAGACCAGGACAGACCAGAACAGGCCAGAACGGACCAGAACGGACCAGAACGGACCAGAACGGACCAGAACAGACCAGGACAGACCAGAACAGGCCAGAAAGGACCAGAACGGACCGGGACAGACCAGAACACAACACATAAGAACAGAACACTCCAGAACAGACCAGGACAGAACATACCAGAACAGGCGAGAACAGGCCAGAGCGGACCAGAACGGACCAGAACAGATCAGAACAGATCAGGACAGATCAGAACAGATCAGAACAGATCAGAACAGATCAGAACAGACCAGGACAGACCAGAACAGGCCAGAACGGACCAGAACGGACAAGAACAGGCGAGAACAGACCAGGACAGACCAGAACATGCCACAACAGACCAGGACAGACCAGAACATGCCACAACAGACCAGAACAGATCAACACAGACCAGGACAGACCAGAACAGGCCACAACATAACAGAACAGGCCAGAACAGGCCAGGACAGATCAGAACAGATCAGAACAGATCAGAACAGGCGAGAACAGGCCAGAACGGACCAGAACAGACCAGGACAGATCAGAACAGATCAGAACAGATCAGAACAGACCAGGACAGACCAGAACAGACCAGGACAGACCAGGACAGACCAGAACAGACCAGAACATACCAGAACAGGCCAGAACAGACCAGAACAGGCCAGAACAGACCAGAACAGATCAGAACAGACCAGGACAGACCAGAACAGATCAGAACAGATCAGAACAGATCAGAACAGACCAGGACAGACCAGAACAGGCCAGAACGGACCAGAACGGACCAGAACAGATCAGAACAGATCAGAACAGATCAGAACAGATCAGAACAGAACAGATCAGACCAGAACACAGCACATAAGAACAGAACACACCAGAACAGACCAGGACAGAACATACCAGAACAGGCGAGAACAGGCCAGAACGGACCAGAACGGACCAGAACAGACCAGAACAGATCAGAACAGATCAGATCAGAACAGACCAGAACAGATCAGAACAGATCAGAACAGATCAGAACAGATTAGAACAGATCAGAACAGAACACACCAGGAAAAAGCAGAACAGATCAGAACAGAACAGACCAGGACAGACCAGAACGCAACACATAAGAACAGAACACACCAGAACAGACCAGGACAGAACGTACCAGAACAGGCGAGAACAGGCCAGAACGGACAAGAACGGACCAGAACAGACCAGAACAGATCAGAACAGATCAGAACAGAACAGACCAGAACAGATCAGAACAGATCAGAACAGAACAGATCAGATCAGATCAGAACAGATCAGAACAGAACAGATCAGAACCGATCAGAAGAGATCAGAAGAGATCAGAACAGATCAGAACAGAACAGATCAGACCAGAACACAACACATAAGAACAGAATACACCAGAACAGAGCAGGACAGAACATACCAGAACAGATCAGAACAGACCAGAACAGATCAGAAAAGATCAGAAAAGATCAGAACAGATCAGAACAGATCAGAACAGGCGAGAACAGGCCAGAACGGACCAGAACAGGCGAGAACAGGCCAGAACGGACTAGAACAGGCCAGAACAGGCCAGAACAGACCAGAACAGATCAGAACAGACCAGGACAGACCAGAACAGATCAGAACAGATCAGAACAGATCAGAACAGACCAGGACAGACCAGAACAGGCCAGAACGGACCAGAACGGACCAGAACAGATCAGAACAGATCAGAACAGAACAGATCAGACCAGAACACAACACATAAGAACAGAACACACCAGAACAGACCAGGACAGAACATACCAGAACAGGCGAGAACAGGCCAGAACGGACCAGAACGGACCAGAACAGGCGAGAACAGACCAGGACAGACCAGAACATGCCACAACAGACCAGGACAGATCAGAACAGATCAGAACAGATCAGAACAGACCAGGACAGACCAGAACAGACCAGGACAGACCAGGACAGACCAGAACAGACCAGAACATACCAGAACAGGCCAGAACAGACCAGAACAGGCCAGAACAGACCAGAACAGATCAGAACAGACCAGGACAGACCAGAACAGATCAGAACAGATCAGAACAGATCAGAACAGATCAGAACAGACCAGGACAGACCAGAACAGGCCAGAACGGACCAGAACGGACCAGAACAGATCAGAACAGATCAGAACAGATCAGAACAGATCAGAACAGAACAGATCAGACCAGAACACAACACATAAGAACAGAACACACCAGAACAGACCAGGACAGAACATACCAGAACAGGCGAGAACAGGCCAGAACGGACCAGAACGGACCAGAACAGACCAGAACAGATCAGAACAGATCAGATCAGAACAGACCAGAACAGATCAGAACAGATCAGAACAGATCAGAACAGATTAGAACAGATCAGAACAGAACACACCAGGAAAAAGCAGAACAGATCAGAACAGAACAGACCAGGACAGACCAGAACGCAACACATAAGAACAGAACACACCAGAACAGACCAGGACAGAACGTACCAGAACAGGCGAGAACAGGCCAGAACGGACAAGAACGGACCAGAACAGACCAGAACAGATCAGAATAGATCAGAACAGAACAGATCAGATCAGAACAGATCAGAACAGAACAGATCAGAACCGATCAGAAGAGATCAGAAGAGATCAGAACAGATCAGAACAGAACAGATCAGACCAGAACACAACACATAAGAACAGAATACACCAGAACAGAGCAGGACAGAACATACCAGAACAGATCAGAACAGACCAGAACAGATCAGAAAAGATCAGAACAGATCAGAACAGATCAGAACAGGCGAGAACAGGCCAGAACGGACCAGAACAGGCGAGAACAGGCCAGAACGGACTAGAACAGGCCAGAACAGACCAGGACAGATCAGAACAGATCAGAACAGAACAGATCAGATCAGAACAGATCAGAACAGAACAGATCAGAACAGATCAGAAAAGATCAGAACAGATCAGATCAGATCAGAACAGGCGAGAACAGGCCAGAACGGACCAGAACAGACCAGGACAGATCAGAACAGATCAGAACAGATCAGAACAGACCAGGACAGACCAGAACAGACCAGGACAGACCAGGACAGACCAGAACAGACCAGAACATACCAGAACAGGCCAGAACAGACCAGAACAGGCCAGAACAGACCAGAACAGATCAGAACAGACCAGGACAGACCAGAACAGATCAGAACAGATCAGAACAGATCAGAACAGACCAGGACAGACCAGAACAGGCCAGAACGGACCAGAACGGACCAGAACAGATCAGAACAGATCAGAACAGATCAGAACAGATCAGAACAGAACAGATCAGACCAGAACACAACACATAAGAACAGAACACACCAGAACAGACCAGGACAGAACATACCAGAACAGGCGAGAACAGGCCAGAACGGACAAGAACGGACCAGAACAGACCAGAACAGATCAGAACAGATCAGAACAGAACAGATCAGATCAGAACAGATCAGAACAGAACAGATCAGAACCGATCAGAAGAGATCAGAAGAGATCAGAACAGATCAGAACAGAACAGATCAGACCAGAACACAACACATAAGAACAGAATACACCAGAACAGAGCAGGACAGAACATACCAGAACAGATCAGAACAGACCAGAACAGACCAGAACAGATCAGAAAAGATCAGAACAGATCAGAACAGATCAGAACAGGCGAGAACAGGCCAGAACGGACCAGAACAGGCGAGAACAGGCCAGAACGGACTAGAACAGGCCAGAACATACCAGAACAGACCAGGACAGACCAGGACAGACCAGAACAGACCAGGACAGACCAGAACATGCCACAACAGACCAGAACAGATCAACACAGACCAGGACAGACCAGAACAGGCCACAACATAACAGAACAGGCCAGAACAGACCAGGACAGATCAGAACAGATCAGAACAGACCAGAACAGATCAGAACAGATCAGAACAGATCAGAACAGAACAGACCAGGACAGAACATACCAGAACAGGCGAGAACAGGCCAGAACGGACCAGAACAGACCAGAACAGACCAGAACAGTTCAACACAGACCGGGACAGACCAGATCAGGCCAGAACAGACCAGAACAGATCAGAACAGATCAGAACAGATCAGAACAGGCGAGAACAGGCCAGAACGGACCAGAACAGATCAGAACAGATCAGATCAGAACAGACCAGAACAGATCAGAACAGATCAGAACAGATCAGAACAGATTAGAACAGATCAGAACAGAACACACCAGGAAAAAGCAGAACAGATCAGAACAGAACAGACCAGGACAGACCAGAACGCAACACATAAGAACAGAACACACCAGAACAGACCAGGACAGAACGTACCAGAACAGGCGAGAACAGGCCAGAACGGACAAGAACGGACCACAACAGACCAGAACAGATCAGAACAGATCAGAACAGATCAGAACAGAACAGATCAGATCAGAACAGATCAGAACAGAACAGATCAGAACCGATCAGAAGAGATCAGAAGAGATCAGAACAGATCAGAACAGAACAGATCAGACCAGAACACAACACATAAGAACAGAATACACCAGAACAGAGCAGGACAGAACATACCAGAACAGATCAGAACAGACCAGAACAGATCAGAAAAGATCAGAACAGATCAGAACAGATCAGAACAGGCGAGAACAGGCCAGAACGGACCAGAACAGGCGAGAACAGGCCAGAACGGACTAGAACAGGCCAGAACATACCAGAACAGACCAGGACAGACCAGGACAGACCAGAACAGACCAGGACAGACCAGAACATGCCACAACAGACCAGAACAGATCAACACAGACCAGGACAGACCAGAACAGGCCACAACATAACAGAACAGGCCAGAACAGACCAGGACAGATCAGAACAGATCAGAACAGACCAGAACAGATCAGAACAGATCAGAACAGATCAGAACAGAACAGACCAGGACAGAACATACCAGAACAGGCGAGAACAGGCCAGAACGGACCAGAACAGACCAGAACAGACCAGAACAGTTCAACACAGACCGGGACAGACCAGATCAGGCCAGAACAGACCAGAACAGATCAGAACAGATCAGAACAGATCAGAACAGGCGAGAACAGGCCAGAACGGACCAGAACAGGCGAGAACAGGCCAGAACGGACTAGAACAGGCCAGAACGGACCAGAACGGACCAGAACGGACCAGAACAGACCAGAACAGACCGGGACAGACCAGAACAGGCCAGGACAGACCAGGACAGACCAGGACAGACCAGAACAGACCAGGACAGACCAGAACATGCCACAACAGACCAGAACAGATCAACACAGACCAGGACAGACCAGAACAGGCCACAACATAACAGAACAGGCCAGAACAGACCAGGACAGATCAGAACAGATCAGAACAGACCAGGACAGACCAGAACAGGCCAGAACGGACCAGAACGGACCAGAACGGACCAGAACGGACCAGAACGGACCAGAACAGACCAGGACAGACCAGAACAGGCCAGAAAGGACCAGAACGGACCAGAACGGACCAGAACAGACCAGGACAGACCGGGACAGACCAGAACACAACACATAAGAACAGAACACTCCAGAACAGACCAGGACAGAACATACCAGAACAGGCGAGAACAGGCCAGAGCGGACCAGAACGGACCAGAACAGATCAGAACAGATCAGGACAGATCAGAACAGATCAGAACAGATCAGAACAGACCAGGACAGACCAGAACAGGCCAGAACGGACCAGGACAGACCAGAACATGCCACAACAGACCAGAACAGATCAACACAGACCAGGACAGACCAGGACAGGCCACAACATAACAGAACAGGCCAGAACAGGCCAGAACAGACCAGGACAGATCAGAACAGATCAGAACAGACCAGGACAGACCAGAACAGGCCAGAACGGACCAGAACGGACCAGAACGGACCAGAACGGACCAGAACAGACCAGGACAGACCAGAACAGGCCAGAAAGGACCAGAACGGACCGGGACAGACCAGAACACAACACATAAGAACAGAACACTCCAGAACAGACCAGGACAGAACATACCAGAACAGGCGAGAACAGGCCAGAGCGGACCAGAACGGACCAGAACAGATCAGAACAGATCAGGACAGATCAGAACAGATCAGAACAGATCAGAACAGACCAGGACAGACCAGAACAGGCCAGAACGGACCAGAACGGACAAGAACAGGCGAGAACAGACCAGGACAGACCAGAACATGCCACAACAGACCAGGACAGACCAGAACATGCCACAACAGACCAGAACAGATCAACACAGACCAGGACAGACCAGAACAGGCCACAACATAACAGAACAGGCCAGAACAGGCCAGGACAGATCAGAACAGATCAGAACAGAACAGAACAGGCGAGAACAGGCCAGAACGGACCAGAACAGACCAGGACAGATCAGAACAGACCAGGACAGACCAGAACAGATCAGAACAGATCAGAACAGATCAGAACAGACCAGGACAGACCAGAACAGGCCAGAACGGACCAGAACGGACCAGAACAGATCAGAACAGATCAGAACAGATCAGAACAGATCAGAACAGAACAGATCAGACCAGAACACAGCACATAAGAACAGAACACACCAGAACAGACCAGGACAGAACATACCAGAACAGGCGAGAACAGGCCAGAACGGACCAGAACGGACCAGAACAGACCAGAACAGATCAGAACAGATCAGATCAGAACAGACCAGAACAGATCAGAACAGATCAGAACAGATCAGAACAGATTAGAACAGATCAGAACAGAACACACCAGGAAAAAGCAGAACAGATCAGAACAGAACAGACCAGGACAGACCAGAACGCAACACATAAGAACAGAACACACCAGAACAGACCAGGACAGAACGTACCAGAACAGGCGAGAACAGGCCAGAACGGACAAGAACGGACCAGAACAGACCAGAACAGATCAGAACAGATCAGAACAGATCAGATCAGATCAGAACAGATCAGAACAGAACAGATCAGAACCGATCAGAAGAGATCAGAAGAGATCAGAACAGATCAGAACAGAACAGATCAGACCAGAACACAACACATAAGAACAGAATACACCAGAACAGAGCAGGACAGAACATACCAGAACAGATCAGAACAGACCAGAACAGATCAGAAAAGATCAGAACAGATCAGAACAGATCAGAACAGGCGAGAACAGGCCAGAACGGACTAGAACAGGCCAGAACAGGCCAGAACAGACCAGAACAGATCAGAACAGACCAGGACAGACCAGAACAGATCAGAACAGATCAGAACAGATCAGAACAGACCAGGACAGACCAGAACAGGCCAGAACGGACCAGAACGGACCAGAACAGATCAGAACAGATCAGAACAGATCAGAACAGATCAGAACAGAACAGATCAGACCAGAACACAACACATAAGAACAGAACACACCAGAACAGACCAGGACAGAACATACCAGAACAGGCGAGAACAGGCCAGAACGGACCAGAACGGACCAGAACAGACCAGAACAGATCAGAACAGATCAGATCAGAACAGACCAGAACAGATCAGAACAGATCAGAACAGATCAGAACAGATTAGAACAGATCAGAACAGAACACACCAGGAAAAAGCAGAACAGATCAGAACAGAACAGACCAGGACAGACCAGAACGCAACACATAAGAACAGAACACACCAGAACAGACCAGGACAGAACGTACCAGAACAGGCGAGAACAGGCCAGAACGGACAAGAACGGACCAGAACAGACCAGAACAGATCAGAACAGATCAGAACAGAACAGATCAGATCAGAACAGATCAGAACAGAACAGATCAGAACCGATCAGAAGAGATCAGAAGAGATCAGAACAGATCAGAACAGAACAGATCAGACCAGAACACAACACATAAGAACAGAATACACCAGAACAGAGCAGGACAGAACATACCAGAACAGATCAGAACAGACCAGAACAGATCAGAAAAGATCAGAACAGATCAGAACAGATCAGAACAGGCGAGAACAGGCCAGAACGGACCAGAACAGGCGAGAACAGGCCAGAACGGACTAGAACAGGCCAGAACATACCAGAACAGACCAGGACAGACCAGGACAGACCAGAACGGACCAGAACAGACCAGGACAGATCAGAACAGATCAGAACAGACCAGAACAGATCAGAACAGATCAGAACAGATCAGAACAGGCGAGAACAGGCCAGAACGGACCAGAACAGGCGAGAAC
The DNA here is from genome assembly GCA_964023945.1 of Ectemnius cavifrons. NCBI lineage: Eukaryota > Metazoa > Arthropoda > Insecta > Hymenoptera > Crabronidae > Ectemnius > Ectemnius cavifrons. The sequence goes on along the minus strand of OZ030386.1, from coordinate 171,957 downwards.
AGGCCAGAACGGACTAGAACAGGCCAGAACGGACCAGAACGGACCAGAACGGACCAGAACAGACCAGAACAGACCGGGACAGACCAGAACAGGCCAGGACAGACCAGGACAGACCAGGACAGACCAGAACAGGCGAGAACAGGCCAGAACGGACCAGAACAGACCAGAACAGACCAGAACAGTTCAACACAGACCGGGACAGACCAGATCAGGCCAGAACAGACCAGAACAGATCAGAACAGATCAGAACAGATCAGAACAGGCGAGAACAGGCCAGAACGGACCAGAACAGGCGAGAACAGGCCAGAACGGACTAGAACAGGCCAGAACGGACCAGAACGGACCAGAACGGACCAGAACAGACCAGAACAGACCGGGACAGACCAGAACAGGCCAGGACAGACCAGGACAGACCAGGACAGACCAGAACAGACCAGGACAGACCAGAACATGCCACAACAGACCAGAACAGATCAACACAGACCAGGACAGACCAGAACAGGCCACAACATAACAGAACAGGCCAGAACAGACCAGGACAGATCAGAACAGATCAGAACAGACCAGGACAGACCAGAACAGGCCAGAACGGACCAGAACGGACCAGAACGGACCAGAACGGACCAGAACAGACCAGGACAGACCAGAACAGGCCAGAAAGGACCAGAACGGACCAGAACGGACCAGAACAGACCAGGACAGACCGGGACAGACCAGAACACAACACATAAGAACAGAACACTCCAGAACAGACCAGGGCAGAACATACCAGAACAGGCGAGAACAGGCCAGAGCGGACCAGAACGGACCAGAACAGATCAGAACAGATCAGGACAGATCAGAACAGATCAGAACAGATCAGAACAGACCAGGACAGACCAGAACAGGCCAGAACGGACCAGAACGGACAAGAACAGGCGAGAACAGACCAGGACAGACCAGAACATGCCACAACAGACCAGGACAGACCAGAACATGCCACAACAGACCAGAACAGATCAACACAGACCAGGACAGACCAGAACAGGCCACAACATAACAGAACAGGCCAGAACAGGCCAGGACAGATCAGAACAGATCAGAACAGATCAGAACAGGCGAGAACAGGCCAGAACGGACCAGAACAGACCAGGACAGATCAGAACAGATCAGAACAGATCAGAACAGACCAGGACAGACCAGAACAGACCAGGACAGCCCAGGACAGACCAGAACAGACCAGAACATACCAGAACAGGCCAGAACAGACCAGAACAGGCCAGAACAGACCAGAACAGATCAGAACAGACCAGGACAGACCAGAACAGATCAGAACAGATCAGAACAGATCAGAACAGACCAGGACAGACCAGAACAGGCCAGAACGGACCAGAACGGACCAGAACAGATCAGAACAGATCAGAACAGATCAGAACAGATCAGAACAGAACAGATCAGACCAGAACACAACACATAAGAACAGAACACACCAGAACAGACCAGGACAGAACATACCAGAACAGGCGAGAACAGGCCAGAACGGACCAGGACAGACCAGAACAGATCAGAACAGATCAGAACAGATCAGAACAGACCAGGACAGACCAGAACAGGCCAGAACGGACCAGAACGGACCAGAACAGATCAGAACAGATCAGAACAGATCAGAACAGATCAGAACAGATCAGAACAGAACAGATCAGACCAGAACACAACACATAAGAACAGAACACACCAGAACAGACCAGGACAGAACATACCAGAACAGGCGAGAACAGGCCAGAACGGACCAGAACGGACCAGAACAGACCAGAACAGATCAGAACAGATCAGATCAGATCAGAACAGACCAGAACAGATCAGAACAGATCAGAACAGATCAGAACAGATTAGAACAGATCAGAACAGAACACACCAGGAAAAAGCAGAACAGATCAGAACAGAACAGACCAGGACAGACCAGAACGCAACACATAAGAACAGAACACACCAGAACAGACCAGGACAGAACGTACCAGAACAGGCGAGAACAGGCCAGAACGGACAAGAACGGACCAGAACAGACCAGGACAGATCAGAACAGATCAGAACAGATCAGAACAGGCGAGAACAGGCCAGAACGGACCAGAACAGACCAGGACAGATCAGAACAGATCAGAACAGATCAGAACAGACCAGGACAGACCAGAACAGACCAGGACAGACCAGGACAGACCAGAACAGACCAGAACATACCAGAACAGGCCAGAACAGACCAGAACAGGCCAGAACAGACCAGAACAGATCAGAACAGACCAGGACAGACCAGAACAGATCAGAACAGATCAGAACAGATCAGAACAGACCAGGACAGACCAGAACAGGCCAGAACGGACCAGAACGGACCAGAACAGACCAGAACAGATCAGAACAGATCAGATCAGAACAGACCAGAACAGATCAGAACAGATCAGAACAGATCAGAACAGATTAGAACAGATCAGAACAGAACACACCAGGAAAAAGCAGAACAGATCAGAACAGAACAGACCAGGACAGACCAGGACAGATCAGAACAGATCAGAACAGATCAGAACAGACCAGGACAGACCAGGACAGACCAGGACAGACCAGAACAGACCAGAACAGACCAGGACAGACCAGAACATGCCACAACAGACCAGAACAGATCAACACAGACCAGGACAGACCAGAACAGGCCACAACATAACAGAACAGGCCAGAACAGACCAGGACAGGCGAGAACAGGCCAGAACGGACCAGAACAGACCAGGACAGATCAGAACAGATCAGAACAGATCAGAACAGACCAGGACAGACCAGGACAGACCAGGACAGACCAGAACAGACCAGGACAGACCAGAACATGCCACAACAGACCAGAACAGATCAACACAGACCAGGACAGACCAGAACAGGCCACAACATAACAGAACAGGCCAGAACAGACCAGGACAGATCAGAACAGATCAGAACAGACCAGAACAGATCAGAACAGATCAGAACAGATCAGAACAGAACAGACCAGGACAGAACATACCAGAACAGGCGAGAACAGGCCAGAACGGACCAGAACAGACCAGAACAGACCAGAACAGTTCAACACAGACCGGGACAGACCAGATCAGGCCAGAACAGACCAGAACAGATCAGAACAGATCAGAACAGATCAGAACAGGCGAGAACAGGCCAGAACGGACCAGAACAGATCAGAACAGATCAGATCAGAACAGACCAGAACAGATCAGAACAGATCAGAACAGATCAGAACAGATTAGAACAGATCAGAACAGAACACACCAGGAAAAAGCAGAACAGATCAGAACAGAACAGACCAGGACAGACCAGAACGCAACACATAAGAACAGAACACACCAGAACAGACCAGGACAGAACGTACCAGAACAGGCGAGAACAGGCCAGAACGGACAAGAACGGACCACAACAGACCAGAACAGATCAGAACAGATCAGAACAGATCAGAACAGAACAGATCAGATCAGAACAGATCAGAACAGAACAGATCAGAACCGATCAGAAGAGATCAGAAGAGATCAGAACAGATCAGAACAGAACAGATCAGACCAGAACACAACACATAAGAACAGAATACACCAGAACAGAGCAGGACAGAACATACCAGAACAGATCAGAACAGACCAGAACAGATCAGAAAAGATCAGAACAGATCAGAACAGATCAGAACAGGCGAGAACAGGCCAGAACGGACCAGAACAGGCGAGAACAGGCCAGAACGGACTAGAACAGGCCAGAACATACCAGAACAGACCAGGACAGACCAGGACAGACCAGAACAGACCAGGACAGACCAGAACATGCCACAACAGACCAGAACAGATCAACACAGACCAGGACAGACCAGAACAGGCCACAACATAACAGAACAGGCCAGAACAGACCAGGACAGATCAGAACAGATCAGAACAGACCAGAACAGATCAGAACAGATCAGAACAGATCAGAACAGAACAGACCAGGACAGAACATACCAGAACAGGCGAGAACAGGCCAGAACGGACCAGAACAGACCAGAACAGACCAGAACAGTTCAACACAGACCGGGACAGACCAGATCAGGCCAGAACAGACCAGAACAGATCAGAACAGATCAGAACAGATCAGAACAGGCGAGAACAGGCCAGAACGGACCAGAACAGGCGAGAACAGGCCAGAACGGACTAGAACAGGCCAGAACGGACCAGAACGGACCAGAACGGACCAGAACAGACCAGAACAGACCGGGACAGACCAGAACAGGCCAGGACAGACCAGGACAGACCAGGACAGACCAGAACAGACCAGGACAGACCAGAACATGCCACAACAGACCAGAACAGATCAACACAGACCAGGACAGACCAGAACAGGCCACAACATAACAGAACAGGCCAGAACAGACCAGGACAGATCAGAACAGATCAGAACAGACCAGGACAGACCAGAACAGGCCAGAACGGACCAGAACGGACCAGAACGGACCAGAACGGACCAGAACGGACCAGAACAGACCAGGACAGACCAGAACAGGCCAGAAAGGACCAGAACGGACCAGAACGGACCAGAACAGACCAGGACAGACCGGGACAGACCAGAACACAACACATAAGAACAGAACACTCCAGAACAGACCAGGACAGAACATACCAGAACAGGCGAGAACAGGCCAGAGCGGACCAGAACGGACCAGAACAGATCAGAACAGATCAGGACAGATCAGAACAGATCAGAACAGATCAGAACAGACCAGGACAGACCAGAACAGGCCAGAACGGACCAGGACAGACCAGAACATGCCACAACAGACCAGAACAGATCAACACAGACCAGGACAGACCAGGACAGGCCACAACATAACAGAACAGGCCAGAACAGGCCAGAACAGACCAGGACAGATCAGAACAGATCAGAACAGACCAGGACAGACCAGAACAGGCCAGAACGGACCAGAACGGACCAGAACGGACCAGAACGGACCAGAACAGACCAGGACAGACCAGAACAGGCCAGAAAGGACCAGAACGGACCGGGACAGACCAGAACACAACACATAAGAACAGAACACTCCAGAACAGACCAGGACAGAACATACCAGAACAGGCGAGAACAGGCCAGAGCGGACCAGAACGGACCAGAACAGATCAGAACAGATCAGGACAGATCAGAACAGATCAGAACAGATCAGAACAGACCAGGACAGACCAGAACAGGCCAGAACGGACCAGAACGGACAAGAACAGGCGAGAACAGACCAGGACAGACCAGAACATGCCACAACAGACCAGGACAGACCAGAACATGCCACAACAGACCAGAACAGATCAACACAGACCAGGACAGACCAGAACAGGCCACAACATAACAGAACAGGCCAGAACAGGCCAGGACAGATCAGAACAGATCAGAACAGAACAGAACAGGCGAGAACAGGCCAGAACGGACCAGAACAGACCAGGACAGATCAGAACAGACCAGGACAGACCAGAACAGATCAGAACAGATCAGAACAGATCAGAACAGACCAGGACAGACCAGAACAGGCCAGAACGGACCAGAACGGACCAGAACAGATCAGAACAGATCAGAACAGATCAGAACAGATCAGAACAGAACAGATCAGACCAGAACACAGCACATAAGAACAGAACACACCAGAACAGACCAGGACAGAACATACCAGAACAGGCGAGAACAGGCCAGAACGGACCAGAACGGACCGGGACAGACCAGAACACAACACATAAGAACAGAACACTCCAGAACAGACCAGGACAGAACATACCAGAACAGGCGAGAACAGGCCAGAGCGGACCAGAACGGACCAGAACAGATCAGAACAGATCAGGACAGATCAGAACAGATCAGAACAGATCAGAACAGACCAGGACAGACCAGAACAGGCCAGAACGGACCAGAACGGACAAGAACAGGCGAGAACAGACCAGGACAGACCAGAACATGCCACAACAGACCAGGACAGACCAGAACATGCCACAACAGACCAGAACAGATCAACACAGACCAGGACAGACCAGAACAGGCCACAACATAACAGAACAGGCCAGAACAGGCCAGGACAGATCAGAACAGATCAGAACAGAACAGAACAGGCGAGAACAGGCCAGAACGGACCAGAACAGACCAGGACAGATCAGAACAGACCAGGACAGACCAGAACAGATCAGAACAGATCAGAACAGATCAGAACAGACCAGGACAGACCAGAACAGGCCAGAACGGACCAGAACGGACCAGAACAGATCAGAACAGATCAGAACAGATCAGAACAGATCAGAACAGAACAGATCAGACCAGAACACAGCACATAAGAACAGAACACACCAGAACAGACCAGGACAGAACATACCAGAACAGGCGAGAACAGGCCAGAACGGACCAGAACGGACCAGAACAGACCAGAACAGATCAGAACAGATCAGATCAGAACAGACCAGAACAGATCAGAACAGATCAGAACAGATCAGAACAGATTAGAACAGATCAGAACAGAACACACCAGGAAAAAGCAGAACAGATCAGAACAGAACAGACCAGGACAGACCAGAACGCAACACATAAGAACAGAACACACCAGAACAGACCAGGACAGAACGTACCAGAACAGGCGAGAACAGGCCAGAACGGACAAGAACGGACCAGAACAGACCAGAACAGATCAGAACAGATCAGAACAGAACAGATCAGATCAGAACAGATCAGAACAGAACAGATCAGAACCGATCAGAAGAGATCAGAAGAGATCAGAACAGATCAGAACAGAACAGATCAGACCAGAACACAACACATAAGAACAGAATACACCAGAACAGAGCAGGACAGAACATACCAGAACAGATCAGAACAGACCAGAACAGATCAGAAAAGATCAGAACAGATCAGAACAGATCAGAACAGGCGAGAACAGGCCAGAACGGACCAGAACAGGCGAGAACAGGCCAGAACGGACTAGAACAGGCCAGAACATACCAGAACAGACCAGGACAGACCAGGACAGACCAGAACGGACCAGAACAGACCAGGACAGATCAGAACAGATCAGAACAGACCAGAACAGATCAGAACAGATCAGAACAGATCAGAACAGGCGAGAACAGGCCAGAACGGACCAGAACAGGCGAGAACAGGCCAGAACGGACTAGAACAGGCCAGAACGGACCAGAACGGACCAGAACGGACCAGAACAGACCAGAACAGACCGGGACAGACCAGAACAGGCCAGGACAGACCAGGACAGACCAGGACAGACCAGAACAGGCGAGAACAGGCCAGAACGGACCAGAACAGACCAGAACAGACCAGAACAGTTCAACACAGACCGGGACAGACCAGATCAGGCCAGAACAGACCAGAACAGATCAGAACAGATCAGAACAGATCAGAACAGGCGAGAACAGGCCAGAACGGACCAGAACAGGCGAGAACAGGCCAGAACGGACTAGAACAGGCCAGAACGGACCAGAACGGACCAGAACGGACCAGAACAGACCAGAACAGACCGGGACAGACCAGAACAGGCCAGGACAGACCAGGACAGACCAGGACAGACCAGAACAGACCAGGACAGACCAGAACATGCCACAACAGACCAGAACAGATCAACACAGACCAGGACAGACCAGAACAGGCCACAACATAACAGAACAGGCCAGAACAGACCAGGACAGATCAGAACAGATCAGAACAGACCAGGACAGACCAGAACAGGCCAGAACGGACCAGAACGGACCAGAACGGACCAGAACAGACCAGGACAGACCGGGACAGACCAGAACACAACACATAAGAACAGAACACTCCAGAACAGACCAGGACAGAACATACCAGAACAGGCGAGAACAGGCCAGAACGGACCAGAACAGACCAGGACAGATCAGAACAGATCAGAACAGATCAGAACAGACCAGGACAGACCAGAACAGACCAGGACAGACCAGGACAGACCAGAACAGACCAGAACATACCAGAACATACCAGAACAGGCCAGAACAGACCAGAACAGGCCAGAACAGACCAGAACAGATCAGAACAGACCAGGACAGACCAGAACAGATCAGAACAGATCAGAACAGATCAGAACAGACCAGGACAGACCAGAACAGGCCAGAACGGACCAGAACGGACCAGAACAGATCAGAACAGATCAGAACAGATCAGAACAGATCAGAACAGAACAGATCAGACCAGAACACAACACATAAGAACAGAACACACCAGAACAGACCAGGACAGAACATACCAGAACAGGCGAGAACAGGCCAGAACGGACCAGGACAGACCAGAACAGATCAGAACAGATCAGAACAGATCAGAACAGACCAGGACAGACCAGAACAGGCCAGAACGGACCAGAACGGACCAGAACAGATCAGAACAGATCAGAACAGATCAGAACAGATCAGAACAGATCAGAACAGAACAGATCAGACCAGAACACAACACATAAGAACAGAACACACCAGAACAGACCAGGACAGAACATACCAGAACAGGCGAGAACAGGCCAGAACGGACCAGAACGGACCAGAACAGACCAGAACAGATCAGAACAGATCAGATCAGATCAGAACAGACCAGAACAGATCAGAACAGATCAGAACAGATCAGAACAGATTAGAACAGATCAGAACAGAACACACCAGGAAAAAGCAGAACAGATCAGAACAGAACAGACCAGGACAGACCAGAACGCAACACATAAGAACAGAACACACCAGAACAGACCAGGACAGAACGTACCAGAACAGGCGAGAACAGGCCAGAACGGACAAGAACGGACCAGAACAGACCAGGACAGATCAGAACAGATCAGAACAGATCAGAACAGGCGAGAACAGGCCAGAACGGACCAGAACAGACCAGGACAGATCAGAACAGATCAGAACAGATCAGAACAGACCAGGACAGACCAGAACAGACCAGGACAGACCAGGACAGACCAGAACAGACCAGAACATACCAGAACAGGCCAGAACAGACCAGAACAGGCCAGAACAGACCAGAACAGATCAGAACAGACCAGGACAGACCAGAACAGATCAGAACAGATCAGAACAGATCAGAACAGACCAGGACAGACCAGAACAGGCCAGAACGGACCAGAACGGACCAGAACAGATCAGAACAGATCAGAACAGATCAGAACAGATCAGAACAGATCAGAACAGATCAGAACAGATCAGAACAGACCAGGACAGACCAGAACAGGCCAGAACGGACCAGAACGGACCAGAACGGACCAGAACGGACCAGAACAGACCAGGACAGACCAGAACAGGCCAGAAAGGACCAGAACGGACCAGAACGGACCAGAACAGACCAGGACAGACCGGGACAGACCAGAACACAACACATAAGAACAGAACACTCCAGAACAGACCAGGGCAGAACATACCAGAACAGGCGAGAACAGGCCAGAGCGGACCAGAACGGACCAGAACAGATCAGAACAGATCAGGACAGATCAGAACAGATCAGAACAGATCAGAACAGACCAGGACAGACCAGAACAGGCCAGAACGGACCAGAACGGACAAGAACAGGCGAGAACAGACCAGGACAGACCAGAACATGCCACAACAGACCAGGACAGACCAGAACATGCCACAACAGACCAGAACAGATCAACACAGACCAGGACAGACCAGAACAGGCCACAACATAACAGAACAGGCCAGAACAGGCCAGGACAGATCAGAACAGATCAGAACAGATCAGAACAGGCGAGAACAGGCCAGAACGGACCAGAACAGACCAGGACAGATCAGAACAGATCAGAACAGATCAGAACAGACCAGGACAGACCAGAACAGACCAGGACAGACCAGGACAGACCAGAACAGACCAGAACATACCAGAACAGGCCAGAACAGACCAGAACAGGCCAGAACAGACCAGAACAGATCAGAACAGACCAGGACAGACCAGAACAGATCAGAACAGATCAGAACAGATCAGAACAGACCAGGACAGACCAGAACAGGCCAGAACGGACCAGAACGGACCAGAACAGATCAGAACAGATCAGAACAGATCAGAACAGATCAGAACAGAACAGATCAGACCAGAACACAACACATAAGAACAGAACACACCAGAACAGACCAGGACAGAACATACCAGAACAGGCGAGAACAGGCCAGAACGGACCAGGACAGACCAGAACAGATCAGAACAGATCAGAACAGATCAGAACAGACCAGGACAGACCAGAACAGGCCAGAACGGACCAGAACGGACCAGAACAGATCAGAACAGATCAGAACAGATCAGAACAGATCAGAACAGATCAGAACAGAACAGATCAGACCAGAACACAACACATAAGAACAGAACACACCAGAACAGACCAGGACAGAACATACCAGAACAGGCGAGAACAGGCCAGAACGGACCAGAACGGACCAGAACAGACCAGAACAGATCAGAACAGATCAGATCAGATCAGAACAGACCAGAACAGATCAGAACAGATCAGAACAGATCAGAACAGATTAGAACAGATCAGAACAGAACACACCAGGAAAAAGCAGAACAGATCAGAACAGAACAGACCAGGACAGACCAGAACGCAACACATAAGAACAGAACACACCAGAACAGACCAGGACAGAACGTACCAGAACAGGCGAGAACAGGCCAGAACGGACAAGAACGGACCAGAACAGACCAGAACAGATCAGAACAGATCAGAACAGAACAGATCAGATCAGAACAGATCAGAACAGAACAGATCAGAACCGATCAGAAGAGATCAGAAGAGATCAGAACAGAACAGAACAGAACAGATCAGACCAGAACACAACACATAAGAACAGAATACACCAGAACAGAGCAGGACAGAACATACCAGAACAGATCAGAACAGACCAGAACAGATCAGAAAAGATCAGAACAGATCAGAACAGATCAGAACAGGCGAGAACAGGCCAGAACGGACCAGAACAGGCGAGAACAGGCCAGAACGGACTAGAACAGGCCAGAACATACCAGAACAGACCAGGACAGACCAGGACAGACCAGAACAGACCAGGACAGACCAGAACATGCCACAACAGACCAGAACAGATCAACACAGACCAGGACAGACCAGAACAGGCCACAACATAACAGAACAGGCCAGAACAGACCAGGACAGATCAGAACAGATCAGAACAGACCAGAACAGATCAGAACAGATCAGAACAGATCAGAACAGAACAGGACAGACCAGAACAGGCCAGAACGGACCAGAACGGACATGAACAGGCGAGAACAGACCAGGACAGACCAGAACATGCCACAACAGACCAGGACAGACCAGAACATGCCACAACAGACCAGAACAGATCAACACAGACCAGGACAGACCAGAACAGGCCACAACATAACAGAACAGGCCAGAACAGGCCAGGACAGATCAGAACAGATCAGAACAGATCAGAACAGGCGAGAACAGGCCAGAACGGACCAGAACAGACCAGGACAGATCAGAACAGATCAGAACAGATCAGAACAGACCAGGACAGACCAGAACAGACCAGGACAGACCAGGACAGACCAGAACAGACCAGAACATACCAGAACAGGCCAGAACAGACCAGAACAGGCCAGAACAGACCAGAACAGATCAGAACAGACCAGGACAGACCAGAACAGATCAGAACAGATCAGAACAGATCAGAACAGACCAGGACAGACCAGAACAGGCCAGAACGGACCAGAACGGACCAGAACAGATCAGAACAGATCAGAACAGATCAGAACAGATCAGAACAGATCAGAACAGATCAGAACAGAACAGATCAGACCAGAACACAACACATAAGAACAGAACACACCAGAACAGACCAGGACAGAACATACCAGAACAGGCGAGAACAGGCCAGAACGGACCAGAACGGACCAGAACGGACCAGAACGGACCAGAACAGACAAGGACAGACCAGAACAGGCCAGAAAGGACCAGAACGGACCAGAACGGACCAGAACAGACCAGGACAGACCGGGACAGACCAGAACACAACACATAAGAACAGAACACTCCAGAACAGACCAGGACAGAACATACCAGAACAGGCGAGAACAGGCCAGAGCGGACCAGAACGGACCAGAACAGATCAGAACAGATCAGAACAGATCAGAACAGATCAGAACAGAACAGATCAGACCAGAACACAACACATAAGAACAGAACACACCAGAACAGACCAGGACAGAACATACCAGAACAGGCGAGAACAGGCCAGAACGGACCAGAACGGACCAGAACAGACCAGAACAGATCAGAACAGATCAGATCAGAACAGACCAGAACAGATCAGAACAGATCAGAACAGATCAGAACAGATTAGATCAGATCAGAACAGAACACACCAGGAAAAAGCAGAACAGATCAGAACAGAACAGACCAGGACAGACCAGAACGCAACACATAAGAACAGAACACACCAGAACAGACCAGGACAGAACGTACCAGAACAGGCGAGAACAGGCCAGAACGGACAAGAACGGACCAGAACAGACCAGAACAGATCAGAACAGATCAGAACAGAACAGATCAGATCAGATCAGATCAGATCAGAACAGATCAGAACAGAACAGATCAGAAGAGATCAGAAGAGATCAGAAGAGATCAGAACAGATCAGAACAGAACAGATCAGACCAGAACACAACACATAAGAACAGAATACACCAGAACAGAGCAGGACAGAACATACCAGAACAGATCAGAACAGACCAGAAAAGATCAGAACAGATCAGAACAGATCAGAACAGGCGAGAACAGGCCAGAACGGACCAGAACAGGCGAGAACAGGCCAGAACGGACTAGAACAGGCCAGAACATACCAGAACAGACCAGGACAGACCAGGACAGACCAGAACAGACCAGGACAGACCAGAACATGCCACAACAGACCAGAACAGATCAACACAGACCAGGACAGACCAGAACAGGCCACAACATAACAGAACAGGCCAGAACAGACCAGGACAGATCAGAACAGATCAGAACAGACCAGAACAGATCAGAACAGATCAGAACAGATCAGAACAGATCAGAACAGAACAGACCAGGACAGAACATACCAGAACAGGCGAGAACAGGCCAGAACGGACCAGAACAGACCAGAACAGACCAGAACAGTTCAACACAGACCGGGAAAGACCAGATCAGGCCAGAACAGACCAGAACAGATCAGAACAGATCAGAACAGATCAGAACAGGCGAGAACAGGCCAGAACGGACCAGAACAGGCGAGAACAGGCCAGAACGGACTAGAACAGGCCAGAACGGACCAGAACGGACCAGAACGGACCAGAACAGACCAGAACAGACCGGGACAGACCAGAACACAACACATAAGAACAGAACACTCCAGAACAGACCAGGACAGAACATACCAGAACAGGCGAGAACAGGCCAGAACGGACCAGAACAGACCAGAACAGACCGGGACAGACCAGGACAGACCAGGACAGACCAGAACAGACCAGGACAGACCAGAACATGCCACAACAGACCAGAACAGATCAACACAGACCAGGACAGACCAGAACAGGCCACAACATAACAGAACAGGCCAGAACAGACCAGGACAGATCAGAACAGATCAGAACAGACCAGGACAGACCAGAACAGGCCAGAACGGACCAGAACGGACCAGAACGGACCAGAACGGACCAGAACAGACCAGGACAGACCAGAACAGGCCAGAAAGGACCAGAACGGACCGGGACAGACCAGAACACAACACATAAGAACAGAACACTCCAGAACAGACCAGGACAGAACATACCAGAACAGGCGAGAACAGGCCAGAGCGGACCAGAACGGACCAGAACAGATCAGAACAGATCAGGACAGATCAGAACAGATCAGAACAGATCAGAACAGACCAGGACAGACCAGAACAGGCCAGAACGGACCAGAACGGACAAGAACAGGCGAGAACAGACCAGGACAGACCAGAACATGCCACAACAGACCAGGACAGACCAGAACATGCCACAACAGACCAGAACAGATCAACACAGACCAGGACAGACCAGAACAGGCCACAACATAACAGAACAGGCCAGAACAGGCCAGGACAGATCAGAACAGATCAGAACAGATCAGAACAGGCGAGAACAGGCCAGAACGGACCAGAACAGACCAGGACAGATCAGAACAGATCAGAACAGATCAGAACAGACCAGGACAGACCAGAACAGACCAGGACAGACCAGGACAGACCAGAACAGACCAGAACATACCAGAACAGGCCAGAACAGACCAGAACAGGCCAGAACAGACCAGAACAGATCAGAACAGACCAGGACAGACCAGAACAGATCAGAACAGATCAGAACAGATCAGAACAGACCAGGACAGACCAGAACAGGCCAGAACGGACCAGAACGGACCAGAACAGATCAGAACAGATCAGAACAGATCAGAACAGATCAGAACAGAACAGATCAGACCAGAACACAGCACATAAGAACAGAACACACCAGAACAGACCAGGACAGAACATACCAGAACAGGCGAGAACAGGCCAGAACGGACCAGAACGGACCAGAACAGACCAGAACAGATCAGAACAGATCAGAACAGACCAGGACAGACCAGAACAGACCAGGACAGACCAGGACAGACCAGAACAGACCAGAACATACCAGAACAGGCCAGAACAGACCAGAACAGGCCAGAACAGACCAGAACAGATCAGAACAGACCAGGACAGACCAGAACAGATCAGAACAGATCAGAACAGATCAGAACAGATCAGAACAGACCAGGACAGACCAGAACAGGCCAGAACGGACCAGAACGGACCAGAACAGATCAGAACAGATCAGAACAGATCAGAACAGATCAGAACAGAACAGATCAGACCAGAACACAACACATAAGAACAGAACACACCAGAACAGACCAGGACAGAACATACCAGAACAGGCGAGAACAGGCCAGAACGGACCAGAACGGACCAGAACAGACCAGAACAGATCAGAACAGATCAGATCAGAACAGACCAGAACAGATCAGAACAGATCAGAACAGATCAGAACAGATTAGAACAGATCAGAACAGAACACACCAGGAAAAAGCAGAACAGATCAGAACAGAACAGACCAGGACAGACCAGAACGCAACACATAAGAACAGAACACACCAGAACAGACCAGGACAGAACGTACCAGAACAGGCGAGAACAGGCCAGAACGGACAAGAACGGACCAGAACAGACCAGAACAGATCAGAATAGATCAGAACAGAACAGATCAGATCAGAACAGATCAGAACAGAACAGATCAGAACCGATCAGAAGAGATCAGAAGAGATCAGAACAGATCAGAACAGAACAGATCAGACCAGAACACAACACATAAGAACAGAATACACCAGAACAGAGCAGGACAGAACATACCAGAACAGATCAGAACAGACCAGAACAGATCAGAAAAGATCAGAACAGATCAGAACAGATCAGAACAGGCGAGAACAGGCCAGAACGGACCAGAACAGGCGAGAACAGGCCAGAACGGACTAGAACAGGCCAGAACAGACCAGGACAGATCAGAACAGATCAGAACAGAACAGATCAGATCAGAACAGATCAGAACAGAACAGATCAGAACAGATCAGAAAAGATCAGAACAGATCAGATCAGATCAGAACAGGCGAGAACAGGCCAGAACGGACCAGAACAGACCAGGACAGATCAGAACAGATCAGAACAGATCAGAACAGACCAGGACAGACCAGAACAGACCAGGACAGACCAGGACAGACCAGAACAGACCAGAACAGATCAGAACAGATCAGAACAGATCAGAACAGATCAGAACAGAACAGATCAGACCAGAACACAACACATAAGAACAGAACACACCAGAACAGACCAGGACAGAACATACCAGAACAGGCGAGAACAGGCCAGAACGGACAAGAACGGACCAGAACAGACCAGAACAGATCAGAACAGATCAGAACAGAACAGATCAGATCAGAACAGATCAGAACAGAACAGATCAGAACCGATCAGAAGAGATCAGAAGAGATCAGAACAGATCAGAACAGAACAGATCAGACCAGAACACAACACATAAGAACAGAATACACCAGAACAGAGCAGGACAGAACATACCAGAACAGATCAGAACAGACCAGAACAGACCAGAACAGATCAGAAAAGATCAGAACAGATCAGAACAGATCAGAACAGGCGAGAACAGGCCAGAACGGACCAGAACAGGCGAGAACAGGCCAGAACGGACTAGAACAGGCCAGAACATACCAGAACAGACCAGGACAGACCAGGACAGACCAGAACAGACCAGGACAGACCAGAACATGCCACAACAGACCAGAACAGATCAACACAGACCAGGGCAGACCAGAACAGGCCACAACATAACAGAACAGGCCAGAACAGACCAGGACAGATCAGAACAGATCAGAACAGACCAGAACAGATCAGAACAGATCAGAACAGATCAGAACAGAACAGACCAGGACAGAACATACCAGAACAGGCGAGAACAGGCCAGAACGGACCAGAACAGACCAGAACAGACCAGAACAGTTCAACACAGACCGGGACAGACCAGATCAGGCCAGAACAGACCAGAACAGATCAGAACAGATCAGAACAGATCAGAACAGGCGAGAACAGGCCAGAACGGACCAGAACAGATCAGAACAGATCAGATCAGAACAGACCAGAACAGATCAGAACAGATCAGAACAGATCAGAACAGATTAGAACAGATCAGAACAGAACACACCAGGAAAAAGCAGAACAGATCAGAACAGAACAGACCAGGACAGACCAGAACGCAACACATAAGAACAGAACACACCAGAACAGACCAGGACAGAACGTACCAGAACAGGCGAGAACAGGCCAGAACGGACAAGAACGGACCACAACAGACCAGAACAGATCAGAACAGATCAGAACAGATCAGAACAGAACAGATCAGATCAGAACAGATCAGAACAGAACAGATCAGAACCGATCAGAAGAGATCAGAAGAGATCAGAACAGATCAGAACAGAACAGATCAGACCAGAACACAACACATAAGAACAGAATACACCAGAACAGAGCAGGACAGAACATACCAGAACAGATCAGAACAGACCAGAACAGATCAGAAAAGATCAGAACAGATCAGAACAGATCAGAACAGGCGAGAACAGGCCAGAACGGACCAGAACAGGCGAGAACAGGCCAGAACGGACTAGATCAGGCCAGAACATACCAGAACAGACCAGGACAGACCAGGACAGACCAGAACAGACCAGGACAGACCAGAACATGCCACAACAGACCAGAACAGATCAACACAGACCAGGACAGACCAGAACAGGCCACAACATAACAGAACAGGCCAGAACAGACCAGGACAGATCAGAACAGATCAGAACAGACCAGAACAGATCAGAACAGATCAGAACAGATCAGAACAGAACAGACCAGGACAGAACATACCAGAACAGGCGAGAACAGGCCAGAACGGACCAGAACAGACCAGAACAGACCAGAACAGTTCAACACAGACCGGGACAGACCAGATCAGGCCAGAACAGACCAGAACAGATCAGAACAGATCAGAACAGATCAGAACAGGCGAGAACAGGCCAGAACGGACCAGAACAGGCGAGAACAGGCCAGAACGGACTAGAACAGGCCAGAACGGACCAGAACGGACCAGAACGGACCAGAACAGACCAGAACAGACCGGGACAGACCAGAACAGGCCAGGACAGACCAGGACAGACCAGGACAGACCAGAACAGACCAGGACAGACCAGAACATGCCACAACAGACCAGAACAGATCAACACAGACCAGGACAGACCAGAACAGGCCACAACATAACAGAACAGGCCAGAACAGACCAGGACAGATCAGAACAGATCAGAACAGACCAGGACAGACCAGAACAGGCCAGAACGGACCAGAACGGACCAGAACGGACCAGAACGGACCAGAACGGACCAGAACAGACCAGGACAGACCAGAACAGGCCAGAAAGGACCAGAACGGACCAGAACGGACCAGAACAGACCAGGACAGACCGGGACAGACCAGAACACAACACATAAGAACAGAACACTCCAGAACAGACCAGGACAGAACATACCAGAACAGGCGAGAACAGGCCAGAGCGGACCAGAACGGACCAGAACAGATCAGAACAGATCAGGACAGATCAGAACAGATCAGAACAGATCAGAACAGACCAGGACAGACCAGAACAGGCCAGAACGGACCAGGACAGACCAGAACATGCCACAACAGACCAGAACAGATCAACACAGACCAGGACAGACCAGGACAGGCCACAACATAACAGAACAGGCCAGAACAGGCCAGAACAGACCAGGACAGATCAGAACAGATCAGAACAGACCAGGACAGACCAGAACAGGCCAGAACGGACCAGAACGGACCAGAACGGACCAGAACGGACCAGAACAGACCAGGACAGACCAGAACAGGCCAGAAAGGACCAGAACGGACCGGGACAGACCAGAACACAACACATAAGAACAGAACACTCCAGAACAGACCAGGACAGAACATACCAGAACAGGCGAGAACAGGCCAGAGCGGACCAGAACGGACCAGAACAGATCAGAACAGATCAGGACAGATCAGAACAGATCAGAACAGATCAGAACAGACCAGGACAGACCAGAACAGGCCAGAACGGACCAGAACGGACAAGAACAGGCGAGAACAGACCAGGACAGACCAGAACATGCCACAACAGACCAGGACAGACCAGAACATGCCACAACAGACCAGAACAGATCAACACAGACCAGGACAGACCAGAACAGGCCACAACATAACAGAACAGGCCAGAACAGGCCAGGACAGATCAGAACAGATCAGAACAGATCAGAACAGGCGAGAACAGGCCAGAACGGACCAGAACAGACCAGGACAGATCAGAACAGACCAGAACGGACCAGAACAGATCAGAACAGATCAGAACAGATCAGAACAGATCAGAACAGAACAGATCAGACCAGAACACAGCACATAAGAACAGAACACACCAGAACAGACCAGGACAGAACATACCAGAACAGGCGAGAACAGGCCAGAACGGACCAGAACGGACCAGAACAGACCAGAACAGATCAGAACAGATCAGATCAGAACAGACCAGAACAGATCAGAACAGATCAGAACAGATCAGAACAGATTAGATCAGATCAGAACAGAACACACCAGGAAAAAGCAGAACAGATCAGAACAGAACAGACCAGGACAGACCAGAACGCAACACATAAGAACAGAACACACCAGAACAGACCAGGACAGAACGTACCAGAACAGGCGAGAACAGGCCAGAACGGACAAGAACGGACCAGAACAGACCAGAACAGATCAGAACAGATCAGAACAGATCAGATCAGATCAGAACAGATCAGAACAGAACAGATCAGAACCGATCAGAAGAGATCAGAAGAGATCAGAACAGATCAGAACAGAACAGATCAGACCAGAACACAACACATAAGAACAGAATACACCAGAACAGAGCAGGACAGAACATACCAGAACAGATCAGAACAGACCAGAACAGATCAGAAAAGATCAGAACAGATCAGAACAGATCAGAACAGGCGAGAACAGGCCAGAACGGACCAGAACAGGCGAGAACAGGCCAGAACGGACTAGAACAGGCCAGAACAGGCCAGAACAGACCAGAACAGATCAGAACAGACCAGGACAGACCAGAACAGATCAGAACAGATCAGAACAGATCAGAACAGACCAGGACAGACCAGAACAGGCCAGAACGGACCAGAACGGACCAGAACAGATCAGAACAGATCAGAACAGATCAGAACAGATCAGAACAGAACAGATCAGACCAGAACACAACACATAAGAACAGAACACACCAGAACAGACCAGGACAGAACATACCAGAACAGGCGAGAACAGGCCAGAACGGACCAGAACGGACCAGAACAGACCAGAACAGATCAGAACAGATCAGATCAGAACAGACCAGAACAGATCAGAACAGATCAGAACAGATCAGAACAGATTAGAACAGATCAGAACAGAACACACCAGGAAAAAGCAGAACAGATCAGAACAGAACAGACCAGGACAGACCAGAACGCAACACATAAGAACAGAACACACCAGAACAGACCAGGACAGAACGTACCAGAACAGGCGAGAACAGGCCAGAACGGACAAGAACGGACCAGAACAGACCAGAACAGATCAGAACAGATCAGAACAGAACAGATCAGATCAGAACAGATCAGAACAGAACAGATCAGAACCGATCAGAAGAGATCAGAAGAGATCAGAACAGATCAGAACAGAACAGATCAGACCAGAACACAACACATAAGAACAGAATACACCAGAACAGAGCAGGACAGAACATACCAGAACAGATCAGAACAGACCAGAACAGATCAGAAAAGATCAGAACAGATCAGAACAGATCAGAACAGGCGAGAACAGGCCAGAACGGACCAGAACAGGCGAGAACAGGCCAGAACGGACTAGAACAGGCCAGAACATACCAGAACAGACCAGGACAGACCAGGACAGACCAGAACGGACCAGAACAGACCAGGACAGATCAGAACAGATCAGAACAGACCAGAACAGATCAGAACAGATCAGAACAGATCAGAACAGGCGAGAACAGGCCAGAACGGACCAGAACAGGCGAGAACAGGCCAGAACGGACTAGAACAGGCCAGAACGGACCAGAACGGACCAGAACGGACCAGAACAGACCAGAACAGACCGGGACAGACCAGAACAGGCCAGGACAGACCAGGACAGACCAGGACAGACCAGAACAGGCGAGAACAGGCCAGAACGGACCAGAACAGACCAGAACAGACCAGAACAGTTCAACACAGACCGGGACAGACCAGATCAGGCCAGAACAGACCAGAACAGATCAGAACAGATCAGAACAGATCAGAACAGGCGAGAACAGGCCAGAACGGACCAGAACAGGCGAGAACAGGCCAGAACGGACTAGAACAGGCCAGAACGGACCAGAACGGACCAGAACGGACCAGAACAGACCAGAACAGACCGGGACAGACCAGAACAGGCCAGGACAGACCAGGACAGACCAGGACAGACCAGAACAGACCAGAACAGACCAGGACAGACCAGAACATGCCACAACAGACCAGAACAGATCAACACAGACCAGGACAGACCAGAACAGGCCACAACATAACAGAACAGGCCAGAACAGACCAGGACAGATCAGAACAGATCAGAACAGACCAGGACAGACCAGAACAGGCCAGAACGGACCAGAACGGACCAGAACGGACCAGAACGGACCAGAACAGACCAGGACAGACCAGAACAGGCCAGAAAGGACCAGAACGGACCAGAACGGACCAGAACAGACCAGGACAGACCGGGACAGACCAGAACACAACACATAAGAACAGAACACTCCAGAACAGACCAGGGCAGAACATACCAGAACAGGCGAGAACAGGCCAGAGCGGACCAGAACGGACCAGAACAGATCAGAACAGATCAGGACAGATCAGAACAGATCAGAACAGATCAGAACAGACCAGGACAGACCAGAACAGGCCAGAACGGACCAGAACGGACAAGAACAGGCGAGAACAGACCAGGACAGACCAGAACATGCCACAACAGACCAGGACAGACCAGAACATGCCACAACAGACCAGAACAGATCAACACAGACCAGGACAGACCAGAACAGGCCACAACATAACAGAACAGGCCAGAACAGGCCAGGACAGATCAGAACAGATCAGAACAGATCAGAACAGGCGAGAACAGGCCAGAACGGACCAGAACAGACCAGGACAGATCAGAACAGATCAGAACAGATCAGAACAGACCAGGACAGACCAGAACAGACCAGGACAGACCAGGACAGACCAGAACAGACCAGAACATACCAGAACAGGCCAGAACAGACCAGAACAGGCCAGAACAGACCAGAACAGATCAGAACAGACCAGGACAGACCAGAACAGATCAGAACAGATCAGAACAGATCAGAACAGACCAGGACAGACCAGAACAGGCCAGAACGGACCAGAACGGA
This sequence comes from Ectemnius cavifrons, assembly GCA_964023945.1. Lineage (NCBI taxonomy): Eukaryota > Metazoa > Arthropoda > Insecta > Hymenoptera > Crabronidae > Ectemnius > Ectemnius cavifrons. The sequence goes on along the minus strand of OZ030386.1, from coordinate 149,849 downwards.
CCAGAACAGATCAGAACAGATCAGAACAGATCAGAACAGATCAGAACAGAACAGATCAGACCAGAACACAACACATAAGAACAGAACACACCAGAACAGACCAGGACAGAACATACCAGAACAGGCGAGAACAGGCCAGAACGGACCAGGACAGACCAGAACAGATCAGAACAGATCAGAACAGATCAGAACAGACCAGGACAGACCAGAACAGGCCAGAACGGACCAGAACGGACCAGAACAGATCAGAACAGATCAGAACAGATCAGAACAGATCAGAACAGATCAGAACAGAACAGATCAGACCAGAACACAACACATAAGAACAGAACACACCAGAACAGACCAGGACAGAACATACCAGAACAGGCGAGAACAGGCCAGAACGGACCAGAACGGACCAGAACAGACCAGAACAGATCAGAACAGATCAGATCAGATCAGAACAGACCAGAACAGATCAGAACAGATCAGAACAGATCAGAACAGATTAGAACAGATCAGAACAGAACACACCAGGAAAAAGCAGAACAGATCAGAACAGAACAGACCAGGACAGACCAGAACGCAACACATAAGAACAGAACAGACCAGAACAGACCAGGACAGAACGTACCAGAACAGGCGAGAACAGGCCAGAACGGACAAGAACGGACCAGAACAGACCAGAACAGATCAGAACAGATCAGAACAGAACAGATCAGATCAGAACAGATCAGAACAGAACAGAACAGATCAGACCAGAACACAACACATAAGAACAGAATACACCAGAACAGAGCAGGACAGAACATACCAGAACAGATCAGAACAGACCAGAACAGATCAGAAAAGATCAGAACAGATCAGAACAGATCAGAACAGGCGAGAACAGGCCAGAACGGACCAGAACAGGCGAGAACAGGCCAGAACGGACTAGAACAGGCCAGAACATACCAGAACAGACCAGGACAGACCAGGACAGACCAGAACAGACCAGGACAGACCAGAACATGCCACAACAGACCAGAACAGATCAACACAGACCAGGACAGACCAGAACAGGCCACAACATAACAGAACAGGCCAGAACAGACCAGGACAGATCAGAACAGATCAGAACAGACCAGAACAGATCAGAACAGATCAGAACAGATCAGAACAGAACAGGACAGACCAGAACAGGCCAGAACGGACCAGAACGGACATGAACAGGCGAGAACAGACCAGGACAGACCAGAACATGCCACAACAGACCAGGACAGACCAGAACATGCCACAACAGACCAGAACAGATCAACACAGACCAGGACAGACCAGAACAGGCCACAACATAACAGAACAGGCCAGAACAGGCCAGGACAGATCAGAACAGATCAGAACAGATCAGAACAGGCGAGAACAGGCCAGAACGGACCAGAACAGACCAGGACAGATCAGAACAGATCAGAACAGATCAGAACAGACCAGGACAGACCAGAACAGACCAGGACAGACCAGGACAGACCAGAACAGACCAGAACATACCAGAACAGGCCAGAACAGACCAGAACAGGCCAGAACAGACCAGAACAGATCAGAACAGACCAGGACAGACCAGAACAGATCAGAACAGATCAGAACAGATCAGAACAGACCAGGACAGACCAGAACAGGCCAGAACGGACCAGAACGGACCAGAACAGATCAGAACAGATCAGAACAGATCAGAACAGATCAGAACAGATCAGAACAGATCAGAACAGAACAGATCAGACCAGAACAGAACAGAACAGAACAGAACAGAACAGAACAGAACAGAACAGAACAGAACAGAACAGAACAGAACAGAACAGAACAGAACAGAACAGAACAGAACAGAACAGAACAGAACAGAACAGAACAGAACAGAACAGAACAGAACAGAACAGAACAGAACAGAACAGAACAGAACAGAACAGAACAGAACAGAACAGAACAGAACAGAACAGAACAGAACAGAACAGAACAGAACAGAACAGAACAGAACAGAACAGAACAGAACAGAACAGAACAGAACAGAACAGAACAGAACAGAACAGAACAGAACAGAACAGAACAGAACAGAACAGAACAGAACAGAACAGAACAGAACAGAACAGAACAGAACAGAACAGAACAGAACAGAACAGAACAGAACAGAACAGAACAGAACAGAACAGAACAGAACAGAACAGAACAGAACAGAACAGAACAGAACAGAACAGAACAGAACAGAACAGAACAGAACAGAACAGAACAGAACAGAACAGAACAGAACAGATCAGAACAGATCAGGACAGAACATACCAGAACAGGCCAGAACAGACCAGAGCAGACCAGGACAGACCAGGACAGAACAGAACACACCAGAACACACCAGAACAGACCAGGAAAGAACACATCAGAACAGACCAGGACACACCAGAACAGATCAGAACAGATCAGAACAGATCAGAACAGATCAGAACAGATCAGAACAGATCAGGACAGAACATACCAGAACAGGCCAGAACAGACCAGAGCAGACCAGGACAGACCAGGACAGAACAGAACACACCAGAACACACCAGAACAGACCAGGAAAGAACACATCAGAACAGACCAGGACACACCAGAACAGATCAGAACAGATCAGAACAGATCAGAACAGATCAGAACAGATCAGAACAGATCAGAACAGATCAGAACAGATCAGAACAGGCCAGGACAGACCAGAACAGGCCAGAACGGACCAGAACGGACCAGAACGGACCAGAACGGGCCAGAACGGACCAGAACAGACCAGGACAGACCGGGACAGACCAGAACAGACCAGAACATGCCACAACAGACCAGAACAGATCAACACAGACCAGGACAGACCAGAACAGATCAGAACAGACCAGAACAGATCAGAACAGATCAGAACAGATCAGAACAGAACACACCAGGAAAAAGCAGAACAGATCAGAACAGAACAGACCAGGACAGAACATACCAGAACAGGCGAGAACAGGCCAGAACGGACCAGAACAGACCAGAACATACCAGAACAGACCAGAACAGACCAGAACAGACCAGAACAGTTCAACACAGACCAGGACAGACCAGAACAGATCAGAACAGATCAGAACAGATCAGAACAGATCAGAACAGATCAGAACAGATCAGAACAGATCAGAACAGAACAGATCAGACCAGAACACAACACATAAGAACAGAACACACCAGAACAGACCAGGACAGAACATACCAGAACAGGCGAGAACAGGCCAGAACGGACCAGAACGGACCAGAACAGACCAGAACAGATCAGAACAGATCAGATCAGAACAGACCAGAACAGATCAGAACAGATCAGAACAGATCAGAACAGATCAGAACAGATCAGAACAGAACACACCAGGAAAAAGCAGAACAGATCAGAACAGAACAGACCAGGACAGACCAGAACGCAACACATAAGAACAGAACACACCAGAACAGACCAGGACAGAACATACCAGAACAGGCGAGATCAGGCCAGAACGGACATGAACAGATCAGAACAGAACAGACCAGGACAGATCAGAGTAGATCAGAACAGATCAGAACAGAACAGAACAGAACAGAACAGATCAGATCAGAACAGATCAGATCAGAACAGATCAGAACAGAACAGAACAGATTAGGACAGAACATACCAGAACAGGCCAGAACAGACCAGAGCAGACCGGGACAGACCAGGACAGAACAGAACACACCAGAACAGACCAGGACAGACCAGGACAGAACATACCAGAACAGGCGAGATCAGGCCAGAACGGACAAGAACAGACCAGAACATACCAGAACAGACCAGAACAGACCAGAACAGACCAGAACAGTTCAACACAGACCAGGACAGACCAGAACAGATCAGAACAGACCAGGACAGACCAGAACAGATCAGAAGAGATCAGAAGAGATCAGAACAGATCAGAACAGAACAGATCAGACCAGAACACAACACATAAGAACAGAATACACCAGAACAGACCAGGACAGAACATACCAGAACAGGCGAGAACAGGCCAGAACGGACCAGAACAGGCGAGAACAGGCCAGAACAGACCAGAACAGATCAGAACAGATCAGAACAGATCAGAACAGATCAGAACAGGCCAGAACGGACCAGAACAGGCGAGAATAGGCCAGAACAGACCAGAACAGATCAGAACAGATCAGAACAGATCAGAACAGATCAGAACAGATCAGAACAGGCCAGAACGGACCAGAACAGGCGAGAACAGGCCAGAACGGACTAGAACAGACCAGAACATACCAGAACAGACCAGGACAAACCAGGACAGACCAGAACAGACCAGGACAGACCAGAACAGACCAGGACAGACCAGAACATGCCACAACAGACCAGAACAGATCAACACAGACCAGGACAGACCAGAACAGGCCACAACATAACAGAACAGGCCAGAACAGACCAGGACAGATCAGAATCGATCAGAACAGACCAGGACAGACCAGAACAGGCCAGAACGGACCAGAACGGACCAGAACGGACCAGAACGGACCAGAACAGACCAGGACAGACCAGAACAGGCCAGAACGGACCAGAACGGACCAGAACAGACCAGGACAGACCGGGACAGACCAGAACACAACACATAAGAACAGAACATACCAGAACAGGCCAGAACAGACCAGAGCAGACCAGGACAGACCAGGACAGAACAGAACACACCAGAACACACCAGAACACACCAGAACAGACCAGGAAAGAACACATCAGAACAGACCAGGACACACCAGAACAGATCAGAACAGATCAGAACAGATCAGAACAGATCAGAACAGATCAGAACAGGCCAGGACAGACCAGAACAGGCCAGAACGGACCAGAACGGACCAGAACGGACCAGAACGGACCAGAACGGACCAGAACAGACCAGGACAGACCGGGAAAGACCAGAACAGATCAGAACAGATCAGAACAGATCAGAACAGATCAGAACAGATCAGAACAGATCAGAACAGATCAGAACAGAACAGATCAGACCAGAACACAACACATAAGAACAGAACACACCAGAACAGACCAGGACAGAACATACCAGAACAGGCGAGAACAGGCCAGAACGGACCAGAACGGACCAGAACAGACCAGAACAGATCAGAACAGATCAGATCAGAACAGACCAGAACAGATCAGAACAGATCAGAACAGATCAGAACAGATCAGAACAGATCAGAACAGGCCAGGACAGACCAGAACAGGCCAGAACGGACCAGAACGGACCAGAACGGACCAGAACGGACCAGAACGGACCAGAACAGACCAGGACAGACCGGGACAGACCAGAACAGATCAGAACAGATCAGAACAGATCAGAACAGATCAGAACAGATCAGAACAGAACAGATCAGACCAGAACACAACACATAAGAACAGAACACACCAGAACAGACCAGGACAGAACATACCAGAACAGGCGAGAACAGGCCAGAACGGACCAGAACGGACCAGAACAGACCAGAACAGATCAGAACAGATCAGATCAGAACAGACCAGAACAGATCAGAACAGATCAGAACAGATCAGAACAGATCAGAACAGAACACACCAGGAAAAAGCAGAACAGATCAGAACAGAACAGACCAGGACAGACCAGAACGCAACACATAAGAACAGAACACACCAGAACAGACCAGGACAGAACATACCAGAACAGGCGAGAACAGGCCAGAACGGACCAGAACGGACCAGAACAGACCAGAACAGATCAGAACAGATCAGATCAGAACAGACCAGAACACATCAGAACAGACCAGGACAGATCAGAGTAGATCAGAACAGATCAGAACAGAACAGAACAGAACAGAACAGATCAGATCAGATCAGATCAGAACAGACCAGGACAGACCAGAACAGACCAGGACAGACCAGAACAGACCAGGACAGACCAGAACAGGCCACAACATAACAGAACAGGCCAGAACAGACCAGGACAGATCAGAACCGATCAGAACAGACCAGGACAGACCAGAACAGGCCAGAACGGACCAGAACGGACCAGAACGGACCAGAACGGACCAGAACGGACCAGAACAGACAAGAACAGACCAGGGCAGACCAGAACAGACCAGAACAGATCAGAACAGATCAGAACAGAACACACCAGGAAAAAGCAGAACAGATCAGAACAGAACAGACCAGGACAGAACATACCAGAACAGGCGAGAACAGGCCAGAACGTACCAGAACAGACCAGAACATACCAGAACAGACCAGAACAGTTCAACACAGACCAGGACAGACCAGAACAGATCAGAAGAGATCAGAAGAGATCAGAACAGATCAGAACAGGCCAGAACGGACCAGAACAGGCGAGAACAGGCCAGAACGGACTAGAACAGACCAGAACATACCAGAACAGACCAGGACAAACCAGGACAGACCAGAACAGACCAGGACAGACCAGAACAGACCAGGACAGACCAGAACATGCCACAACAGACCAGAACAGATCAACACAGACCAGGACAGACCAGAACAGGCCACAACATAACAGAACAGGCCAGAACAGACCAGGACAGATCAGAACAGATCAGAACAGATCAGAACAGATCAGAACAGGCCAGAACGGACCAGAACAGGCGAGAATAGGCCAGAACAGACCAGAACAGATCAGAACAGATCAGAACAGATCAGAACAGATCAGAACAGGCCAGAACGGACCAGAACAGGCGAGAACAGGCCAGAACGGACTAGAACAGACCAGAACATACCAGAACAGACCAGGACAAACCAGGACAGACCAGAACAGACCAGGACAGACCAGAACAGACCAGAACAGGCCACAACATAACAGAACAGGCCAGAACAGACCAGGACAGATCAGAACCGATCAGAACAGACCAGGACAGACCAGAACAGGCCAGAACGGACCAGAACGGACCAGAACGGACCAGAACGGACCAGAACAGACCAGGACAGACCAGAACAGGCCAGAGCGGACCAGAACGGACCAGAACAGATCAGAACAGATCAGAAAAGATCAGAACAGATCAGAACAGATCAGGACAGATCAGAACAGATCAGGACAGAACAGATCAGACCAGAACACAACACATAAGAACAGAACACACCAGAACAGACCAGGACAGAACATACCAGAACAGGCGAGAACAGGCCAGAACGGACCAGAACGGACCAGAACAGATCAGAACAGATCAGAACAGATCAGAACAGGCCAGAACGGACCAGAACAGGCGAGAACAGGCCAGAACGGACTAGAACAGATCAGAACAGATCAGAACAGATCAGAACAGATCAGAACAGATCAGGACAGATCAGAACAGATCAGGACAGAACAGATCAGACCAGAACACAACACATAAGAACAGAACACACCAGAACAGACCAGGACAGAACATACCAGAACAGGCGAGAACAGGCCAGAACGGACCAGAACAGGCGAGAACAGGCCAGAACAGACCAGAACAGATCAGAACAGATCAGAACAGATCAGAACAGATCAGAACAGGCCAGAACGGACCAGAACAGGCGAGAATAGGCCAGAACAGACCAGAACAGATCAGAACAGATCAGAACAGATCAGAACAGATCAGAACAGGCCAGAACGGACCAGAACAGGCGAGAACAGGCCAGAACGGACTAGAACAGACCAGAACATACCAGAACAGACCAGGACAAACCAGGACAGACCAGAACAGACCAGGACAGACCAGAACAGACCAGGACAGACCAGAACATGCCACAACAGACCAGAACAGATCAACACAGACCAGGACAGACCAGAACAGGCCACAACATAACAGAACAGGCCAGAACAGACCAGGACAGATCAGAACCGATCAGAACAGACCAGGACAGACCAGAACAGGCCAGAACGGACCAGAACGGACCAGAACGGACCAGAACGGACCAGAACAGACCAGGACAGACCAGAACAGGCCAGAACGGACCAGAACGGACCAGAACAGACCAGGACAGACCGGGACAGACCAGAACACAACACATAAGAACAGAACACACCAGAACAGACCAGAACAGACAAGAACAGACAAGAACAGACCAGGACAGACCAGAACAGACCAGGACAGACCAGAACAGACCAGGACAGACCAGAACATGCCACAACAGACCAGAACAGATCAACACAGACCAGGACAGACCAGAACAGGCCACAACATAACAGAACAGGCCAGAACAGACCAGGACAGATCAGAACAGATCAGAACAGATCAGAACAGATCAGAACAGGCCAGAACGGACCAGAACAGGCGAGAATAGGCCAGAACAGACCAGAACAGATCAGAACAGATCAGAACAGATCAGAACAGATCAGAACAGGCCAGAACGGACCAGAACAGGCGAGAACAGGCCAGAACGGACTAGAACAGACCAGAACATACCAGAACAGACCAGGACAAACCAGGACAGACCAGAACAGACCAGGACAGACCAGAACAGGCCACAACATAACAGAACAGGCCAGAACAGACCAGGACAGATCAGAACCGATCAGAACAGACCAGGACAGACCAGAACAGGCCAGAACGGACCAGAACGGACCAGAACGGACCAGAACGGACCAGAACAGACCAGGACAGACCAGAACAGGCCAGAGCGGACCAGAACGGACCAGAACAGATCAGAACAGATCAGAAAAGATCAGAACAGATCAGAACAGATCAGGACAGATCAGAACAGATCAGGACAGAACAGATCAGACCAGAACACAACACATAAGAACAGAACACACCAGAACAGACCAGGACAGAACATACCAGAACAGGCGAGAACAGGCCAGAACGGACCAGAACGGACCAGAACAGATCAGAACAGATCAGAACAGATCAGAACAGGCCAGAACGGACCAGAACAGGCGAGAACAGGCCAGAACGGACTAGAACAGATCAGAACAGATCAGAACAGATCAGAACAGATCAGAACAGATCAGGACAGATCAGAACAGATCAGGACAGAACAGATCAGACCAGAACACAACACATAAGAACAGAACACACCAGAACAGACCAGGACAGAACATACCAGAACAGGCGAGAACAGGCCAGAACGGACCAGAACAGGCGAGAACAGGCCAGAACAGACCAGAACAGATCAGAACAGATCAGAACAGATCAGAACAGATCAGAACAGGCCAGAACGGACCAGAACAGGCGAGAATAGGCCAGAACAGACCAGAACAGATCAGAACAGATCAGAACAGATCAGAACAGATCAGAACAGATCAGAACAGGCCAGAACGGACCAGAACAGGCGAGAACAGGCCAGAACGGACTAGAACAGACCAGAACATACCAGAACAGACCAGGACAAACCAGGACAGACCAGAACAGACCAGGACAGACCAGAACAGACCAGGACAGACCAGAACATGCCACAACAGACCAGAACAGATCAACACAGACCAGGACAGACCAGAACAGGCCACAACATAACAGAACAGGCCAGAACAGACCAGGACAGATCAGAACCGATCAGAACAGACCAGGACAGACCAGAACAGGCCAGAACGGACCAGAACGGACCAGAACGGACCAGAACGGACCAGAACAGACCAGGACAGACCAGAACAGGCCAGAACGGACCAGAACGGACCAGAACAGACCAGGACAGACCGGGACAGACCAGAACACAACACATAAGAACAGAACACACCAGAACAGACCAGAACAGACAAGAACAGACAAGAACAGACCAGGGCAGACCAGAACAGACCAGAACAGATCAGAACAGATCAGAACAGATCAGAACAGATCAGGACAGAACATACCAGAACAGGCCAGAACAGACCAGAGCAGACCAGGACAGACCAGGACAGAACAGAACACACCAGAACACACCAGAACACACCAGAACAGACCAGGAAAGAACACATCAGAACAGACCAGGACACACCAGAACAGATCAGAACAGATCAGAACAGATCAGAACAGATCAGAACAGATCAGAACAGATCAGAACAGGCCAGGACAGACCAGAACAGGCCAGAACGGACCAGAACGGACCAGAACGGACCAGAACGGACCAGAACGGACCAGAACAGACCAGGACAGACCGGGACAGACCAGAACAGACCAGAACATGCCACAACAGACCAGAACAGGCGAGAACAGGCCAGAACGGACCAGAACGGACCAGAACAGACCAGAACAGATCAGAACAGATCAGAACAGATCAGAACAGACCAGAACAGATCAGAACAGATCAGAACAGATCAGAACAGATCAGAACAGATCAGAACAGATCAGAACAGATCAGAACAGATCAGAACAGAACAGATCAGACCAGAACACAACACATAAGAACAGAACACACCAGAACAGACCAGGACAGAACATACCAGAACAGGCGAGAACAGGCCAGAACGGACCAGAACGGACCAGAACAGACCAGAACAGATCAGAACAGATCAGATCAGAACAGACCAGAACAGATCAGAACAGATCAGAACAGATCAGAACAGATCAGAACAGAACACACCAGGAAAAAGCAGAACAGATCAGAACAGAACAGACCAGGACAGACCAGAACGCAACACATAAGAACAGAACACACCAGAACAGACCAGGACAGAACATACCAGAACAGGCGAGAACAGGCCAGAACGGACCAGAACGGACCAGAACAGACCAGAACAGATCAGAACAGATCAGATCAGAACAGACCAGAACACATCAGAACAGACCAGGACAGATCAGAGTAGATCAGAACAGATCAGAACAGAACAGAACAGAACAGATCAGATCAGAACAGATCAAAACAGAACAGATTAGGACAGAACATACCAGAACAGGCCAGAACAGACCAGAGCAGACCAGGACAGACCAGGACAGAACAGAACACACCAGAACAGACCAGGACAGACCAGGACAGAACATACCAGAACAGGCGAGATCAGGCCAGAACAGACCAGAACAGATCAGAAGAGATCAGAAGAGATCAGAACAGATCAGAACAGAACAGATCAGACCAGAACACAACACATAAGAACAGAATACACCAGAACAGACCAGGACAGAACATACCAGAACAGGCGAGAACAGGCCAGAACGGACCAGAACAGACCAGAACAGACCAGAACAGTTCAACACAGACCAGGACAGACCAGATCAGGCCAGAACAGACCAGAACAGATCAGAAGAGATCAGAAGAGATCAGAACAGATCAGAACAGAACAGATCAGACCAGAACACAACACATAAGAACAGAATACACCAGAACAGACCAGGACAGAACATACCAGAACAGGCGAGAACAGGCCAGAACGGACCAGAACAGGCGAGAACAGGCCAGAACAGACCAGAACAGATCAGAACAGATCAGAACAGAGCAGAACAGAACAGATCAGACCAGAACACAACACATAAGAACAGAATACACCAGAACAGACCAGGACAGAACATACCAGAACAGGCGAGAACAGGCCAGAACGGACCAGAACAGGCGAGAACAGGCCAGAACAGACCAGAACAGATCAGAACAGATCAGAACAGAGCAGAACAGATCAGAACAGGCCAGAACGGACCAGAACAGGCGAGAACAGGCCAGAACGGACTAGAACAGACCAGAACATACCAGAACAGACCAGGACAAACCAGGACAGACCAGAACAGACCAGGACAGACCAGAACAGACCAGGACAAACCAGAACAGGCCACAACATAACAGAACAGGCCAGAACAGACCAGGACAGATCAGAACCGATCAGAACAGACCAGGAAAGACCAGAACAGGCCAGAACGGACCAGAACGGACCAGAACGGACCAGAACGGACCAGAACAGACCAGGACAGACCAGAACAGGCCATAGCGGACCAGAACGGACCAGAACAGATCAGAACAGATCAGAACAGATCAGAACAGATCAGAACAGAACAGATCAGATCAGAACAGATCAAAACAGAACAGATTAGGACAGAACATACCAGAACAGGCGAGATCAGGCCAGAACAGACCAGAACACATCAGAACAGACCAGGACAGATCAGAGTAGATCAGAACAGATCAGAACAGATCAGAACAGAACAGAACAGAACAGATCAGATCAGAACAGATCAAAACAGAACAGATTAGGACAGAACATACCAGAACAGGCGAGAACAGGCCAGAACGGACCAGAACAGACCAGAACATACCAGAACAGACCAGAACAGACCAGAACAGACCAGAACAGTTCAACACAGACCAGGACAGACCAGATCAGGCCAGAACAGACCAGAACAGATCAGAAGAGATCAGAAGAGATCAGAACAGATCAGAACAGAACAGATCAGACCAGAACACAACACATAAGAACAGAATACACCAGAACAGACCAGGACAGAACATACCAGAACAGGCGAGAACAGGCCAGAACGGACCAGAACAGGCGAGAACAGGCCAGAACAGACCAGGACAGATCAGAACCGATCAGAACAGACCAGGACAGACCAGAACAGGCCAGAACGGACCAGAACGGACCAGAACGGACCAGAACGGACCAGAACAGGCGAGAACAGGCCAGAACAGACCAGAACAGATCAGAACAGATCAGAACAGAACAGATCAGATCAGAACAGATCAAAACAGAACAGATTAGGACAGAACATACCAGAACAGGCGAGATCAGGCCAGAACAGACCAGAACACATCAGAACAGACCAGGACAGATCAGAGTAGATCAGAACAGATCAGAACAGATCAGAACAGAACAGAACAGAACAGATCAGATCAGAACAGATCAAAACAGAACAGATTAGGACACAACATACCAGAACAGGCGAGAACAGGCCAGAACGGACCAGAACAGACCAGAACATACCAGAACAGACCAGAACAGACCAGAACAGACCAGAACAGTTCAACACAGACCAGGACAGACCAGATCAGGCCAGAACAGACCAGAACAGATCAGAAGAGATCAGAAGAGATCAGAACAGATCAGAACAGAACAGATCAGACCAGAACACAACACATAAGAACAGAATACACCAGAACAGACCAGGACAGAACATACCAGAACAGGCGAGAACAGGCCAGAACGGACCAGAACAGGCGAGAACAGGCCAGAACAGACCAGAACAGATCAGAACAGATCAGAACAGAGCAGAACAGATCAGAACAGGCCAGAACGGACCAGAACAGGCGAGAACAGGCCAGAACGGACTAGAACAGACCAGAACATACCAGAACAGACCAGGACAAACCAGGACAGACCAGAACAGACCAGGACAGACCAGAACAGACCAGGACAGACCAGAACAGGCCACAACATAACAGAACAGGCCAGAACAGACCAGGACAGATCAGAACCGATCAGAACAGACCAGGACAGACCAGAACAGGCCAGAACGGACCAGAACGGACCAGAACGGACCAGAACGGACCAGAACAGACCAGGACAGACCAGAACAGGCCAGAGCGGACCAGAACGGACCAGAACAGATCAGAACAGATCAGAACAGATCAGAACAGATCAGAACAGATCAGGACAGATCAGAACAGATCAGGACAGAACATACCAGAACAGGCCAGAACAGACCAGGACAGACCGGGACAGACCAGAACACAACACATAAGAACAGAACACACCAGAACAGACCAGGACAGAACATACCAGAACAGGCGAGAACAGGCCAGAACGGACAAGAACAGGCGAGAACAGGCGAGAACGGACCAGAACAGATCAGATCAGAACAGACCAGAACAGATCAGAACAGATCAGAACAGATCAGAACAGATTAGAACAGATCAGAACAGAACACACCAGGAAAAAGCAGAACAGATCAGAACAGAACAGACCAGGACAGACCAGAACGCAACACATAAGAACAGAACACACCAGAACAGACCAGGACAGAACGTACCAGAACAGGCGAGAACAGGCCAGAACGGACAAGAACGGACCAGAACAGACCAGAACATGCCACAACAGACCAGAACGGACCAGAAAAGATCAGAACAGACCAGAACAGAACAGATCAGAACCGATCAGAAGAGATCAGAACAGATCAGAACAGATCAGAACAGAACAGATCAGACCAGAACACAACACATAAGAACAGAATACACCAGAACAGAGCAGGACAGAACATACCAGAACAGATCAGAACAGACCAGAACAGATCAGAAAAGATCAGAACAGATCAGAACAGATCAGAACAGGCGAGAACAGGCCAGAACGGACCAGAACAGGCGAGAACAGGCCAGAACGGACTAGAACAGGCCAGAACATACCAGAACAGACCAGGACAGACCAGGACAGACCAGAACAGACCAGGACAGACCAGAACATGCCACAACAGACCAGAACAGATCAACACAGACCAGGACAGACCAGAACAGCCCACAACATAACAGAACAGGCGAGAACAGGCCAGAACGGACCAGAACGGACCAGAACAGACCAGAACAGATCAGAACAGATCAGAACAGATCAGAACAGACCAGGACAGACCAGAACAGGCCAGGACAGACCAGAACAGACCAGGACAGACCAGATCAGGCCAGAACAGACCAGAACATATAAGAAGAGAACACACCAGAACAGAGCAGGACAGAACATACCAGAACAGATCAGAACAGACCAGAACAGATCAGAAAAGATCAGAACAGATCAGAACAGATCAGAACAGGCGAGAACAGGCCAGAACGGACCAGAACAGGCGAGAACAGGCCAGAACGGACTAGAACAGGCCAGAACAGACCAGAACAGATCAGAACAGATCAGAACAGACCAGAACAGGCGAGATCAGGCCAGAACGGACAAGAACAGATCAGAACAGAACAGACCAGGACAGATCAGAGTAGATCAGAACAGATCAGATCAGATCAGAACAGAACAGAACAGATCAGAACAGATCAGAACAGAACAGATCAGACCAGAACGGACCAGAACAGGCGAGAACAGGCCAGAACGGACCAGAACAGACCAGAACATACCAGAACAGACCAGAACAGACCAGAACAGACCAGAACAGACCAGAACAGTTCAACACAGACCAGGACAGACCAGATCAGGCCAGAACAGACCAGAACAGATCAGAAGAGATCAGAAAAGATCAGAACAGATCAGAACAGAACAGATCAGACCAGAACACAACACATAAGAACAGAATACACCAGAACAGACCAGGACAGAACATACCAGAACAGGCGAGAACAGGCCAGAACGGACCAGAACAGGCGAGAACAGGCCAGAACAGACCAGAACAGATCAGAACAGATCAGAACAGAGCAGAACAGATCAGAACAGGCCAGAACGGACCAGAACAGGCGAGAACAGGCCAGAACGGACTAGAACAGACCAGAACATACCAGAACAGACCAGGACAAACCAGGACAGACCAGAACAGACCAGGACAGACCAGAACAGACCAGGACAGACCAGAACAGGCCACAACATAACAGAACAGGCCAGAATAGACCAGGACAGATCAGAACCGATCAGAACAGACCAGGACAGACCAGAACAGGCCAGAACGGACCAGAACGGACCAGAACGGACCAGAACGGACCAGAACAGACCAGGACAGACCAGAACAGGCCAGAACGGACCAGAACGGACCAGAACCGATCAGAACAGACCAGGACAGACCAGAACAGGCCAGAACGGACCAGAACGGACCAGAACGGACCAGAACGGACCAGAACGGACCAGAACAGACCAGGACAGACCAGAACAGGCCAGAACGGACCAGAACGGACCAGAACAGATCAGAACAGATCAGAACAGATCAGAACAGATCAGAACAGATCAGAACAGATCAGAACAGATCAGAACAGATCAGGACAGAACATACCAGAACAGGCCAGAACAGACCAGAGCAGACCAGGACAGACCAGGACAGAACAGAACACACCAGAACACACCAGAACACACCAGAACAGACCAGGAAAGAACACATCAGAACAGACCAGGACACACCAGAACAGATCAGAACAGATCAGAACAGATCAGAACAGATCAGAACAGATCAGAACAGATCAGGACAGAACATACCAGAACAGGCCAGAACAGACCAGAGCAGACCAGGACAGACCAGGACAGAACAGAACACACCAGAACACACCAGAACAGACCAGGAAAGAACACATCAGAACAGACCAGGACACACCAGAACAGATCAGAACAGATCAGAACAGATCAGAACAGATCAGAACAGATCAGAACAGATCAGAACAGGCCAGGACAGACCAGAACAGGCCAGAACGGACCAGAACGGACCAGAACGGACCAGAACGGGCCAGAACGGACCAGAACAGACCAGGACAGACCGGGACAGACCAGAACAGACCAGAACATGCCACAACAGACCAGAACAGATCAACACAGACCAGGACAGACCAGAACAGGCCACAACATAACAGAACAGGCGAGAACAGTCCAGAACGGACCAGAACGGACCAGAACAGACCAGAACAGATCAGAACAGATCAGAACAGATCAGAACAGACCAGAACAGATCAGAACAGATCAGAACAGATCAGAACAGATCAGAACAGATCAGAACAGATCAGAACAGATCAGAACAGAACAGATCAGACCAGAACACAACACATAAGAACAGAACACACCAGAACAGACCAGGACAGAACATACCAGAACAGGCGAGAACAGGCCAGAACGGACCAGAACGGACCAGAACAGACCAGAACAGATCAGAACAGATCAGATCAGAACAGACCAGAACAGATCAGAACAGATCAGAACAGATCAGAACAGATCAGAACAGATCAGAACAGATCAGAACAGATCAGAACAGATCAGAACAGAACACACCAGGAAAAAGCAGAACAGATCAGAACAGAACAGACCAGGACAGACCAGAACGCAACACATAAGAACAGAACACACCAGAACAGACCAGGACAGAACATACCAGAACAGGCGAGATCAGGCCAGAACGGACATGAACAGATCAGAACAGAACAGACCAGGACAGATCAGAGTAGATCAGAACAGATCAGAACAGAACAGAACAGAACAGAACAGATCAGATCAGATCAGAACAGATCAGAACAGAACAGAACAGATTAGGACAGAACATACCAGAACAGGCCAGAACAGACCAGAGCAGACCAGGACAGACCAGGACAGAACAGAACACACCAGAACAGACCAGGACAGACCAGGACAGAACATACCAGAACAGGCGAGATCAGGCCAGAACGGACAAGAACAGATCAGAACAGAACAGACCAGGACAGATCAGAGTAGATCAGAACAGATCAGATCAGAACAGAACAGAACAGATCAGAACAGATCAGAACAGATCAGAACAGATCAGAACAGAACACACCAGGAAAAAGCAGAACAGATCAGAACAGAACAGACCAGGACAGAACATACCAGAACAGGCGAGAACAGGCCAGAACGGACCAGAACAGACCAGAACATACCAGAACAGACCAGAACAGACCAGAACAGACCAGAACAGTTCAACACAGACCAGGACAGACCAGAACAGATCAGAAGAGATCAGAAGAGATCAGAACAGATCAGAACAGAACAGATCAGACCAGAACACAACACATAAGAACAGAATACACCAGAACAGACCAGGACAGAACATACCAGAACAGGCGAGAACAGGCCAGAACGGACCAGAACAGGCGAGAACAGGCCAGAACAGACCAGAACAGATCAGAACAGATCAGAACAGATCAGAACAGATCAGAACAGGCCAGAACGGACCAGAACAGGCGAGAACAGGCCAGAACGGACTAGAACAGACCAGAACAGACCAGAACAGACCAGGACAAACCAGGACAGACCAGAACAGACCAGGACAGACCAGAACAGACCAGGACAGACCAGAACATGCCACAACAGACCAGAACAGATCAACACAGACCAGGACAGACCAGAACAGGCCACAACATAACAGAACAGGCCAGAACAGACCAGGACAGATCAGAACCGATCAGGACAGACCAGGACAGACCAGAACAGGCCAGAACAGGCCAGAACGGACCAGAACGGACCAGAACAGACCAGGACAGACCGGGACAGACCAGAACAGATCAGAACAGATCAGAACAGATCAGAACAGATCAGAACAGATCAGAACAGATCAGAACAGAACAGATCAGACCAGAACACAACACATAAGAACAGAACACACCAGAACAGACCAGGACAGAACATAC
The DNA here is from genome assembly GCA_964023945.1 of Ectemnius cavifrons. Taxonomy (NCBI): domain Eukaryota; kingdom Metazoa; phylum Arthropoda; class Insecta; order Hymenoptera; family Crabronidae; genus Ectemnius; species Ectemnius cavifrons. The sequence continues at coordinate 131,728 of OZ030386.1, read as the reverse complement.
CAGAACAGGCGAGAACAGGCAAGAACGGACCAGAACGGACCAGAACAGACCAGAACAGATCAGAACAGATCAGATCAGAACAGACCAGAACAGATCAGAACAGATCAGAACAGATCAGAACAGATCAGAACAGAACACACCAGGAAAAAGCAGAACAGATCAGAACAGAACAGACCAGGACAGACCAGAACGCAACACATAAGAACAGAACACACCAGAACAGACCAGGACAGAACATACCAGAACAGGCGAGAACAGGCCAGAACGGACCAGAACGGACCAGAACAGACCAGAACAGATCAGAACAGATCAGATCAGAACAGACCAGAACACATCAGAACAGACCAGGACAGATCAGAGTAGATCAGAACAGATCAGAACAGAACAGAACAGAACAGAACAGAACAGAACAGAACAGAACAGAACAGAACAGAACAGAACAGAACAGAACAGATCAGATCAGAACAGATCAGAACAGAACAGATTAGGACAGAACATACCAGAACAGGCCAGAACAGACCAGAGCAGACCAGGACAGACCAGGACAGACCAGGACAGAACATACCAGAACAGGCGAGATCAGGCCAGAACGGACAAGAACAGATCAGAACAGAACAGACCAGGACAGATCAGAGTAGATCAGAACAGATCAGATCAGATCAGAACAGAACAGAACAGAACAGAACAGATCAGAACAGATCAGAACAGAACAGATCAGACCAGAACGGACCAGAACAGGCGAGAACAGGCCAGAACGGACCAGAACAGACCAGAACATACCAGAACAGACCAGAACAGACCAGAACAGACCAGAACAGTTCAACACAGACCAGGACAGACCAGATCAGGCCAGAACAGACCAGAACAGATCAGAAGAGATCAGAAGAGATCAGAACAGATCAGAACAGAACAGATCAGACCAGAACACAACACATAAGAACAGAATACACCAGAACAGACCTGGACAGAACATACCAGAACAGGCGAGAACAGGCCAGAACGGACCAGAACAGGCGAGAACAGGCCAGAACAGACCAGAACAGATCAGAACAGATCAGAACAGAGCAGAACAGATCAGAACAGGCCAGAACGGACCAGAACAGGCGAGAACAGGCCAGAACGGACTAGAACAGACCAGAACATACCAGAACAGACCAGGACAAACCAGGACAGACCAGAACAGACCAGGACAGACCAGAACAGACCAGGACAGACCAGAACAGGCCACAACATAACAGAAAAGGCCAGAACAGACCAGGACAGATCAGAACCGATCAGAACAGACCAGGACAGACCAGAACAGGCCAGAACGGACCAGAACGGACCAGAACGGACCAGAACGGACCAGAACAGACAAGAACAGACCAGGGCAGACCAGAACAGACCAGAACAGATCAGAACCGATCAGAACAGAACACACCAGGAAAAAGCAGAACAGATCAGAACAGAACAGACCAGGACAGAACATACCAGAACAGGCGAGAACAGGCCAGAACGGACCAGAACAGACCAGAACATACCAGAACAGACCAGAACAGACCAGAACAGACCAGAACAGTTCAACACAGACCAGGACAGACCAGAACAGATCAGAAGAGATCAGAAGAGATCAGAACAGATCAGAACAGAACAGATCAGACCAGAACACAACACATAAGAACAGAATACACCAGAACAGACCAGGACAGAACATACCAGAACAGGCGAGAACAGGCCAGAACGGACCAGAACAGGCGAGAACAGGCCAGAACAGACCAGAACAGATCAGAACAGATCAGAACAGAGCAGAACAGATCAGAACAGGCCAGAACGGACCAGAACAGGCGAGAACAGGCCAGAACGGACTAGAACAGACCAGAACATACCAGAACAGACCAGGACAAACCAGGACAGACCAGTACAGACCAGGACAGACCAGAACAGACCAGGACAGACCAGAACAGGCCACAACATAACAGAACAGGCCAGAACAGACCAGGACAGATCAGAACCGATCAGAACAGACCAGGACAGACCAGAACAGGCCAGAACGGACCAGAACGGACCAGAACGGACCAGAACAGATCAGAACAGATCAGAACAGAACACACCAGGAAAAAGCAGAACAGATCAGAACAGAACAGACCAGGACAGAACATACCAGAACAGGCGAGAACAGGCCAGAACGGACCAGAACAGACCAGAACATACCAGAACAGACCAGAACAGACCAGAACAGTTCAACACAGACCAGGACAGAACAGAACACACCAGAACACACCAGAACAGACCAGGAAAGAACACATCAGAACAGACCAGGACACACCAGAACAGATCAGAACAGATCAGAACAGATCAGAACAGATCAGAACAGATCAGAACAGATCAGAACAGATCAGAACAGATCAGAACAGGCCAGGACAGACCAGAACAGGCCAGAACGGACCAGAACGGACCAGAACGGACCAGAACGGGCCAGAACGGACCAGAACAGACCAGGACAGACCGGGACAGACCAGAACAGACCAGAACATGCCACAACAGACCAGAACAGATCAACACAGACCAGGACAGACCAGAACAGGCCACAACATAACAGAACAGGCGAGAACAGTCCAGAACGGACCAGAACGGACCAGAACAGACCAGAACAGATCAGAACAGATCAGAACAGACCAGAACAGATCAGAACAGATCAGAACAGATCAGAACAGATCAGAACAGATCAGAACAGATCAGAACAGATCAGAACAGAACAGATCAGACCAGAACACAACACATAAGAACAGAACACACCAGAACAGACCAGGACAGAACATACCAGAACAGGCGAGAACAGGCCAGAACGGACCAGAACGGACCAGAACAGACCAGAACAGATCAGAACAGATCAGATCAGAACAGACCAGAACAGATCAGAACAGATCAGAACAGATCAGAACAGATCAGAACAGATCAGAACAGATCAGAACAGAACACACCAGGAAAAAGCAGAACAGATCAGAACAGAACAGACCAGGACAGACCAGAACGCAACACATAAGAACAGAACACACCAGAACAGACCAGGACAGAACATACCAGAACAGGCGAGATCAGGCCAGAACGGACATGAACAGATCAGAACAGAACAGACCAGGACAGATCAGAGTAGATCAGAACAGATCAGAACAGAACAGAACAGAACAGAACAGATCAGATCAGAACAGATCAGAACAGAACAGAACAGATTAGGACAGAACATACCAGAACAGGCCAGAACAGACCAGAGCAGACCAGGACAGACCAGGACAGAACAGAACACACCAGAACAGACCAGGACAGACCAGGACAGAACATACCAGAACAGGCGAGATCAGGCCAGAACGGACAAGAACAGATCAGAACAGAACAGACCAGGACAGATCAGAGTAGATCAGAACAGATCAGATCAGAACAGAACAGAACAGATCAGAACAGATCAGAACAGATCAGAACAGATCAGAACAGAACACACCAGGAAAAAGCAGAACAGATCAGAACAGAACAGACCAGGACAGAACATACCAGAACAGGCGAGAACAGGCCAGAACGGACCAGAACAGACCAGAACATACCAGAACAGACCAGAACAGACCAGAACAGACCAGAACAGTTCAACACAGACCAGGACAGACCAGAACAGATCAGAACAGGCCAGAACGGACCAGAACAGGCGAGAACAGGCCAGAACGGACTAGAACAGACCAGAACATACCAGAACAGACCAGGACAAACCAGGACAGACCAGAACAGACCAGGACAGACCAGAACAGACCAGGACAGACCAGGACAGAACAGAACACACCAGAACAGGCCAGAACAGACCAGGACAGATCAGAACCGATCAGAACAGACCAGGACAGACCAGAACAGGCCAGAACGGACCAGAACGGACCAGAACGGACCAGAACGGACCAGAACGGACCAGAACAGACCAGGACAGACCAGAACAGGCCAGAACGGACCAGAACGGACCAGAACAGATCAGAACAGATCAGAACGGGCCAGAACGGACCAGAACAGACCAGGACAGACCGGGACAGACCAGAACAGACCAGAACATGCCACAACAGACCAGAACAGATCAACACAGACCAGGACAGACCAGAACAGGCCACAACATAACAGAACAGGCGAGAACAGTCCAGAACGGACCAGAACGGACCAGAACAGACCAGAACAGATCAGAACAGATCAGAACAGACCAGAACAGATCAGAACAGATCAGAACAGATCAGAACAGATCAGAACAGATCAGAACAGATCAGAACAGATCAGAACAGAACAGATCAGACCAGAACACAACACATAAGAACAGAACACACCAGAACAGACCAGGACAGAACATACCAGAACAGGCGAGAACAGGCCAGAACGGACCAGAACGGACCAGAACAGACCAGAACACATCAGAACAGACCAGGACAGATCAGAGTAGATCAGAACAGATCAGAACAGAACAGAACAGAACAGATCAGATCAGAACAGATCAGAACAGAACAGATTAGGACAGAACATACCAGAACAGGCCAGAACAGACCAGAGCAGACCAGGACAGACCAGGACAGAACAGAACACACCAGAACAGACCAGGACAGACCAGGACAGAACATACCAGAACAGGCGAGATCAGGCCAGAACGGACAAGAACAGATCAGAACAGAACAGACCAGGACAGATCAGAGTAGATCAGAACAGATCAGATCAGATCAGAACAGAACAGAACAGAACAGATCAGAACAGATCAGAACAGAACAGATCAGACCAGAACGGACCAGAACAGGCGAGAACAGGCCAGAACGGACCAGAACAGACCAGAACATACCAGAACAGACCAGAACAGACCAGAACAGACCAGAACAGTTCAACACAGACCAGGACAGACCAGATCAGGCCAGAACAGACCAGAACAGATCAGAAGAGATCAGAAGAGATCAGAACAGATCAGAACAGAACAGATCAGACCAGAACACAACACATAAGAACAGAATACACCAGAACAGACCAGGACAGAACATACCAGAACAGGCGAGAACAGGCCAGAACGGACCAGAACAGGCGAGAACAGGCCAGAACAGACCAGAACAGATCAGAACAGAGCAGAACAGAGCAGAACAGATCAGAACAGGCCAGAACGGACCAGAACAGGCGAGAACAGGCCAGAACGGACTAGAACAGACCAGAACATACCAGAACAGACCAGGACAAACCAGGACAGACCAGAACAGACCAGGACAGACCAGAACAGACCAGGACAGACCAGAACAGGCCACAACATAACAGAACAGGCCAGAACAGACCAGGACAGATCAGAACCGATCAGAACAGACCAGGACAGACCAGAACAGGCCAGAACGGACCAGAACGGACCAGAACGGACCAGAACGGACCAGAACGGACCAGAACAGACCAGGACAGACCAGAACAGGCCAGAACGGACCAGAACGGACCAGAACAGATCAGAACAGATCAGAACAGATCAGAACAGATCAGAACAGATCAGGACAGATCAGAACAGATCAGGACAGAACATACCAGAACAGGCCAGAACAGACCAGGACAGACCGGGACAGACCAGAACACAACACATAAGAACAGAACAGACCAGGACAGAACATACCAGAACAGGCGAGAACAGGCCAGAACGGACAAGAACAGGCGAGAACAGGCGAGAACGGACCAGAACAGATCAGATCAGAACAGACCAGAACAGATCAGAACAGATCAGAACAGATCAGAACAGATTAGAACAGATCAGAACAGAACACACCAGGAAAAAGCAGAACAGATCAGAACAGAACAGACCAGGACAGACCAGAACGCAACACATAAGAACAGAACACACCAGAACAGACCAGGACAGAACGTACCAGAACAGGCGAGAACAGGCCAGAACGGACAAGAACGGACAAGAACAGATCAGAACAGAACAGACCAGGACAGATCAGAGTAGATCAGAACAGATCAGATCAGATCAGAACAGAACAGAACAGAACAGATCAGAACAGATCAGAACAGAACAGATCAGACCAGAACGGACCAGAACAGGCGAGAACAGGCCAGAACGGACCAGAACAGACCAGAACATACCAGAACAGACCAGAACAGACCAGAACAGACCAGAACAGTTCAACACAGACCAGGACAGACCAGATCAGGCCAGAACAGACCAGAACAGATCAGAAGAGATCAGAAGAGATCAGAACAGATCAGAACAGAACAGATCAGACCAGAACACAACACATAAGAACAGAATACACCAGAACAGACCAGGACAGAACATACCAGAACAGGCGAGAACAGGCCAGAACGGACCAGAACAGGCGAGAACAGGCCAGAACAGACCAGAACAGATCAGAACAGATCAGAACAGAGCAGAACAGATCAGAACAGGCCAGAACGGACCAGAACAGGCGAGAACAGGCCAGAACGGACTAGAACAGACCAGAACATACCAGAACAGACCAGGACAAACCAGGACAGACCAGAACAGACCAGGACAGACCAGAACAGACCAGGACAGACCAGAACAGGCCACAACATAAAAGAACAGGCCAGAACAGACCAGGACAGATCAGAACCGATCAGAACAGACCAGGACAGACCAGAACAGGCCAGAACGGACCAGAACGGACCAGAACGGACCAGAACGGACCAGAACAGACAAGAACAGACCAGGGCAGACCAGAACAGACCAGAACAGATCAGAACAGATCAGAACAGAACACACCAGGAAAAAGCAGAACAGATCAGAACAGAACAGACCAGGACAGAACATACCAGAACAGGCGAGAACAGGCCAGAACGGACCAGAACAGACCAGAACATACCAGAACAGACCAGAACAGACCAGAACAGACCAGAACAGTTCAACACAGACCAGGACAGACCAGAAGAGATCAGAAGAGATCAGAAGAGATCAGAACAGATCAGAACAGAACAGATCAGACCAGAACACAACACATAAGAACAGAATACACCAGAACAGACCAGGACAGAACATACCAGAACAGGCGAGAACAGGCCAGAACGGACCAGAACAGGCGAGAACAGGCCAGAACAGACCAGAACAGATCAGAACAGATCAGAACAGATCAGAACAGATCAGAACAGGCCAGAACGGACCAGAACAGGCGAGAATAGGCCAGAACAGACCAGAACAGATCAGAACAGATCAGAACAGATCAGAACAGGCGAGAACAGGCCAGAACGGACTAGAACAGACCAGAACATACCAGAACAGACCAGGACAAACCAGGACAGACCAGAACAGACCAGGACAGACCAGAACAGACCAGGACAGACCAGAACATGCCACAACAGACCAGAACAGATCAACACAGACCAGGACAGACCAGAACAGGCCACAACATAACAGAACAGGCCAGAACAGACCAGGACAGATCAGAACCGATCAGAACAGACCAGGACAGACCAGAACAGGCCAGAACGGACCAGAACGGACCAGAACGGACCAGAACGGACCAGAACAGACCAGGACAGACCAGAACAGGCCAGAACGGACCAGAACGGACCAGAACAGACCAGGACAGACCGGGACAGACCAGAACACAACACATAAGAACAGAACACACCAGAACAGACCAGAACAGACCAGAACAGACAAGAACAGACAAGAACAGACCAGGGCAGACCAGAACAGACCAGAACAGATCAGAACAGATCAGAACAGATCAGAACAGATCAGGACAGAACATACCAGAACAGGCCAGAACAGACCAGAGCAGACCAGGACAGACCAGGACAGAACAGAACACACCAGAACACACCAGAACACACCAGAACAGACCAGGAAAGAACACATCAGAACAGACCAGGACACACCAGAACAGATCAGAACAGATCAGAACAGATCAGAACAGATCAGAACAGATCAGAACAGATCAGAACAGGCCAGGACAGACCAGAACAGGCCAGAACGGACCAGAACGGACCAGAACGGACCAGAACGGACCAGAACGGACCAGAACAGACCAGGACAGACCGGGACAGACCAGAACAGACCAGAACATGCCACAACAGACCAGAACAGGCGAGAACAGGCCAGAACGGACCAGAACGGACCAGAACAGACCAGAACAGATCAGAACAGATCAGAACAGACCAGAACAGATCAGAACAGATCAGAACAGATCAGAACAGATCAGAACAGATCAGAACAGAACACACCAGGAAAAAGCAGAACAGATCAGAACAGAACAGACCAGGACAGACCAGAACGCAACACATAAGAACAGAACACACCAGAACAGACCAGGACAGAACATACCAGAACAGGCGAGAACAGGCCAGAACGGACCAGAACGGACCAGAACAGACCAGAACAGATCAGAACAGAACAGATCAGACCAGAACACAACACATAAGAACAGAACACACCAGAACAGACCAGGACAGAACATACCAGAACAGGCGAGAACAGGCCAGAACGGACCAGAACGGACCAGAACAGACCAGAACAGATCAGAACAGATCAGATCAGAACAGACCAGAACCGATCAGAACAGATCAGAACAGATCAGAACAGATCAGAACAGAACACACCAGGAAAAAGCAGAACAGATCAGAACAGAACAGACCAGGACAGACCAGAACGCAACACATAAGAACAGAACACACCAGAACAGACCAGGACAGAACATACCAGAACAGGCGAGAACAGGCCAGAACGGACCAGAACGGACCAGAACAGACCAGAACAGATCAGAACAGATCAGATCAGAACAGACCAGAACACATCAGAACAGACCAGGACAGATCAGAGTAGATCAGAACAGATCAGAACAGAACAGAACAGAACAGATCAGATCAGAACAGATCAGAACAGAACAGATTAGGACAGAACATACCAGAACAGGCCAGAACAGACCAGAGCAGACCAGGACAGACCAGGACAGAACAGAACACACCAGAACAGACCAGGACAGACCAGGACAGAACATACCAGAACAGGCGAGATCAGGCCAGAACGGACAAGAACAGATCAGAACAGAACAGACCAGGACAGATCAGAGTAGATCAGAACAGATCAGATCAGATCAGAACAGAACAGAACAGATCAGAACAGATCAGAACAGAACAGATCAGACCAGAACGGACCAGAACAGGCGAGAACAGGCCAGAACGGACCAGAACAGACCAGAACATACCAGAACAGACCAGAACAGACCAGAACAGACCAGAACAGACCAGAACAGTTCAACACAGACCAGGACAGACCAGATCAGGCCAGAACAGACCAGAACAGATCAGAAGAGATCAGAAAAGATCAGAACAGATCAGAACAGAACAGATCAGACCAGAACACAACACATAAGAACAGAATACACCAGAACAGACCAGGACAGAACATACCAGAACAGGCGAGAACAGGCCAGAACGGACCAGAACAGGCGAGAACAGGCCAGAACAGACCAGAACAGATCAGAACAGATCAGAACAGAGCAGAACAGATCAGAACAGGCCAGAACGGACCAGAACAGGCGAGAACAGGCCAGAACGGACTAGAACAGACCAGAACATACCAGAACAGACCAGGACAAACCAGGACAGACCAGAACAGACCAGGACAGACCAGAACAGACCAGGACAGACCAGAACAGGCCACAACATAACAGAACAGGCCAGAATAGACCAGGACAGATCAGAACCGATCAGAACAGACCAGGACAGACCAGAACAGGCCAGAACGGACCAGAACGGACCAGAACGGACCAGAACGGACCAGAACGGACCAGAACAGACCAGGACAGACCAGAACAGGCCAGAACGGACCAGAACGGACCAGAACCGATCAGAACAGACCAGGACAGACCAGAACAGGCCAGAACGGACCAGAACGGACCAGAACGGACCAGAACGGACCAGAACGGACCAGAACAGACCAGGACAGACCAGAACAGGCCAGAACGGACCAGAACGGACCAGAACAGATCAGAACAGATCAGAACAGATCAGAACAGATCAGAACAGATCAGATCAGAACAGACCAGAACAGATCAGAACAGATCAGAACAGATCAGAACAGATCAGAACAGGCGAGAACAGGCCAGAACGGACCAGAACAGGCGAGAACAGGCCAGAACGGACTAGAACAGGCCAGAACATACCAGAACAGACCAGGACAGACCAGAACAGGCCACAACATAACAGAACAGGCCAGAATAGACCAGGACAGATCAGAACCGATCAGAACAGACCAGGACAGACCAGAACAGGCCAGAACGGACCAGAACGGACCAGAACGGACCAGAACGGACCAGAACGGACCAGAACAGACCAGGACAGACCAGAACAGGCCAGAACGGACCAGAACGGACCAGAACCGATCAGAACAGACCAGGACAGACCAGAACAGGCCAGAACGGACCAGAACGGACCAGAACGGACCAGAACGGACCAGAACGGACCAGAACAGACCAGGACAGACCAGAACAGGCCAGAACGGACCAGAACGGACCAGAACCGATCAGAACAGATCAGAACAGATCAGAACAGATCAGAACAGATCAGAACAGGCGAGAACAGGCCAGAACGGACCAGAACAGATCAGAACAGATCAGATCAGAACAGACCAGGACAGACCAGAACAGGCCAGAACAGACCAGGACAGACCAGGACAGACCAGAACAGACCAGGACAGACCAGAACATGCCACAACAGACCAGAACAGATCAACACAGACCAGGACAGACCAGAACAGGCCACAACATAACAGAACAGGCCAGAACAGACCAGGACAGATCAGAACAGATCAGAACAGACCAGAACAGATCAGAACAGATCAGAACAGAACAGATCAGATCAGAACAGATCAGAACAGAACAGATCAGAACAGATCAGAACAGAACAGATCAGATCAGAACAGATCAGAACAGAACAGATCAGAACCGATCAGAAGAGATCAGAACAGATCAGAACCGATCAGAACAGACCAGAACAGATCAGAAAAGATCAGAACAGATCAGAACAGATCAGAACAGGCGAGAACAGGCCAGAACGGACCAGAACAGGCGAGAACAGGCCAGAACGGACTAGAACAGGCCAGAACATACCAGAACAGACCAGGACAGACCAGGACAGACCAGAACAGACCAGGACAGACCAGAACATGCCACAACAGACCAGAACAGATCAACACAGACCAGGACAGACCAGAACAGGCCACAACATAACAGAACAGGCCAGAACAGACCAGGACAGATCAGAACAGATCAGAACAGACCAGAACAGATCAGAACAGATCAGAACAGATCAGAACAGAACAGACCAGGACAGAACATACCAGAACAGGCGAGAACAGGCCAGAACGGACCAGAACAGACCAGAACAGACCAGAACAGTTCAACACAGACCGGGACAGACCAGATCAGGCCAGAACAGACCAGAACAGATCAGAACAGATCAGAACAGATCAGAACAGGCGAGAACAGGCCAGAACGGACCAGAACAGGCGAGAACAGGCCAGAACGGACTAGAACAGGCCAGAACGGACCAGAACGGACCAGAACGGACAAGAACGGACCAGAACAGACCAGGACAGACCAGAACAGGCCAGAAAGGACCAGAACGGACCAGAACGGACCAGAACAGACCAGGACAGACCGGGACAGACCAGAACACAACACATAAGAACAGAACACTCCAGAACAGACCAGGACAGAACATACCAGAACAGGCGAGAACAGGCCAGAACGGACCAGAACGGACCAGAACAGACCAGAACAGATCAGAACAGATCAGAACAGATCAGAACAGGCGAGAACAGGCCAGAACGGACCAGAACAGGCGAGAACAGGCCAGAACGGACTAGAACAGGCCAGAACATACCAGAACAGACCAGGACAGACCAGGACAGACCAGAACAGACCAGGACAGACCAGAACATGCCACAACAGACCAGAACAGATCAACACAGACCAGGACAGACCAGAACAGGCCACAACATAACAGAACAGGCCAGAACAGACCAGGACAGATCAGAACAGATCAGAACAGACCAGGACAGACCAGAACAGGCCAGAACGGACCAGAACGGACAAGAACGGACCAGAACAGACCAGGACAGACCAGAACAGGCCAGAAAGGACCAGAACGGACCAGAACGGACCAGAACAGACCAGGACAGACCGGGACAGACCAGAACACAACACATAAGAACAGAACACTCCAGAACAGACCAGGACAGAACATACCAGAACAGGCGAGAACAGGCCAGAGCGGACCAGAACGGACCAGAACAGATCAGAACAGATCAGGACAGATCAGAACAGATCAGAACAGATCAGAACAGACCAGGACAGACCAGAACAGGCCAGAACGGACCAGAACGGACAAGAACAGGCGAGAACAGACCAGGACAGACCAGAACATGCCACAACAGACCAGAACAGATCAACACAGACCAGGACAGACCAGAACAGGCCACAACATAACAGAACAGGCCAGAACAGGCCAGGACAGATCAGAACAGATCAGAACAGATCAGAACAGGCGAGAACAGGCCAGAACGGACCAGAACAGACCAGGACAGATCAGAACAGATCAGAACAGATCAGAACAGACCAGGACAGACCAGAACAGACCAGGACAGACCAGGACAGACCAGAACAGACCAGAACATACCAGAACAGGCCAGAACAGACCAGAACAGGCCAGAACAGACCAGAACAGATCAGAACAGACCAGGACAGACCAGAACAGATCAGAACAGATCAGAACAGATCAGAACAGACCAGGACAGACCAGAACAGGCCAGAACGGACCAGAACGGACCAGAACAGATCAGAACAGATCAGAACAGATCAGAACAGATCAGAACAGATCAGAACAGAACAGATCAGACCAGAACACAACACACCAGAACAGACCAGGACAGAACATACCAGAACAGGCGAGAACAGGCCAGAACGGACCAGAACGGACCAGAACAGACCAGAACAGATCAGAACAGATCAGATCAGAACAGACCAGAACAGATCAGAACAGATCAGAACAGATCAGAACAGATTAGAACAGATCAGAACAGAACACACCAGGAAAAAGCAGAACAGATCAGAACAGAACAGACCAGGACAGACCAGAACGCAACACATAAGAACAGAACACACCAGAACAGACCAGGACAGAACGTACCAGAACAGGCGAGAACAGGCCAGAACGGACAAGAACGGACCAGAACAGACCAGAACAGATCAGAACAGATCAGAACAGAACAGATCAGATCAGATCAGATCAGATCAGAACAGATCAGAACAGAACAGATCAGAACCGATCAGAAGAGATCAGAAGAGATCAGAACAGATCAGAACAGAACAGATCAGACCAGAACACAACACATAAGAACAGAATACACCAGAACAGAGCAGGACAGAACATACCAGAACAGATCAGAACAGACCAGAACAGATCAGAAAAGATCAGAACAGATCAGAACAGATCAGAACAGGCGAGAACAGGCCAGAACGGACCAGAACAGGCGAGAACAGGCCAGAACGGACTAGAACAGGCCAGAACATACCAGAAAAGACCAGGACAGACCAGGACAGACCAGAACAGACCAGGACAGACCAGAACATGCCACAACAGACCAGAACAGATCAACACAGACCAGGACAGACCAGAACAGGCCACAACATAACAGAACAGGCCAGAACAGACCAGGACAGATCAGAACAGATCAGAACAGACCAGAACAGATCAGAACAGATCAGAACAGATCAGAACAGAACACACCAGGAAAAAGCAGAACAGATCAGAACAGAACAGACCAGGACAGAACATACCAGAACAGGCGAGAACAGGCCAGAACGGACCAGAACAGACCAGAACAGACCAGAACAGTTCAACACAGACCGGGACAGACCAGATCAGGCCAGAACAGACCAGAACAGATCAGAACAGATCAGAACAGATCAGAACAGATCAGAACAGGCGAGAACAGGCCAGAACGGACCAGAACAGGCGAGAACAGGCCAGAACGGACCAGAACAGGCGAGAACAGGCCAGAACGGACTAGAACAGGCCAGAACATACCAGAACAGATCAGAACAGATCAGAACAGAACAGAACAGAACAGAACAGAACAGAACAGAACAGAACAGAACAGAACAGAACAGAACAGAACAGAACAGAACAGAACAGAACAGAACAGAACAGAACAGAACAGAACAGAACAGAACAGAACAGAACAGAACAGAACAGAACAGAACAGAACAGAACAGAACAGAACAGAACAGAACAGAACAGAACAGAACAGAACAGAACAGAACAGAACAGAACAGAACAGAACAGAACAGAACAGAACAGAACAGAACAGAACAGAACAGAACAGAACAGAACAGAACAGAACAGAACAGAACAGAACAGAACAGAACAGAACAGAACAGAACAGAACAGAACAGAACAGAACAGAACAGAACAGAACAGAACAGAACAGAACAGAACAGAACAGAACAGAACAGAACAGAACAGAACAGAACAGAACAGAACAGAACAGAACAGAACAGAACAGAACAGAACAGAACAGAACAGAACAGAACAGAACAGAACAGAACAGAACAGAACAGAACAGAACAGAACAGAACAGAACAGAACAGAACAGAACAGAACAGAACAGAACAGAACAGAACAGAACAGAACAGAACAGAACAGAACAGAACAGAACAGAACAGAACAGAACAGAACAGAACAGAACAGAACAGAACAGAACAGAACAGAACAGAACAGAACAGAACAGAACAGAACAGAACAGAACAGAACAGAACAGAACAGAACAGAACAGAACAGAACAGAACAGAACAGAACAGAACAGAACAGAACAGAACAGAACAGAACAGAACAGAACAGAACAGAACAGAACAGAACAGAACAGAACAGAACAGAACAGAACAGAACAGAACAGAACAGAACAGAACAGAACAGAACAGAACAGAACAGAACAGAACAGAACAGAACAGAACAGAACAGAACAGAACAGAACAGAACAGAACAGAACAGAACAGAACAGAACAGAACAGAACAGAACAGAACAGAACAGAACAGAACAGAACAGAACAGAACAGAACAGAACAGAACAGAACAGAACAGAACAGAACAGAACAGAACAGAACAGAACAGAACAGAACAGAACAGAACAGAACAGAACAGAACAGAACAGAACAGAACAGAACAGAACAGAACAGAACAGAACAGAACAGAACAGAACAGAACAGAACAGAACAGAACAGAACAGAACAGAACAGAACAGAACAGAACAGAACAGAACAGAACAGAACAGAACAGAACAGAACAGAACAGAACAGAACAGAACAGAACAGAACAGAACAGAACAGAACAGAACAGAACAGAACAGAACAGAACAGAACAGAACAGAACAGAACAGAACAGAACAGAACAGAACAGAACAGAACAGAACAGAACAGAACAGAACAGAACAGAACAGAACAGAACAGAACAGAACAGAACAGAACAGAACAGAACAGAACAGAACAGAACAGAACAGAACAGAACAGAACAGAACAGAACAGAACAGAACAGAACAGAACAGAACAGAACAGAACAGAACAGAACAGAACAGAACAGAACAGAACAGAACAGAACAGAACAGAACAGAACAGAACAGAACAGAACAGAACAGAACAGAACAGAACAGAACAGAACAGAACAGAACAGAACAGAACAGAACAGAACAGAACAGAACAGAACAGAACAGAACAGAACAGAACAGAACAGAACAGAACAGAACAGAACAGAACAGAACAGAACAGAACAGAACAGAACAGAACAGAACAGAACAGAACAGAACAGAACAGAACAGAACAGAACAGAACAGAACAGAACAGAACAGAACAGAACAGAACAGAACAGAACAGAACAGAACAGAACAGAACAGAACAGAACAGAACAGAACAGAACAGAACAGAACAGAACAGAACAGAACAGAACAGAACAGAACAGAACAGAACAGAACAGAACAGAACAGAACAGAACAGAACAGAACAGAACAGAACAGAACAGAACAGAACAGAACAGAACAGAACAGAACAGAACAGAACAGAACAGAACAGAACAGAACAGAACAGAACAGAACAGAACAGAACAGAACAGAACAGAACAGAACAGAACAGAACAGAACAGAACAGAACAGAACAGAACAGAACAGAACAGAACAGAACAGAACAGAACAGAACAGAACAGAACAGAACAGAACAGAACAGAACAGAACAGAACAGAACAGAACAGAACAGAACAGAACAGAACAGAACAGAACAGAACAGAACAGAACAGAACAGAACAGAACAGAACAGAACAGAACAGAACAGAACAGAACAGAACAGAACAGAACAGAACAGAACAGAACAGAACAGAACAGAACAGAACAGAACAGAACAGAACAGAACAGAACAGAACAGAACAGAACAGAACAGAACAGAACAGAACAGAACAGAACAGAACAGAACAGAACAGAACAGAACAGAACAGAACAGAACAGAACAGAACAGAACAGAACAGAACAGAACAGAACAGAACAGAACAGAACAGAACAGAACAGAACAGAACAGAACAGAACAGAACAGAACAGAACAGAACAGAACAGAACAGAACAGAACAGAACAGAACAGAACAGAACAGAACAGAACAGAACAGAACAGAACAGAACAGAACAGAACAGAACAGAACAGAACAGAACAGAACAGAACAGAACAGAACAGAACAGAACAGAACAGAACAGAACAGAACAGAACAGAACAGAACAGAACAGAACAGAACAGAACAGAACAGAACAGAACAGAACAGAACAGAACAGAACAGAACAGAACAGAACAGAACAGAACAGAACAGAACAGAACAGAACAGAACAGAACAGAACAGAACAGAACAGAACAGAACAGAACAGAACAGAACAGAACAGAACAGAACAGAACAGAACAGAACAGAACAGAACAGAACAGAACAGAACAGAACAGAACAGAACAGAACAGAACAGAACAGAACAGAACAGAACAGAACAGAACAGAACAGAACAGAACAGAACAGAACAGAACAGAACAGAACAGAACAGAACAGAACAGAACAGAACAGAACAGAACAGAACAGAACAGAACAGAACAGAACAGAACAGAACAGAACAGAACAGAACAGAACAGAACAGAACAGAACAGAACAGAACAGAACAGAACAGAACAGAACAGAACAGAACAGAACAGAACAGAACAGAACAGAACAGAACAGAACAGAACAGAACAGAACAGAACAGAACAGAACAGAACAGAACAGAACAGAACAGAACAGAACAGAACAGAACAGAACAGAACAGAACAGAACAGAACAGAACAGAACAGAACAGAACAGAACAGAACAGAACAGAACAGAACAGAACAGAACAGAACAGAACAGAACAGAACAGAACAGAACAGAACAGAACAGAACAGAACAGAACAGAACAGAACAGAACAGAACAGAACAGAACAGAACAGAACAGAACAGAACAGAACAGAACAGAACAGAACAGAACAGAACAGAACAGAACAGAACAGAACAGAACAGAACAGAACAGAACAGAACAGAACAGAACAGAACAGAACAGAACAGAACAGAACAGAACAGAACAGAACAGAACAGAACAGAACAGAACAGAACAGATTAGGACAGACCATACCAGAACAGGCCAGAACAGACCAGAGCAGACCAGGACAGACCAGAACAGAACAGAACACACCAGAACAGACCAGGACAGAACACACCAGAACAGACCAGGACACACCAGAACAGATCAGAACAGATCAGAACAGATCAGAACAGAACAGATCAGAACAGAACAGATCAGAACAGAACAGAACAGAACAGAACAGAACAGAACAGAACAGAACAGAACAGAACAGAACAGAACAGAACAGAACAGAACAGAACAGAACAGAACAGAACAGAACAGAACAGAACAGAACAGAACAGAACAGAACAGAACAGATCAGATCAGATCAGATCAGATCAGAACAGATCAGAACAGACCAGGGCAGACCAGAACAGAACACACCAGAACAGACAAGGACAGAACACACCAGAACAGACCAGGACAGACCAGGACAGACCAGAACAGGCAAGAACGGACCAGAACGGACCAGAACAGACCGGGACAGACCAGAACACAACACATAAGAACAGAACACACCAGAACAGACCAGGACAGAACATACCAGAACAGGCGAGAACAGGCCAGAACAGGCGAGAACAGGCCAGAACGGACCAGAACGGACCAGAACAGACCAGGACAGACCAGAACAGGCAAGAACGGACCAGAACGGACCAGAACGGACCAGAACAGACCGGGACAGACCAGAACACAACACATAAGAACAGATCAGAACAGATCAGAACAGATCAGAACAGATCAGAACAGAACAGACCAGGACACACCATAACAGATCAGAACAGATCAGAACAGATCAGAACAGATCAGAACATACCAGGACAGACCAGAACAGGCCAGAACGGACCAGAACGGACCAGAACGGACCAGAACAGACCAGGACAGACCAGGACAGACCAGAACAGACCAGAACAGATCAGAACAGATCAGAACAGACCAGGACAGGCCAGAACAGGCCAGAACGGACCAGAACGGACCAGAACGGACCAGAACAGACCAGGACAGACCAGAACAGGCAAGAACGGACCAGAACGGACCAGAACGGACCAGAACAGACCGGGACAGACCAGAACACAACACATAAGAACAGAACACACCAGAACAGACCAGGACAGAACATACCAGAACAGGCGAGAACAGGCCAGAACAGGCGAGAACAGGCCAGAACGGACCAGAACGGACCAGAACAGACCAGAACAGTCCAGGACAGACCAGAACAGACCAGAACAGATCAGAACAGATCAGAACAGAACACACCAGGAAAAAGCAGAACAGATCAGAACAGAACAGACCAGGACAGACCAGAACGCAACACATAAGAACAGAACACACCAGAACAGACCAGGACAGAACATACCAGAACAGGCGAGAACAGGCCAGAACGGACAAGAACAGGCGAGAACAGGCGAGAACGGACCAGAACAGATCAGAACAGAACAGACCAGGACAGACCAGAGTAGATCAGAACAGATCAGAACAGATCAGTACAGAACATACCAGAACAGGCCAGAACAGACCAGAGCAGACAAGGACAGACCAGGACAGAACAGAACACACCAGAACAGACCAGGACAGAACACATCAGAACAGACCAGGACAGAACACATCAGAACAGACCAGGACACACCAGAACAGATCAGAACAGAACAGATCAGAACAGACCAGGACAGACCAGAACAGGCCAGAACGGACCAGAACGGACCAGAACAGACCAGAACAGATCAGAACACACCAGAACAGACCAGAACAGGCCAGAACGGACCAGAACGGACCAGAACAGATCAGAACAGACCAGGACAGACCAGAACAGGCCAGAACGGACATGAATGGACCAGAACAGACCAGAACAGATCAGAACAGATCAGAACAGAACAGAACAGAACAGATCAGATCAGATCAGATCAGAACAGATCAGAACAGACCAGGACAGACCAGGACAGAACAGAACACACCAGAACAGACCAGGACAGAACACATCAGAACAGACCAGGACACACCAGAACAGATCAGAACAGATCAGAACAGATCAGAACAGACCAGGACAGGCCAGAACAGGCCAGAACGGACATGAATGGACCAGAACAGACCAGAACAGATCAGAACAGATCAGAACAGAACAGAACAGAACAGATCAGATCAGATCAGATCAGAACAGATCAGAACAGACCAGGACAGACCAGGACAGAACAGAACACACCAGAACAGACCAGGACAGAACACATCAGAACAGACCAGGACACACCAGAACAGACCAGAACAGATCAGAACACACCAGAACAGACCAGGACAGAACACATCAGAACAGACCAGGACAGAACACATCAGAACAGACCAGGCCACACCAGAACAGATCAGAACAGATCAGAAGAGATCAGAACAGATCAGAACAGATCAGAACAGATCAGAACAGATCAGAACAGACCAGGACAGACCAGAACAGGCCAGAACGGACATGAACGGACCAGAACAGATCAGAACAGACCAGGACAGACCAGAACAGGCCAGAACGGACATGAACGGACCAGAACAGACCAGAACAGATCAGAACAGGCGAGAACAGGCCAGAACAGACCAGGACAGACCAGAACAGGCCAGAACGGACCAGAACGGACATGAATGGACCAGAACAGACCAGAACAGATCAGAACAGATCAGAACAGAACAGAACAGATCAGATCAGATCAGATCAGATCAGAACAGATCAGAACAGACCAGGACAGACCAGGACAGAACAGAACACACCAGAACAGACCAGGACAGAACACATCAGAACAGACCAGGACACACCAGAACAGATCAGAACAGATCAGAACAGATCAGAACAGATCAGAACAGGCCAGGACAGACCAGAACAGGCCAGAACGGACCAGAACGGACCAGAACGGACCAGAACAGACCAGGACAGACCGGGACAGACCAGAACACAACACATAAGAACAGAACACTCCAGAACAGACCAGGACAGAACATACCAGAACAGGCGAGAACAGGCCGGAACGGACCAGAACGGACCAGAACAGATCAGAACAGATCAGAACAGACCAGAACAGATCAGAACAGATCAGAACAGACCAGAACAGATCAGAACAGATCAGAACAGATCAGAACAGATCAGAACAGATCAGAACAGAACACACCAGGAAAATGCAGAACAGATCAGAACAGAACAGACCAGGACAGACCAGAACAGAACACACCAGAACAGACAAGGACAGAACACACCAGAACAGACCAGGACAGACCAGGACAGGCCAGAACAGGCCAGAACGGACCTGAACGGACCAGAACAGACCAGAACAGATCAGAACACACCAGAACAGACCAGGACAGAACACATCAGAACAGACCAGGACAGAACACATCAGAACAGACCAGGACACACCAGAACAGATCAGAACAGATCAGAACAGATCAGAACAGATCAGAACAGATCAGAACAGATCAGAACAGATCAGAACAGACCAGGACAGACCAGAACAGGCCAGGACAGACCAGAACAGACCAGAACATACCAGAACAGACCAGAACAGACCAGGACAGACCAGAACAGACCAGGACAGACCAGATCAGGCCAGAACAGACCAGAACAGATCAGAACAGATCAGAACAGATCAGAACAGATCAGAACAGAAGAGAACAGGACAGAACGGACTAGAACAGACCAGAACATACCAGAACAGACCAGGACAGACCAGAACCGATCAGAAGAGATCAGAACAGATCAGAACAGATCAGAACAGAACAGAACATGCCACAACAGACCAGAACAGATCAACACAGACCAGGACAGACCAGAACAGGCCACAACATAACAGAACAGGCCAGAACAGACCAGGACAGATCAGAACAGATCAGAACAGATCAGAACAGACCAGGACAGACTAGAACAGGCCAGAACGGACCAGAACGGACCAGAACGGACCAGAACGGACCAGAACAGATCAGAACAGATCAGAACAGATCAGAACAGACCAGGAGAGACCGGGACAGACCAGAACACAACACATAAGAACAGAACACACCAGAACAGACCAGGACAGAACATACCAGAACAGGCGAGAACAGGCCAGAACAGGCGAGAACAGGCCAGAACGGACCAGAACAGCCGAGAACAGGCCAGAACGGACTAGAACAGACCAGAACATACCAGAACAGACCAGGACAGACCAGGACAGACCAGAACAGACCAGGACAGACCAGAACATGCCACAACAGACCAGAACAGATCAACACAGACCAGGACAGACCAGAACAGGCCACAACATAACAGAACAGACCAGGACAGATCAGAACAGATCAGAACAGATCAGAACAGACCAGGACAGACCAGAACAGGCCAGAACGGACCAGAACGGACCAGAACGGACCAGAACGGACCAGGACAGACCAGAACAGGCCAGAACGGACCAGAACGGACCAGAACGGACCAGAACAGACCAGAAGAGATCAGAACAGATCAGAACAGATCAGAACAGATCAGAACAGAACACACCAGGAAAAAGCAGAACAGATCAGAACAGAACAGACCAGGACAGACCAGAACGCAACACATAAGATCAGAACATACCAGAACAGGCGAGAACAGGCCAGAACGGACAAGAACAGGCGAGAACAGGCGAGAACGGACCAGAACAGATCAGAACAGAACAGACCAGGACAGACCAGAACGCAACACATAAGATCAGAACATACCAGTACAGGCGAGAACAGGCCAGAACGGACCAGAACAGACCAGAACAGATCAGAACAGATCAGAACAGACCAGAACAGATCAGAACAGATCAGAACAGATCAGAACAGATCAGAACAGAACACACCAGGAAAAAGCAGAACAGATCAGAACAGAACAGACCAGGACAGACCAGAACGCAACACATAAGATCAGAACATACCAGAACAGGCGAGAACAGGCCAGAACGGACAAGAACAGGCGAGAACAGGCGAGAACGGACCAGAACAGATCAGAACAGAACAGACCAGGACAGATCAGAGTAGATCAGAACAGATCAGAACAGAACAGATCAGACCAGAACAGATCAGAACAGTTCAACACAGACCAGGACAGACCAGATCAGGCCAGAACAGACCAGAACAGATCAGAACAGATCAGAACAGATCAGGCCAGAACAGACCAGAACAGATCAGAACAGATCAGAACAGATCAGAACAGACCAGGACAGACCAGATCAGGCCAGAACAGACCAGAACACATAAGAACAGAACACACCAGAACAGACCAGGACAGAACATACCAGAACAGACCAGGACAGACCAGGACAGACCAGGACAGACCAGAACACACCAGAACAGACAAGGACAGAACACACCAGAACAGACCAGGACAGACCAGGAGAGACCACGACAGACCAGAACAGACCAGAACAGACCAGAACAGGCCAGAACGGACCAGAACGGACCAGAACAGTTCAACACAGACCAGGACAGACCAGATCAGGCCAGAACAGACCAGAACACATAAGAACAGAACACACCAGAACAGACCAGGACAGAACATACCAGAACAGGCGAGAACAGGCCAGAACGGACCAGAACAGGCGAGAACAGGCCAGAACAGACCAGAACAGATCAGAACAGATCAGAACAGATCAGAACAGATCAGAACAGGCCAGAACGGACCAGAACAGGCGAGAACAGGCCAGAACGGACTAGAACAGACCAGAACATACCAGAACAGACCAGGACAAACCAGGACAGACCAGAACAGACCAGGACAGACCAGAACAGACCAGGACAGACCAGAACATGCCACAACAGACCAGAACAGATCAACACAGACCAGGACAGACCAGAACAGGCCACAACATAACAGAACAGGCCAGAACAGACCAGGACAGATCAGAACCGATCAGAACAGACCAGGACAGACCAGAACAGGCCAGAACGGACCAGAACGGACCAGAACGGACCAGAACGGACCAGATCAGACCAGGACAGACCAGAACAGGCCAGAACGGACCAGAACGGACCAGAACGGACCAGAACAGACCAGGACAGACCGGGACAGACCAGAACACAACACATAAGAACAGAACACACCAGAACAGACCAGAACAGACAAGAACAGACAAGAACAGACCAGGACAGACCAGAACAGACCAGAACAGATCAGAACAGATCAGAACAGATCAGAACAGATCAGAACAGATCAGGACAGAACATACCAGAACAGGCCAGAACAGACCAGAGCAGACCAGGACAGACCAGGACAGAACAGAATACACCAGAACAGACCAGGACAGACCAGAACAGATCAGAACAGATCAGAACAGATCAGAACAGAACAGATCAGATCAGATCAGATCAGAACAGATCAGACCAGAACAGAATACATAAGAACAGAACACACCAGAACAGACCAGGACAGAACATACCAGAACAGGCGAGAACAGGCCAGAACGGACCAGAACGGACCAGAACAGACCAGAACAGACCAGGACAGGCCAGAACGGACCAGAACGGACCAGAACGGACCAGAACAGACCAGGACAGACCGGGACAGACCAGAACACAACACATAAGAACAGAACACACCAGAACAGACCAGGGCAGAACATACCAGAACAGGCGAGATCAGGCCAGAACGGACATGAACAGATCAGAACAGAACAGAACAGACCAGGACAGACCAGAACAGACCAGAGCAGATCAGAACAGATCAGAACAGATCAGAACAGATCAAAACAGAACACACCAGGAAAAAGCAGAACAGATCAGAACAGAACAGACCAGGACAGACCAGCACGCAACACATAAGAACAGAACACACCAGAACAGACCAGAACAGACAAGAACAGACAAGAACAGACCAGGGCAGACCAGGACAGACCAGAACAGGCCAGAACGGACCAGAACGGACCAGAACGGACTAGAACAGACCAGAACATACCAGAACAGACCAGGACAAACCAGGACAGACCAGAACAGACCAGGACAGACCAGAACAGACCAGGACAGACCAGAACATGCCACAACAGACCAGAACAGATCAACACAGACCAGGACAGACCAGAACAGGCCACAACATAACAGAACAGGCCAGAACAGACCAGGACAGACCAGAACAGGCCAGAACGGACCAGAACGGACCAGAACGGACCAGAACAGACCAGGACAGACCGGGACAGACCAGAACACAACACATAAGAACAGAACACACCAGAACAGACCAGAACAGACAAGAACAGACAAGAACAGACCAGGACAGACCAGAACAGACCAGAACAGATCAGAACAGATCAGAACAGATCAGAACAGATCAGAACAGATCAGGACAGAACATACCAGAACAGGCCAGAACGGACCAGAACGGACCAGAACGGACCAGAACGGACCAGATCAGACCAGGACAGACCAGAACAGGCCAGAACGGACCAGAACGGACCAGAACGGACCAGAACAGACCAGGACAGACCGGGACAGACCAGAACACAACACATAAGAACAGAACACACCAGAACAGACCAGAACAGACAAGAACAGACAAGAACAGACCAGAACAGACCAGAACAGACCAGAACAGATCAGAACAGATCAGAACAGATCAGAACAGATCAGAACAGATCAGGACAGAACATACCAGAACAGGCCAGAACAGACCAGAGCAGACCAGGACAGAACAGAATACACCAGAACAGACCAGGACAGACCAGAACAGATCAGAACAGATCAGAACAGATCAGAACAGAACAGATCAGATCAGATCAGATCAGAACAGATCAGACCAGAACAGAATACATAAGAACAGAACACACCAGAACAGACCAGGACAGAACATACCAGAACAGGCGAGAACAGGCCAGAACGGACCAGAACGGACCAGAACAGACCAGAACAGACCAGGACAGGCCAGAACGGACCAGAACGGACCAGAACGGACCAGAACAGACCAGGACAGACCGGGACAGACCAGAACACAACACATAAGAACAGAACACACCAGAACAGACCAGGGCAGAACATACCAGAACAGGCGAGATCAGGCCAGAACGGACATGAACAGATCAGAACAGAACAGAACAGACCAGGACAGACCAGAACAGACCAGAGCAGATCAGAACAGATCAGAACAGATCAGAACAGATCAAAACAGAACACACCAGGAAAAAGCAGAACAGATCAGAACAGAACAGACCAGGACAGACCAGCACGCAACACATAAGAACAGAACACACCAGAACAGACCAGAACAGACAAGAACAGACAAGAACAGACCAGGGCAGACCAGGACAGACCAGAACAGGCCAGAACGGACCAGAACGGACCAGAACGGACCAGAACAGACCAGGACAGACCAGAACAGGCCAGAACGGACCAGAACGGACCAGAACGGACCAGAACAGACCATGACAGACCGTGACAGACCAGAACACAACACATAAGAACAGAACACATCAGAACAGACCAGAACAGACAAGAACAGACAAGAACAGACCAGGACAGACCAGAACAGACCAGAACAGATCAGAACAGATCAGAACAGATCAGAACAGATCAGAACAGATCAGGACAGAACATACCAGAACAGGCCAGAACAGACCAGGACAGACCGGGACAGACCAGAACACAACACATAAGAACAGAACACACCAGAACAGACCAGGACAGAACATACCAGAACAGGCGAGAACAGGCCAGAACGGACAAGAACAGGCGAGAACAGGCGAGAACGGACCAGAACAGATCAGAACAGAACAGACCAGGACAGACCAGAGTAGATCAGAACAGATCAGAACAGAACAGATCAGTACAGAACATACCAGAACAGGCCAGAACAGACCAGAGCAGGCAAGAACAGGCCAGGACAGACCAGAACAGGCCAGAACGGACATGAACGGACCAGAACAGACCAGAACAGATCAGAACAGATCAGAACAGAACAGATCAGATCAGATCAGAACAGATCAGACCAGAACAGAATACATAAGAACAGAACACACCAGAACAGACCAGGACAGAACATACCAGAACAGAATACATAAGAACGGAACACACCAGAACAGACCAGGACAGAACATACCAGAACAGGCAAGAACAGGCCAGAACGGACCAGGACAGACCAGAACACACCAGAACAGACAAGGACAGAACACACCAGAACAGACCAGGACAGAACAGAACAGAACAGAACAGAACAGAACAGAACAGAACAGAACAGAACAGAACAGAACAGAACAGAACAGAACAGAACAGAACAGAACAGAACAGAACAGAACAGAACAGAACAGAACAGAACAGAACAGAACAGAACAGAACAGAACAGAACAGAACAGAACAGAACAGAACAGAACAGAACAGAACAGAACAGAACAGAACAGAACAGAACAGAACAGAACAGAACAGAACAGAACAGAACAGAACAGAACAGAACAGAACAGAACAGAACAGAACAGAACAGAACAGAACAGAACAGAACAGAACAGAACAGAACAGAACAGAACAGAACAGAACAGAACAGAACAGAACAGAACAGAACAGAACAGAACAGAACAGAACAGAACAGAACAGAACAGAACAGAACAGAACAGAACAGAACAGAACAGAACAGAACAGAACAGAACAGAACAGAACAGAACAGAACAGAACAGAACAGAACAGAACAGAACAGAACAGAACAGAACAGAACAGAACAGAACAGAACAGAACAGAACAGAACAGAACAGAACAGAACAGAACAGAACAGAACAGAACAGAACAGAACAGAACAGAACAGAACAGAACAGAACAGAACAGAACAGAACAGAACAGAACAGAACAGAACAGAACAGAACAGAACAGAACAGAACAGAACAGAACAGAACAGAACAGAACAGAACAGAACAGAACAGAACAGAACAGAACAGAACAGAACAGAACAGAACAGAACAGAACAGAACAGAACAGAACAGAACAGAACAGAACAGAACAGAACAGAACAGAACAGAACAGAACAGAACAGAACAGAACAGAACAGAACAGAACAGAACAGAACAGAACAGAACAGAACAGAACAGAACAGAACAGAACAGAACAGAACAGAACAGAACAGAACAGAACAGAACAGAACAGAACAGAACAGAACAGAACAGAACAGAACAGAACAGAACAGAACAGAACAGAACAGAACAGAACAGAACAGAACAGAACAGAACAGAACAGAACAGAACAGAACAGAACAGAACAGAACAGAACAGAACAGAACAGAACAGAACAGAACAGAACAGAACAGAACAGAACAGAACAGAACAGAACAGAACAGAACAGAACAGAACAGAACAGAACAGAACAGAACAGAACAGAACAGAACAGAACAGAACAGAACAGAACAGAACAGAACAGAACAGAACAGAACAGAACAGAACAGAACAGAACAGAACAGAACAGAACAGAACAGAACAGAACAGAACAGAACAGAACAGAACAGAACAGAACAGAACAGAACAGAACAGAACAGAACAGAACAGAACAGATCAGATCAGAACAGAACAGAACAGAACAGAACAGAACAGAACAGAACAGAACAGAACAGATCAGATCAGAACAGACCAGAACGGACCAGAACAGACCAGAACAGATCAGAACACACCAGAACAGACCAGGACAGAACACATCAGAACAGACCAGGACAGAACACATCAGAACAGACCAGGCCACACCAGAACGGACCAGAACAGATCAGAACAGACCAGGACAGACCAGAACAGGCCAGAACGGACATGAACGGACCAGAACAGATCAGAACAGACCAGGACAGGCCAGAACAGGCCAGAACGGACCAGAACGGACCAGAACAGACCAGAACAGATCAGAACACACCAGAACAGACCAGGACAGAACACATCAGAACAGACCAGGACAGAACACATCAGAACAGACCAGGCCACACCAGAACAGATCAGAACAGATCAGAAGAGATCAGAACAGATCAGAACAGATCAGATCAGACCAGGACAGACCAGAACAGGCCAGAACGGACCAGAACGGACCAGAACAGATCAGAACAGACCAGGACAGACCAGAACAGGCCAGAACGGACATGAACGGACCAGAACAGATCAGAACAGACCAGGACAGACCAGAACAGGCCAGAGCGGACATGAACGGACCAGAACGGACCAGAACAGACCAGGACAGACCAGAACAGGCAAGAACGGACCAGAACGGACCAGAACGGACCAGAACAGACCAGGACAGACCGGGACAGACCAGAACACAACACATAAGAACAGAACACACCAGAACAGACCAGGACAGAACATACCAGAACAGGCGAGAACAGGCCAGAACAGGCGAGAACAGGCCAGAACGGACCAGAACGGACCAGAACAGACCAGAACAGTCCAGGACAGACCAGAACAGACCAGAACAGATCAGAACAGATCAGAACAGATCAGAACAGAACACACCAGGAAAAAGCAGAACAGATCAGAACAGAACAGACCAGGACAGACCAGAACGCAACACATAAGAACAGAACGCACCAGAACAGACCAGGACAGAACATACCAGAACAGGCGAGAACAGGCCAGAACGGACAAGAACAGGCGAGAACAGGCGAGAACGGACCAGAACAGATCAGAACAGAACAGACCAGGACAGACCAGAGCAGATCAGAACAGATCAGAACAGATCAGTACAGAACATACCAGAACAGGCCAGAACAGACCAGAGCAGACAAGGACAGACCAGGACAGAACAGAACACACCAGAACAGACCAGGACAGAACACATCAGAACAGACCAGGACACACCAGAACAGATCAGAACAGATCAGAACAGATCAGAACACATCAGTACAGAACATACCAGAACAGGCCAGAACAGACCAGAGCAGACCAGGACAGACCAGGACAGAACAGAACACACCAGTACAGACCAGGACAGAACACATCAGAACAGACCAGGACACACCAGAACAGATCAGAACAGATCAGAACAGATCAGAACAGATCAGAACATACCAGAACAGGCCAGAACAGGCCAGAACGGACCAGAACGGACCAGAACAGACCAGAGCAGACCAGGACAGACCAGGACAGAACAGAACACACCAGAACAGACCAGGACAGAACACATCAGAACAGACCAGGACACACCAGAACAGATCAGAACAGATCAGAACAGATCAGAACAGATCAGAACAGATCAGAACAGAACAGACCAGGACACACCATAACAGATCAGAACAGATCAGAACAGATCAGAACAGATCAGAACATACCAGGACAGACCAGAACAGGCCAGAACGGACCAGGACGGACCAGAACGGACCAGAACAGACCAGGACAGACCAGAACAGGCAAGAACGGACCAGAACGGACCAGAACAGACCAGAACAGTCCGGGACAGACCAGAACACAACACATAAGAACAGAACACACCAGAACAGACCAGGACAGAACACATCAGAACAGACCAGGACACACCAGAACAGATCAGAACAGATCAGAACAGATCAGAACAGATCAGAACAGATCAGAACAGATCAGAACAGATCAGAACAGATCAGAACAGATCAGAACAGAACAGACCAGGACACACCATAACAGATCAGAACAGATCAGAACAGATCAGAACAGATCAGAACATACCAGGACAGACCAGAACAGGCCAGAACGGACCAGAACGGACCAGAACAGACCAGAACAGTCCAGGACAGACCAGAACAGACCAGAACAGATCAGAACAGATCAGAACAGATCAGAACAGAACACACCAGGAAAAAGCAGAACAGATCAGAACAGAACAGGCCAGGACAGACCAGAACGCAACACATAAGAACAGAACACACCAGTACAGACCAGGACAGAACATACCAGAACAGGCGAGAACAGGCCAGAACGGACAAGAACAGGCGAGAACAGGCGAGAACGGACAAGAACAGATCAGAACAGAACAGACCAGGACAGACCAGAGCAGATCAGAACAGATCAGAACAGATCAGTACAGAACATACCAGAACAGGCCAGAACAGACCAGAGCAGACAAGGACAGACCAGGACAGAACAGAACACACCAGAACAGACCAGGACAGAACACATCAGAACAGACCAGGACACACCAGAACAGATCAGAACAGATCAGAACAGATCAGAACAGATCAGGACAGAACATACCAGAACAGGCCAGAACAGACCAGAGCAGACCAGGACAGACCAGGACAGAACAGAACACACCAGAACAGACCAGGACAGAACACATCAGAACAGACCAGGACACACCAGAACAGATCAGAACAGACCAGGACAGACCAGAACAGGCCAGAACGGACCAGAACGGACCAGAACAGACCGGGACAGACCAGAACACAACACATAAGAACAGAACACACCAGAACAGACCAGGACAGAACATACCAGAACAGGCGAGAACAGGCCAGAACAGGCGAGAACAGGCCAGAACGGACCAGAACGGACCAGAACAGACCAGAACAGTGCAGGACAGACCAGAACAGACCAGAACAGATCAGAACAGATCAGAACAGAACACACCAGGAAAAAGCAGAACAGATCAGAACAGAACAGACCAGGACAGACCAGAACGCAACACATAAGAACAGAACACACCAGAACAGACCAGGACAGAACATACCAGAACAGGCGAGAACAGGCCAGAACGGACAAGAACAGGCGAGAACAGGCGAGAACGGACCAGAACAGATCAGAACAGAACAGACCAGGACAGACCAGAGTAGATCAGAACAGATCAGAACAGATCAGTACAGAACATACCAGAACAGGCCAGAACAGACCAGAGCAGACAAGGACAGACCA
This sequence comes from Ectemnius cavifrons, assembly GCA_964023945.1. NCBI lineage: Eukaryota > Metazoa > Arthropoda > Insecta > Hymenoptera > Crabronidae > Ectemnius > Ectemnius cavifrons. Next base: position 100,291 of record OZ030386.1, on the reverse strand, counting down.
GGACAGAACAGAACACACCAGAACAGACCAGGACAGAACACATCAGAACAGACCAGGACAGAACACATCAGAACAGACCAGGACACACCAGAACAGATCAGAACAGATCAGAACAGATCAGAACAGATCAGGGCAGAACATACCAGAACAGGCCAGAACAGGCAAGAACGGACCAGAACGGACCAGAACGGACCAGAACAGACCGGGACAGACCAGAACACAACACATAAGAACAGAACACACCAGAACAGACCAGGACAGAACATACCAGAACAGGCGAGAACAGGCCAGAACAGGCGAGAACAGGCCAGAACGGACCAGAACGGACCAGAACAGACCAGAACAGTCCAGGACAGACCAGAACAGACCAGAACAGATCAGAACAGATCAGAACAGAACACACCAGGAAAAAGCAGAACAGATCAGAACAGAACAGACCAGGACAGACCAGAACGCAACACATAAGAACAGAACACACCAGAACAGACCAGGACAGAACATACCAGAACAGGCGAGAACAGGCCAGAACGGACAAGAACAGGCGAGAACAGGCGAGAACGGACCAGAACAGATCAGAACAGAACAGACCAGGACAGACCAGAGTAGATCAGAACAGATCAGAACAGATCAGTACAGAACATACCAGAACAGGCCAGAACAGACCAGAGCAGACAAGGACAGACCAGGACAGAACAGAACACACCAGAACAGACCAGGACAGAACACATCAGAACAGACCAGGACAGAACACATCAGAACAGACCAGGACACACCAGAACAGATCAGAACAGAACAGAACAGATCAGAACAGACCAGGACAGACCAGAACAGGCCAGAACGGACCAGAACGGACCAGAACAGACCAGAACAGATCAGAACACACCAGAACAGACCAGAACAGGCCAGAACGGACCAGAACGGACCAGAACAGATCAGAACAGACCAGGACAGACCAGAACAGGCCAGAACGGACATGAATGGACCAGAACAGACCAGAACAGATCAGAACAGATCAGAACAGAACAGAACAGAACAGAACAGAACAGAACAGAACAGAACAGAACAGATCAGATCAGATCAGATCAGAACAGATCAGAACAGACCAGGACAGACCAGGACAGAACAGAACACACCAGAACAGACCAGGACAGAACACATCAGAACAGACCAGGACACACCAGAACAGATCAGAACAGATCAGAACAGATCAGAACAGACCAGGACAGGCCAGAACAGGCCAGAACGGACCAGAACGGACCAGAACAGACCAGAACAGATCAGAACACACCAGAACAGACCAGGACAGAACACATCAGAACAGACCAGGACAGAACACATCAGAACAGACCAGGCCACACCAGAACAGATCAGAACAGATCAGAAGAGATCAGAACAGATCAGAACAGATCAGAACAGATCAGAACAGATCAGAACAGACCAGGACAGACCAGAACAGGCCAGAACGGACCAGAACGGACCAGAACAGATCAGAACAGACCAGGACAGACCAGAACAGGCCAGAACGGACATGAACGGACCAGAACAGATCAGAACAGACCAGGACAGACCAGAACAGGCCAGAACGGACATGAACGGACCAGAACAGACCAGAACAGATCAGAACAGGCGAGAACAGGCCAGAACAGACCAGGACAGACCAGAACAGGCCAGAACGGACCAGAACGGACATGAATGGACCAGAACAGACCAGAACAGATCAGAACAGATCAGAACAGAACAGAACAGATCAGATCAGATCAGATCAGAACAGATCAGAACAGACCAGGACAGACCAGGACAGAACAGAACACACCAGAACAGACCAGGACAGAACACATCAGAACAGACCAGGACACACCAGAACAGATCAGAACAGATCAGAACAGATCAGAACAGACCATGACAGGCCAGAACAGGCCAGAACGGACCAGAACGGACCAGAACGGACCAGAACAGACCAGAACAGATCAGAACACACCAGAACAGACCAGGACAGAACACATCAGAACAGACCAGGACAGAACACATCAGAACAGACCAGGCCACACCAGAACAGATCAGAACAGATCAGAACAGATCAGAACAGATCAGAACAGATCAGAACAGATCAGAACAGACCAGGACAGACCAGAACAGGCCAGAACGGACCAGAACGGACCAGAACAGATCAGAACAGACCAGGACAGACCAGAACAGGCCAGAACGGACCAGAACGGACCAGAACGGACCAGAACAGACCAGAACAGATCAGAACACACCAGAACAGACCAGGACAGAACACATCAGAACAGACCAGGACAGAACACATCAGAACAGACCAGGACACACCAGAACAGATCAGAACAGATCAGAACAGATCAGAACAGAACAGACCAGGACACACCATAACAGATCAGAACAGATCAGAACAGATCAGAACAGATCAGAACATACCAGGACAGACCAGAACAGGCCAGAACGGACCAGAACGGACCAGAACGGACCAGAACAGACCAGGACAGACCAGAACAGGCAAGAACGGACCAGAACGGACCAGAACAGACCGGGACAGACCAGAACACAACACATAAGAACAGAACACACCAGAACAGACCAGGACAGAACATACCAGAACAGGCGAGAACAGGCCAGAACAGGCGAGAACAGGCCAGAACGGACCAGAACGGACCTGAACAGACCAGAACAGTCCAGGACAGACCAGAACAGACCAGAACAGATCAGAACAGATCAGAACAGAACACACCAGGAAAAAGCAGAACAGATCAGAACAGAACAGACCAGGACAGACCAGAACGCAACACATAAGAACAGAACACACCAGAACAGACCAGGACAGAACATACCAGAACAGGCGAGAACAGGCCAGAACGGACAAGAACAGGCGAGAACAGGCGAGAACGGACCAGAACAGATCAGAACAGAACAGACCAGGACAGACCAGAGCAGATCAGAACAGATCAGAACAGATCAGTACAGAACATACCAGAACAGGCCAGAACAGACCAGAGCAGACAAGGACAGACCAGGACAGAACAGAACACACCAGAACAGACCAGGACAGAACACATCAGAACAGACCAGGACACACCAGAACAGATCAGAACAGATCAGAACAGATCAGAACAGATCAGGACAGAACATACCAGAACAGGCCAGAACAGACCAGAGCAGACCAGGACAGACCAGGACAGAACAGAACACACCAGTACAGACCAGGACAGAACACATCAGAACAGACCAGGACACACCAGAACAGATCAGAACAGATCAGAACAGATCAGAACAGATCAGAACATACCAGAACAGGCCAGAACAGGCCAGAACGGACCAGAACGGACCAGAACAGACCAGAGCAGACCAGGACAGACCAGGACAGAACAGAACACACCAGAACAGACCAGGACAGAACACATCAGAACAGACCAGGACACACCAGAACAGATCAGAACAGATCAGAACAGATCAGAACAGATCAGAACAGATCAGAACAGACCAGAACAGATCAGAACAGGCGAGAACAGGCCAGAACAGACCAGGACAGACCAGAACAGGCCAGAACGGACCAGAACGGACCAGAACAGACCAGAGCAGACCAGGACAGACCAGGACAGAACAGAACACACCAGAACAGACCAGGACAGAACACATCAGAATAGACCAGGACACACCAGAACAGATCAGAACAGATCAGAACAGATCAGAACAGATCAGGACAGAACATACCAGAACAGGCCAGAACAGACCAGAGCAGACCAGGACAGACCAGGACAGAACAGAACACACCAGTACAGACCAGGACAGAACACATCAGAACAGACCAGGACACACCAGAACAGATCAGAACAGATCAGAACAGATCAGAACAGATCAGAACAGATCAGAACATACCAGGACAGACCAGAACAGGCCAGAACGGACCAGGACGGACCAGAACGGACCAGAACAGACCAGGACAGACCAGAACAGGCAAGAACGGACCAGAACGGACCAGAACGGACCAGAACAGACCGGGACAGACCAGAACACAACACATAAGAACAGAACACACCAGAACAGACCAGGACAGAACATACCAGAACAGGCGAGAACAGGCCAGAACAGGCGAGAACAGGCCAGAACGGACCAGAACGGACCAGAACAGACCAGAACAGTCCAGGACAGACCAGAACAGACCAGAACAGATCAGAACAGATCAGAACAGAACACACCAGGAAAAAGCAGAACAGATCAGAACAGAACAGACCAGGACAGACCAGAACGCAACACATAAGAACAGAACACACCAGAACAGACCAGGACAGAACATACCAGAACAGGCGAGAACAGGCCAGAACGGACAAGAACAGGCGAGAACAGGCGAGAACGGACCAGAACAGATCAGAACAGAACAGACCAGGACAGACCAGAGTAGATCAGAACAGATCAGAACAGATCAGTACAGAACATACCAGAACAGGCCAGAACAGACCAGAGCAGACAAGGACAGACCAGGACAGAACAGAACACACCAGAACAGACCAGGACAGAACACATCAGAACAGACCAGGACAGAACACATCAGAACAGACCAGGACACACCAGAACAGATCAGAACAGAACAGAACAGATCAGAACAGACCAGGACAGACCAGAACAGGCCAGAACGGACCAGAACGGACCAGAACAGACCAGAACAGATCAGAACACACCAGAACAGACCAGAACAGGCCAGAACGGACCAGAACGGACCAGAACAGATCAGAACAGACCAGGACAGACCAGAACAGGCCAGAACGGACATGAATGGACCAGAACAGACCAGAACAGATCAGAACAGATCAGAACAGAACAGAACAGAACAGAACAGATCAGATCAGATCAGATCAGAACAGATCAGAACAGACCAGGACAGACCAGGACAGAACAGAACACACCAGAACAGACCAGGACAGAACACATCAGAACAGACCAGGACACACCAGAACAGATCAGAACAGATCAGAACAGATCAGAACAGACCAGGACAGGCCAGAACAGGCCAGAACGGACCAGAACGGACCAGAACAGACCAGAACAGATCAGAACACACCAGAACAGACCAGGACAGAACACATCAGAACAGACCAGGACAGAACACATCAGAACAGACCAGGCCACACCAGAACAGATCAGAACAGATCAGAAGAGATCAGAACAGATCAGAACAGATCAGAACAGATCAGAACAGATCAGAACAGACCAGGACAGACCAGAACAGACCAGAACAGGCCAGAACGGACCAGAACGGACCAGAACAGATCAGAACAGACCAGGACAGACCAGAACAGGCCAGAACGGACATGAACGGACCAGAACAGATCAGAACAGACCAGGACAGACCAGAACAGGCCAGAACGGACATGAACGGACCAGAACAGACCAGAACAGATCAGAACAGGCGAGAACAGGCCAGAACAGACCAGGACAGACCAGAACAGGCCAGAACGGACCAGAACGGACATGAATGGACCAGAACAGACCAGAACAGATCAGAACAGATCAGAACAGAACAGAACAGATCAGATCAGATCAGATCAGAACAGATCAGAACAGACCAGGACAGACCAGGACAGAACAGAACACACCAGAACAGACCAGGACAGAACACATCAGAACAGACCAGGACACACCAGAACAGATCAGAACAGATCAGAACAGATCAGAACAGACCATGACAGGCCAGAACAGGCCAGAACGGACCAGAAGGGACCAGAACGGACCAGAACAGACCAGAACAGATCAGAACACACCAGAACAGACCAGGACAGAACACATCAGAACAGACCAGGACAGAACACATCAGAACAGACCAGGCCACACCAGAACAGATCAGAACAGATCAGAAGAGATCAGAACAGATCAGAACAGATCAGAACAGATCAGAACAGACCAGGACAGACCAGAACAGGCCAGAACGGACCAGAACGGACCAGAACAGATCAGAACAGACCAGGACAGACCAGAACAGGCCAGAACGGACCAGAACGGACCAGAACGGACCAGAACAGACCAGAACAGATCAGAACACACCACAACAGACCAGGACAGAACACATCAGAACAGACCAGGACAGAACACATCAGAACAGACCAGGACACACCAGAACAGATCAGAACAGATCAGAACAGATCAGAACAGATCAGAACAGATCAGAACAGAACAGACCAGGACACACCATAACAGATCAGAACAGATCAGAACAGATCAGAACAGATCAGAACATACCAGGACAGACCAGAACAGGCCAGAACGGACCAGAACGGACCAGAACGGACCAGAACAGACCAGGACAGACCAGGACAGACCAGAACAGACCAGAACAGATCAGAACAGATCAGAACAGACCAGGACAGGCCAGAACAGGCCAGAACGGACCAGAACGGACCAGAACGGACCAGAACAGACCAGGACAGACCAGAACAGGCAAGAACGGACCAGAACGGACCAGAACGGACCAGAACAGACCGGGACAGACCAGAACACAACACATAAGAACAGAACACACCAGAACAGACCAGGACAGAACATACCAGAACAGGCGAGAACAGGCCAGAACAGGCGAGAACAGGCCAGAACGGACCAGAACGGACCAGAACAGACCAGAACAGTCCAGGACAGACCAGAACAGACCAGAACAGATCAGAACAGATCAGAACAGAACACACCAGGAAAAAGCAGAACAGATCAGAACAGAACAGACCAGGACAGACCAGAACGCAACACATAAGAACAGAACACACCAGAACAGACCAGGACAGAACATACCAGAACAGGCGAGAACAGGCCAGAACGGACAAGAACAGGCGAGAACAGGCGAGAACGGACCAGAACAGATCAGAACAGAACAGACCAGGACAGACCAGAGTAGATCAGAACAGATCAGAACAGATCAGTACAGAACATACCAGAACAGGCCAGAACAGACCAGAGCAGACAAGGACAGACCAGGACAGAACAGAACACACCAGAACAGACCAGGACAGAACACATCAGAACAGACCAGGACAGAACACATCAGAACAGACCAGGACACACCAGAACAGATCAGAACAGAACAGATCAGAACAGACCAGGACAGACCAGAACAGGCCAGAACGGACCAGAACGGACCAGAACAGACCAGAACAGATCAGAACACACCAGAACAGACCAGAACAGGCCAGAACGGACCAGAACGGACCAGAACAGATCAGAACAGACCAGGACAGACCAGAACAGGCCAGAACGGACATGAATGGACCAGAACAGACCAGAACAGATCAGAACAGATCAGAACAGAACAGAACAGAACAGATCAGATCAGATCAGATCAGAACAGATCAGAACAGACCAGGACAGACCAGGACAGAACAGAACACACCAGAACAGACCAGGACAGAACACATCAGAACAGACCAGGACACACCAGAACAGATCAGAACAGATCAGAACAGATCAGAACAGACCAGGACAGGCCAGAACAGGCCAGAACGGACCAGAACGGACCAGAACAGACCAGAACAGATCAGAACACACCAGAACAGACCAGGACAGAACACATCAGAACAGACCAGGACAGAACACATCAGAACAGACCAGGCCACACCAGAACAGATCAGAACAGATCAGAAGAGATCAGAACAGATCAGAACAGATCAGAACAGATCAGAACAGATCAGAACAGACCAGGACAGACCAGAACAGGCCAGAACGGACATGAACGGACCAGAACAGATCAGAACAGACCAGGACAGACCAGAACAGGCCAGAACGGACATGAACGGACCAGAACAGACCAGAACAGATCAGAACAGGCGAGAACAGGCCAGAACAGACCAGGACAGACCAGAACAGGCCAGAACGGACCAGAACGGACATGAATGGACCAGAACAGACCAGAACAGATCAGAACAGATCAGAACAGAACAGAACAGATCAGATCAGATCAGATCAGATCAGAACAGATCAGAACAGACCAGGACAGACCAGGACAGAACAGAACACACCAGAACAGACCAGGACAGAACACATCAGAACAGACCAGGACACACCAGAACAGATCAGAACAGATCAGAACAGATCAGAACAGACCATGACAGGCCAGAACAGGCCAGAACGGACCAGAAGGGACCAGAACGGACCAGAACAGACCAGAACAGATCAGAACACACCAGAACAGACCAGGACAGAACACATCAGAACAGACCAGGACAGAACACATCAGAACAGACCAGGCCACACCAGAACAGATCAGAACAGATCAGAAGAGATCAGAACAGATCAGAACAGATCAGAACAGATCAGAACAGACCAGGACAGACCAGAACAGGCCAGAACGGACCAGAACGGACCAGAACAGATCAGAACAGACCAGGACAGACCAGAACAGGCCAGAACGGACCAGAACGGACCAGAACGGACCAGAACAGACCAGAACAGATCAGAACACACCACAACAGACCAGGACAGAACACATCAGAACAGACCAGGACAGAACACATCAGAACAGACCAGGACACACCAGAACAGATCAGAACAGATCAGAACAGATCAGAACAGATCAGAACAGATCAGAACAGAACAGACCAGGACACACCATAACAGATCAGAACAGATCAGAACAGATCAGAACAGATCAGAACATACCAGGACAGACCAGAACAGGCCAGAACGGACCAGAACGGACCAGAACGGACCAGAACAGACCAGGACAGACCAGAACAGGCAAGAACGGACCAGAACGGACCAGAACAGACCGGGACAGACCAGAACACAACACATAAGAACAGAACACACCAGAACAGACCAGGACAGAACATACCAGAACAGGCGAGAACAGGCCAGAACAGGCGAGAACAGGCCAGAACGGACCAGAACGGACCAGAACAGACCAGAACAGTCCAGGACAGACCAGAACAGACCAGAACAGATCAGAACAGATCAGAACAGAACACACCAGGAAAAAGCAGAACAGATCAGAACAGAACAGACCAGGACAGACCAGAACGCAACACATAAGAACAGAACACACCAGAACAGACCAGGACAGAACATACCAGAACAGGCGAGAACAGGCCAGAACGGACAAGAACAGGCGAGAACAGGCGAGAACGGACCAGAACAGATCAGAACAGAACAGACCAGGACAGACCAGAGCAGATCAGAACAGATCAGAACAGATCAGTACAGAACATACCAGAACAGGCCAGAACAGACCAGAGCAGACAAGGACAGACCAGGACAGAACAGAACACACCAGAACAGACCAGGACAGAACACATCAGAACAGACCAGGACACACCAGAACAGATCAGAACAGATCAGAACAGATCAGAACAGATCAGGACAGAACATACCAGAACAGGCCAGAACAGACCAGAGCAGACCAGGACAGACCAGGACAGAACAGAACACACCAGTACAGACCAGGACAGAACACATCAGAACAGACCAGGACACACCAGAACAGATCAGAACAGATCAGAACAGATCAGAACAGATCAGAACATACCAGAACAGGCCAGAACAGGCCAGAACGGACCAGAACGGACCAGAACAGACCAGAGCAGACCAGGACAGACCAGGACAGAACAGAACACACCAGAACAGACCAGGACAGAACACATCAGAACAGACCAGGACACACCAGAACAGATCAGAACAGACCAGGACAGACCAGAACAGGCCAGAACGGACCAGAACGGACCAGAACAGACCAGAGCAGACCAGGACAGACCAGGACAGAACAGAACACACCAGAACAGACCAGGACAGAACACATCAGAATAGACCAGGACACACCAGAACAGGCAAGAACGGACCAGAACGGACCAGAACGGACCAGAACAGACCGGGACAGACCAGAACACAACACATAAGAACAGAACACACCAGAACAGACCAGGACAGAACATACCAGAACAGGCGAGAACAGGCCAGAACAGGCGAGAACAGGCCAGAACGGACCAGAACGGACCAGAACAGACCAGAACAGTCCAGGACAGACCAGAACAGACCAGAACAGATCAGAACAGATCAGAACAGAACACACCAGGAAAAAGCAGAACAGATCAGAACAGAACAGACCAGGACAGACAAGAACGCAACACATAAGAACAGAACACACCAGAACAGACCAGGACAGAACATACCAGAACAGGCGAGAACAGGCCAGAACGGACAAGAACAGGCGAGAACAGGCGAGAACGGACCAGAACAGATCAGAACAGAACAGACCAGGACAGACCAGAGTAGATCAGAACAGATCAGAACAGATCAGTACAGAACATACCAGAACAGGCCAGAACAGACCAGAGCAGACAAGGACAGACCAGGACAGAACAGAACACACCAGAACAGACCAGGACAGAACACATCAGAACAGACCAGGACAGAACACATCAGAACAGACCAGGACACACCAGAACAGATCAGAACAGAACAGAACAGATCAGAACAGACCAGGACAGACCAGAACAGGCCAGAACGGACCAGAACGGACCAGAACAGACCAGAACAGATCAGAACACACCAGAACAGACCAGAACAGGCCAGAACGGACCAGAACGGACCAGAACAGATCAGAACAGACCAGGACAGACCAGAACAGGCCAGAACGGACATGAATGGACCAGAACAGACCAGAACAGATCAGAACAGATCAGAACAGAACAGAACAGAACAGAACAGATCAGATCAGATCAGATCAGAACAGATCAGAACAGACCAGGACAGACCAGGACAGAACAGAACACACCAGAACAGACCAGGACAGAACACATCAGAACAGACCAGGACACACCAGAACAGATCAGAACAGATCAGAACAGATCAGAACAGACCAGGACAGGCCAGAACAGGCCAGAACGGACCAGAACGGACCAGAACAGACCAGAACAGATCAGAACACACCAGAACAGACCAGGACAGAACACATCAGAACAGACCAGGACAGAACACATCAGAACAGACCAGGCCACACCAGAACAGATCAGAACAGATCAGAAGAGATCAGAACAGATCAGAACAGATCAGAACAGATCAGAACAGATCAGAACAGACCAGGACAGACCAGAACAGGCCAGAACGGACCAGAACGGACCAGAACAGATCAGAACAGACCAGGACAGACCAGAACAGGCCAGAACGGACATGAACGGACCAGAACAGATCAGAACAGACCAGGACAGACCAGAACAGGCCAGAACGGACATGAACGGACCAGAACAGATCAGAACAGACCAGGACAGACCAGAACAGGCCAGAACGGACATGAACGGACCAGAACAGACCAGAACAGATCAGAACAGGCGAGAACAGGCCAGAACAGACCAGGACAGACCAGAACAGGCCAGAACGGACCAGAACGGACATGAATGGACCAGAACAGACCAGAACAGATCAGAACACAACACATAAGAACAGAACACACCAGAACAGACCAGGACAGAACATACCAGAACAGGCGAGAACAGGCCAGAACAGGCGAGAACAGGCCAGAACGGACCAGAACAGACCAGAACAGATCAGAACAGATCAGAACAGAACACACCAGGAAAAAGCAGAACAGATCAGAACAGAACAGACCAGGACAGACCAGAACGCAACACATAAGAACAGAACACACCAGAACAGACCAGGACAGAACATACCAGAACAGGCGAGAACAGGCCAGAACAGGCGAGAACGGACCAGAACGGACCAGAACAGACCGGGACAGACCAGAACACAACACATAAGAACAGAACACACCAGAACAGACCAGGACAGAACATACCAGAACAGGCGAGAACAGGCCAGAACAGGCGAGAACAGGCCAGAACGGACCAGAACGGACCAGAACAGACCAGAACAGTCCAGGACAGACCAGAACAGACCAGAACAGATCAGAACAGATCAGAACAGAACACACCAGGAAAAAGCAGAACAGATCAGAACAGAACAGACCAGGACAGACCAGAACGCAACACATAAGAACAGAACACACCAGAACAGACCAGGACAGAACATACCAGAACAGGCGAGAACAGGCCAGAACGGACAAGAACAGGCGAGAACAGGCGAGAACGGACCAGAACAGATCAGAACAGAACAGACCAGGACAGACCAGAGCAGATCAGAACAGATCAGAACAGATCAGTACAGAACATACCAGAACAGGCCAGAACAGACCAGAGCAGACAAGGACAGACCAGGACAGAACAGAACACACCAGAACAGACCAGGACAGAACACATCAGAACAGACCAGGACACACCAGAACAGATCAGAACAGATCAGAACAGATCAGAACAGATCAGGACAGAACATACCAGAACAGGCCAGAACAGACCAGAGCAGACCAGGACAGACCAGGACAGAACAGAACACACCAGTACAGACCAGGACAGAACACATCAGAACAGACCAGGACACACCAGAACAGATCAGAACAGATCAGAACAGATCAGAACAGATCAGAACATACCAGAACAGGCCAGAACAGGCCAGAACGGACATGAACGGACCAGAACAGATCAGAACAGACCAGGACAGACCAGAGCAGACCAGGACAGACCAGGACAGAACAGAACACACCAGTACAGACCAGGACAGAACACATCAGAACAGACCAGGACACACCAGAACAGATCAGAACAGATCAGAACAGATCAGAACAGATCAGAACAGATCAGAACAGAACAGACCAGGACACACCATAACAGATCAGAACAGATCAGAACAGATCAGAACAGATCAGAACATACCAGGACAGACCAGAACAGGCCAGAACGGACCAGGACGGACCAGAACGGACCAGAACAGACCAGGACAGACCAGAACAGGCAAGAACGGACCAGAACGGACCAGAACGGACCAGAACAGACCGGGACAGACCAGAACACAACACATAAGAACAGAACACACCAGAACAGACCAGGACAGAACATACCAGAACAGGCGAGAACAGGCCAGAACAGGCGAGAACAGGCCAGAACGGACCAGAACGGACCAGAACAGACCAGAACAGTCCAGGACAGACCAGAACAGACCAGAACAGATCAGAACAGATCAGAACAGAACACACCAGGAAAAAGCAGAACAGATCAGAACAGAACAGACCAGGACAGACCAGAACGCAACACATAAGAACAGAACACACCAGAACAGACCAGGACAGAACATACCAGAACAGGCGAGAACAGGCCAGAACGGACAAGAACAGGCGAGAACAGGCGAGAACGGACCAGAACAGATCAGAACAGAACAGACCAGGACAGACCAGAGTAGATCAGAACAGATCAGAACAGATCAGTACAGAACATACCAGAACAGGCCAGAACAGACCAGAGCAGACAAGGACAGACCAGGACAGAACAGAACACACCAGAACAGACCAGGACAGAACACATCAGAACAGACCAGGACAGAACACATCAGAACAGACCAGGACACACCAGAACAGATCAGAACAGAACAGAACAGACCAGAACAGGCCAGAACGGACCAGAACGGACCAGAACAGATCAGAACAGACCAGGACAGACCAGAACAGGCCAGAACGGACATGAATGGACCAGAACAGACCAGAACAGATCAGAACAGATCAGAACAGAACAGAACAGAACAGAACAGAACAGATCAGATCAGATCAGATCAGAACAGATCAGAACAGACCAGGACAGAACAGAACACACCAGAACAGACCAGGACAGAACACATCAGAACAGACCAGGACACACCAGAACAGATCAGAACAGATCAGAACAGATCAGAACAGACCAGGACAGGCCAGAACAGGCCAGAACGGACCAGAACGGACCAGAACAGACCAGAACAGATCAGAACACACCAGAACAGACCAGGACAGAACACATCAGAACAGACCAGGACAGAACACATCAGAACAGACCAGGCCACACCAGAACAGATCAGAACAGATCAGAAGAGATCAGAACAGATCAGAACAGATCAGAACAGATCAGAACAGATCAGAACAGACCAGGACAGACCAGAACAGGCCAGAACGGACCAGAACGGACCAGAACAGATCAGAACAGACCAGGACAGACCAGAACAGGCCAGAACGGACATGAACGGACCAGAACAGATCAGAACAGACCAGGACAGACCAGAACAGGCCAGAACGGACATGAACGGACCAGAACAGACCAGAACAGATCAGAACAGGCGAGAACAGGCCAGAACAGACCAGGACAGACCAGAACAGGCCAGAACGGACCAGAACGGACATGAATGGACCAGAACAGACCAGAACAGATCAGAACACAACACATAAGAACAGAACACACCAGAACAGACCAGGACAGAACATACCAGAACAGGCGAGAACAGGCCAGAACAGGCGAGAACAGGCCAGAACGGACCAGAACAGACCAGAACAGATCAGAACAGATCAGAACAGAACACACCAGGAAAAAGCAGAACAGATCAGAACAGAACAGACCAGGACAGACCAGAACGCAACACATAAGAACAGAACACACCAGAACAGACCAGGACAGAACATACCAGAACAGGCGAGAACAGGCCAGAACAGGCGAGAACGGACCAGAACAGATCAGAACACAACAGACCAGGACAGACCAGAGTAGATCAGAACAGATCAGAACAGATCAGTACAGAACATACCAGAACAGGCCAGAACAGACCAGAGCAGACAAGGACAGACCAGGACAGAACAGAACACACCAGAACAGACCAGGACAGAACACATCAGAACAGACCAGGACACACCAGAACAGATCAGAACAGATCAGAACAGATCAGAACAGATCAGGACAGAACATACCAGAACAGACCAGAACAGATCAGAACAGGCGAGAACAGGCCAGAACAGACCAGGACAGACCAGAACAGGCCAGAACGGACCAGGACAGAACACATCAGAACAGACCAGGACACACCAGAACAGATCAGAACAGATCAGAACAGATCAGAACAGACCAGGACAGGCCAGAACAGGCCAGAACGGACATGAATGGACCAGAACAGACCAGAACAGATCAGAACAGATCAGAACAGAACAGAACAGAACAGATCAGATCAGATCAGATCAGATCAGATCAGATCAGAACAGATCAGAACAGACCAGGACAGACCAGGACAGAACAGAACACACCAGAACAGACCAGGACAGAACACATCAGAACAGACCAGGACACACCAGAACAGATCAGAACAGATCAGAACAGATCAGAACAGACCAGGACAGGCCAGAACAGGCCAGAACGGACCAGAACGGACCAGAACAGACCAGAACAGATCAGAACACACCAGAACAGACCAGGACAGAACACATCAGAACAGACCAGGACAGAACACATCAGAACAGACCAGGCCACACCAGAACAGATCAGAACAGATCAGAAGAGATCAGAACAGATCAGAACAGATCAGAACAGATCAGAACAGATCAGAACAGACCAGGACAGACCAGAACAGGCCAGAACGGACCAGAACGGACATGAACGGACCAGAACAGATCAGAACAGACCAGGACACACCAGAACAGATCAGAACAGAACAGAACAGATCAGAACAGACCAGAACAGACCAGAACAGGCCAGAACGGACATGAACGGACCAGAACAGATCAGAACAGACCAGGACAGACCAGAACAGGCCAGAGCGGACATGAACGGACCAGAACGGACCAGAACAGATCAGAACAGACCAGGACAGACCAGAACAGGCCAGAACGGACATGAATGGACCAGAACAGACCAGAACAGATCAGAACAGATCAGAACAGAACAGAACAGAACAGAACAGAACAGATCAGATCAGATCAGATCAGAACAGATCAGAACAGACCAGGACAGACCAGGACAGAACAGAACACACCAGAACAGACCAGGACAGAACACATCAGAACAGACCAGGACACACCAGAACAGTTCAGAACAGATCAGAACAGATCAGAACAGATCAGAACAGACCAGGACAGAACAGAACACACCAGAACAGACCAGGACAGAACACATCAGAACAGACCAGGACAGAACACATCAGAACAGACCAGGACAGACCGGGACAGACCAGAACACAACACATAAGAACAGAACACACCAGAACAGACCAGGACAGAACATACCAGAACAGGCGAGAACAGGCCAGAACAGGCGAGAACAGGCCAGAACGGACCAGAACGGACCAGAACAGACCAGAACAGTCCAGGACAGACCAGAACAGACCAGAACAGATCAGAACAGATCAGAACAGATAAGAACAGAACACACCAGGAAAAAGCAGAACAGATCAGAACAGAACAGACCAGGACAGACCAGAACGCAACACATAAGAACAGAACGCACCAGAACAGACCATGACAGAACATACCAGAACAGGCGAGAACAGGCCAGAACGGACAAGAACAGGCGAGAACAGGCGAGAACGGACCAGAACAGATCAGAACAGAACAGACCAGAACAGACCAGAACAGGCCAGAACGGACCAGAACGGACCAGAACAGATCAGAACAGACCAGGACAGACCAGAACAGGCCAGAACGGACATGAATGGACCAGAACAGACCAGAACAGATCAGAACAGATCAGAACAGAACAGAACAGAACAGAACAGATCAGAACACACCAGAACAGACCAGGACAGAACACATCAGAACAGACCAGGACAGAACACATCAGAACAGACCAGGACACACCAGAACAGATCAGAACAGATCAGAACAGATCAGAACAGATCAGAACAGACCAGGACAGGCCAGAACAGGCCAGAACGGACCAGAACGGACCAGAACAGACCAGAACAGTCCAGGACAGACCAGAACAGACCAGAACAGATCAGAACAGATCAGAACAGATCAGAACAGAACACACCAGGAAAAAGCAGAACAGATCAGAACAGAACAGGCCAGGACAGACCAGAACGCAACACATAAGAACAGAACACACCAGTACAGACCAGGACAGAACATACCAGAACAGGCGAGAACAGGCCAGAACGGACAAGAACAGGCGAGAACAGGCGAGAACGGACAAGAACAGATCAGAACAGAACAGACCAGGACAGACCAGAGCAGATCAGAACAGATCAGAACAGATCAGTACAGAACATACCAGAACAGGCCAGAACAGACCAGAGCAGACAAGGACAGACCAGGACAGAACAGAACACACCAGAACAGACCAGGACAGAACACATCAGAACAGACCAGGACACACCAGAACAGATCAGAACAGATCAGAACAGATCAGAACAGATCAGGACAGAACATACCAGAACAGGCCAGAACAGACCAGAGCAGACCAGGACAGACCAGGACAGAACAGAACACACCAGAACAGACCAGGACAGAACACATCAGAACAGACCAGGACACACCAGAACAGATCAGAACAGACCAGGACAGACCAGAACAGGCCAGAACGGACCAGAACGGACCAGAACAGATCAGAACAGATCAGAACAGAACAGAACAGAACAGATCAGATCAGATCAGATCAGAACAGATCAGAACAGACCAGGACAGACCAGGACAGAACAGAACACACCAGAACAGACCAGGACAGAACACATCAGAACAGACCAGGACACACCAGAACAGATCAGAACAGATCAGAACAGATCAGAACAGACCAGGACAGGCCAGAACAGGCCAGAACGGACCAGAACGGACCAGAACAGACCAGAACAGATCAGAACACACCAGAACGGACCAGAACAGATCAGAACAGACCAGGACAGACCAGAACAGGCCAGAACGGACATGAACGGACCAGAACAGATCAGAGCAGACCAGGACAGACCAGAACAGGCCAGAACGGACATGAACGGACCAGAACAGACCAGAACAGATCAGAACAGGCGAGAACAGGCCAGAACAGACCAGGACAGACCAGAACAGGCCAGAACGGACCAGAACGGACATGAATGGACCAGAACAGACCAGAACAGATCAGAACACAACACATAAGAACAGAACACACCAGAACAGACCAGGACAGAACATACCAGAACAGGCGAGAACAGGCCAGAACAGGCGAGAACAGGCCAGAACGGACCAGAACAGACCAGAACAGATCAGAACAGATCAGAACAGAACACACCAGGAAAAAGCAGAACAGATCAGAACAGAACAGACCAGGACAGACCAGAACGCAACACATAAGAACAGAACACACCAGAACAGACCAGGACAGAACATACCAGAACAGGCGAGAACAGGCCAGAACAGGCGAGAACGGACCAGAACAGATCAGAACACAACAGACCAGGACAGACCAGAGTAGATCAGAACAGATCAGAACAGATCAGTACAGAACATACCAGAACAGGCCAGAACAGACCAGAGCAGACAAGGACAGACCAGGACAGAACAGAACACACCAGAACAGACCAGGACAGAACACATCAGAACAGACCAGGACACACCAGAACAGATCAGAACAGATCAGAACAGATCAGAACAGATCAGGACAGAACATACCAGAACAGACCAGAACAGATCAGAACAGGCGAGAACAGGCCAGAACAGACCAGGACAGACCAGAACAGGCCAGAACGGACCAGGACAGAACACATCAGAACAGACCAGGACACACCAGAACAGATCAGAACAGATCAGAACAGATCAGAACAGACCAGAACAGAACAGAACACACCAGAACAGACCAGGACAGAACACATCAGAACAGACCAGGACACACCAGAACAGATCAGAACAGATCAGAACAGATCAGAACAGATCAGGACAGAACATACCAGAACAGGCCAGAACAGACCAGAGCAGACCAGGACAGACCAGGACAGAACAGAACACACCAGAACAGACCAGGACAGAACACATCAGAACAGACCAGGACACACCAGAACAGATCAGAACAGACCAGGACAGACCAGAACAGGCCAGAACGGACCAGAACGGACCAGAACAGATCAGAACAGATCAGAACAGAACAGAACAGAACAGATCAGATCAGATCAGATCAGATCAGAACAGATCAGAACAGACCAGGACAGACCAGGACAGAACAGAACACACCAGAACAGACCAGGACAGAACACATCAGAACAGACCAGGACACACCAGAACAGATCAGAACAGATCAGAACAGATCAGAACAGACCAGGACAGGCCAGAACAGGCCAGAACGGACCAGAACGGACCAGAACAGACCAGAACAGATCAGAACACACCAGAACGGACCAGAACAGATCAGAACAGACCAGGACAGACCAGAACAGGCCAGAACGGACATGAACGGACCAGAACAGATCAGAGCAGACCAGGACAGACCAGAACAGGCCAGAACGGACATGAACGGACCAGAACAGACCAGAACAGATCAGAACAGGCGAGAACAGGCCAGAACAGACCAGGACAGACCAGAACAGGCCAGAACGGACCAGAACGGACATGAATGGACCAGAACAGACCAGAACAGATCAGAACACAACACATAAGAACAGAACACACCAGAACAGACCAGGACAGAACATACCAGAACAGGCGAGAACAGGCCAGAACAGGCGAGAACAGGCCAGAACGGACCAGAACAGACCAGAACAGATCAGAACAGATCAGAACAGAACACACCAGGAAAAAGCAGAACAGATCAGAACAGAACAGACCAGGACAGACCAGAACGCAACACATAAGAACAGAACACACCAGAACAGACCAGGACAGAACATACCAGAACAGGCGAGAACAGGCCAGAACAGGCGAGAACGGACCAGAACAGATCAGAACACAACAGACCAGGACAGACCAGAGTAGATCGGAACAGATCAGAACAGATCAGTACAGAACATACCAGAACAGGCCAGAACAGACCAGAGCAGACAAGGACAGACCAGGACAGAACAGAACACACCAGAACAGACCAGGACAGAACACATCAGAACAGACCAGGACACACCAGAACAGATCAGAACAGATCAGAACAGATCAGAACAGATCAGGACAGAACATACCAGAACAGACCAGAACAGATCAGAACAGGCGAGAACAGGCCAGAACAGACCAGGACAGACCAGAACAGGCCAGAACGGACCAGGACAGAACACATCAGAACAGACCAGGACACACCAGAACAGATCAGAACAGATCAGAACAGATCAGAACAGACCAGAACAGAACAGAACACACCAGAACAGACCAGGACAGAACACATCAGAACAGACCAGGACACACCAGAACAGATCAGAACAGAACAGATCAGATCAGATCAGATCAGATCAGAACAGATCAGAACAGACCAGGACAGACCAGGACAGAACAGAACACACCAGAACAGGCCAGAACAGGCCAGAACGGACATGAATGGACCAGAACAGACCAGAACAGATCAGAACAGATCAGAACAGAACAGAACAGATCAGATCAGATCAGATCAGATCAGATCAGATCAGATCAGATCAGAACAGATCAGAACAGACCAGGACAGACCAGGACAGAACAGAACACACCAGAACAGACCAGGACAGAACACATCAGAACAGACCAGGACACACCAGAACAGATCAGAACAGATCAGAACAGATCAGGACAGACCAGGACAGGCCAGAACGGACATGAACGGACCAGAACAGACCAGAACAGATCAGAACAGGCGAGAACAGGCCAGAACAGACCAGGACAGACCAGAACAGACCAGAACAGGCCAGAACGGACCAGAACGGACCAGAACAGACCAGAGCAGACCAGGACAGACCAGGACAGAACAGAACACACCAGAACAGACCAGGACAGAACACATCAGAACAGATCAGAACAGATCAGAACAGATCAGGACAGAACATACCAGAACAGGCCAGAACAGACCAGAGCAGACCAGGACAGACCAGGACAGAACAGAACACACCAGTACAGACCAGGACAGAACACATCAGAACAGACCAGGACACACCAGAACAGATCAGAACAGATCAGAACAGATCAGAACAGATCAGAACAGATCAGAACAGATCAGAACAGATCAGAACAGATCAGAACAGATCAGAACAGATCAGAACAGAACAGACCAGGACACACCATAACAGATCAGAACAGATCAGAACAGATCAGAACAGATCAGAACATACCAGGACAGACCAGAACAGGCCAGAACGGACCAGAACGGACCAGAACGGACCAGAACAGACCAGGACAGACCAGAACAGGCAAGAACGGACCAGAACGGACCAGAACGGACCAGAACAGACCAGGACAGACCGGGACAGACCAGAACACAACACATAAGAACAGAACACACCAGAACAGACCAGGACAGAACATACCAGAACAGGCGAGAACAGGCCAGAACAGGCGAGAACAGGCCAGAACGGACCAGAACGGACCAGAACAGACCAGAACAGTCCAGGACAGACCAGAACAGACCAGAACAGATCAGAACAGATCAGAACAGATCAGAACAGAACACACCAGGAAAAAGCAGAACAGATCAGAACAGAACAGGCCAGGACAGACCAGAACGCAACACATAAGAACAGAACACACCAGTACAGACCAGGACAGAACATACCAGAACAGGCGAGAACAGGCGAGAACGGACAAGAACAGATCAGAACAGAACAGACCAGGACAGACCAGAACAGAACAGAACAGAACAGAACAGAACAGAACAGAACAGAACAGAACAGAACAGAACAGAACAGAACAGAACAGAACAGAACAGAACAGAACAGAACAGAACAGAACAGAACAGAACAGAACAGAACAGAACAGAACAGAACAGAACAGAACAGAACAGAACAGAACAGAACAGAACAGAACAGAACAGAACAGAACAGAACAGAACAGAACAGAACAGAACAGAACAGAACAGAACAGAACAGAACAGAACAGAACAGAACAGAACAGAACAGAACAGAACAGAACAGAACAGAACAGAACAGAACAGAACAGAACAGAACAGAACAGAACAGAACAGAACAGAACAGAACAGAACAGAACAGAACAGAACAGAACAGAACAGAACAGAACAGAACAGAACAGAACAGAACAGAACAGAACAGAACAGAACAGAACAGAACAGAACAGAACAGAACAGAACAGAACAGAACAGAACAGAACAGAACAGAACAGAACAGAACAGAACAGAACAGAACAGAACAGAACAGAACAGAACAGAACAGAACAGAACAGAACAGAACAGAACAGAACAGAACAGAACAGAACAGAACAGAACAGAACAGAACAGAACAGAACAGAACAGAACAGAACAGAACAGAACAGAACAGAACAGAACAGAACAGAACAGAACAGAACAGAACAGAACAGAACAGAACAGAACAGAACAGAACAGAACAGAACAGAACAGAACAGAACAGAACAGAACAGAACAGAACAGAACAGAACAGAACAGAACAGAACAGAACAGAACAGAACAGAACAGAACAGAACAGAACAGAACAGAACAGAACAGAACAGAACAGAACAGAACAGAACAGAACAGAACAGAACAGAACAGAACAGAACAGAACAGAACAGAACAGAACAGAACAGAACAGAACAGAACAGAACAGAACAGAACAGAACAGAACAGAACAGAACAGAACAGAACAGAACAGAACAGAACAGAACAGAACAGAACAGAACAGAACAGAACAGAACAGAACAGAACAGAACAGAACAGAACAGAACAGAACAGAACAGAACAGAACAGAACAGAACAGAACAGAACAGAACAGAACAGAACAGAACAGAACAGAACAGAACAGAACAGAACAGAACAGAACAGAACAGAACAGAACAGAACAGAACAGAACAGAACAGAACAGAACAGAACAGAACAGAACAGAACAGAACAGAACAGAACAGAACAGAACAGAACAGAACAGAACAGAACAGAACAGAACAGAACAGAACAGAACAGAACAGAACAGAACAGAACAGAACAGAACAGAACAGAACAGAACAGAACAGAACAGAACAGAACAGAACAGAACAGAACAGAACAGAACAGAACAGAACAGAACAGAACAGAACAGAACAGAACAGAACAGAACAGAACAGAACAGAACAGAACAGAACAGAACAGAACAGAACAGAACAGAACAGAACAGAACAGAACAGAACAGAACAGAACAGAACAGAACAGAACAGAACAGAACAGAACAGAACAGAACAGAACAGAACAGAACAGAACAGAACAGAACAGAACAGAACAGAACAGAACAGAACAGAACAGAACAGAACAGAACAGAACAGAACAGAACAGAACAGAACAGAACAGAACAGAACAGAACAGAACAGAACAGAACAGAACAGAACAGAACAGAACAGAACAGAACAGAACAGAACAGAACAGAA
The DNA here is from genome assembly GCA_964023945.1 of Ectemnius cavifrons. Classification (NCBI taxonomy): domain Eukaryota; kingdom Metazoa; phylum Arthropoda; class Insecta; order Hymenoptera; family Crabronidae; genus Ectemnius; species Ectemnius cavifrons. The sequence goes on along the minus strand of OZ030386.1, from coordinate 77,013 downwards.
CAGAACAGAACAGAACAGAACAGAACAGAACAGAACAGAACAGAACAGAACAGAACAGAACAGAACAGAACAGAACAGAACAGAACAGAACAGAACAGAACAGAACAGAACAGAACAGAACAGAACAGAACAGAACAGAACAGAACAGAACAGAACAGAACAGAACAGAACAGAACAGAACAGAACAGAACAGAACAGAACAGAACAGAACAGAACAGAACAGAACAGAACAGAACAGAACAGAACAGAACAGAACAGAACAGAACAGAACAGAACAGAACAGAACAGAACAGAACAGAACAGAACAGAACAGAACAGAACAGAACAGAACAGAACAGAACAGAACAGAACAGAACAGAACAGAACAGAACAGAACAGAACAGAACAGAACAGAACAGAACAGAACAGAACAGAACAGAACAGAACAGAACAGAACAGAACAGAACAGAACAGAACAGAACAGAACAGAACAGAACAGAACAGAACAGAACAGAACAGAACAGAACAGAACAGAACAGAACAGAACAGAACAGAACAGAACAGAACAGAACAGAACAGAACAGAACAGAACAGAACAGAACAGAACAGAACAGAACAGAACAGAACAGAACAGAACAGAACAGAACAGAACAGAACAGAACAGAACAGAACAGAACAGAACAGAACAGAACAGAACAGAACAGAACAGAACAGAACAGAACAGAACAGAACAGAACAGAACAGAACAGAACAGAACAGAACAGAACAGAACAGAACAGAACAGAACAGAACAGAACAGAACAGAACAGAACAGAACAGAACAGAACAGAACAGAACAGAACAGAACAGAACAGAACAGAACAGAACAGAACAGAACAGAACAGAACAGAACAGAACAGAACAGAACAGAACAGAACAGAACAGAACAGAACAGAACAGAACAGAACAGAACAGAACAGAACAGAACAGAACAGAACAGAACAGAACAGAACAGAACAGAACAGAACAGAACAGAACAGAACAGAACAGAACAGAACAGAACAGAACAGAACAGAACAGAACAGAACAGAACAGAACAGAACAGAACAGAACAGAACAGAACAGAACAGAACAGAACAGAACAGAACAGAACAGAACAGAACAGAACAGAACAGAACAGAACAGAACAGAACAGAACAGAACAGAACAGAACAGAACAGAACAGAACAGAACAGAACAGAACAGAACAGAACAGAACAGAACAGAACAGAACAGAACAGAACAGAACAGAACAGAACAGAACAGAACAGAACAGAACAGAACAGAACAGAACAGAACAGAACAGAACAGAACAGAACAGAACAGAACAGAACAGAACAGAACAGAACAGAACAGAACAGAACAGAACAGAACAGAACAGAACAGAACAGAACAGAACAGAACAGAACAGAACAGAACAGAACAGAACAGAACAGAACAGAACAGAACAGAACAGAACAGAACAGAACAGAACAGAACAGAACAGAACAGAACAGAACAGAACAGAACAGAACAGAACAGAACAGAACAGACCAGAACAGACCAGAACAGTCCAGGACAGACCAGAACAGACCAGAACAGATCAGAACAGATCAGAACAGAACACACCAGGAAAAAGCAGAACAGATCAGAACAGAACAGACCAGGACAGACCAGAACGCAACACATAAGAACAGAACACACCAGAACAGACCAGGACAGAACATACCAGAACAGGCGAGAACAGGCCAGAACGGACAAGAACAGGCGAGAACAGGCGAGAACGGACCAGAACAGATCAGAACAGAACAGACCAGGACAGACCAGAGCAGATCAGAACAGATCAGAACAGATCAGTACAGAACATACCAGAACAGGCCAGAACAGACCAGAGCAGACAAGGACAGACCAGGACAGAACAGAACACACCAGAACAGACCAGGACAGAACACATCAGAACAGACCAGGACACACCAGAACAGATCAGAACAGATCAGAACAGATCAGAACAGATCAGGACAGAACATACCAGAACAGGCCAGAACAGACCAGAGCAGACCAGGACAGACCAGGACAGAACAGAACACACCAGTACAGACCAGGACAGAACACATCAGAACAGACCAGGACACACCAGAACAGATCAGAACAGATCAGAACAGATCAGAACAGATCAGAACATACCAGAACAGGCCAGAACAGGCCAGAACGGACCAGAACGGACCAGAACAGACCAGAGCAGACCAGGACAGACCAGGACAGAACAGAACACACCAGAACAGACCAGGACAGAACACATCAGAACAGACCAGGACACACCAGAACAGATCAGAACAGACCAGGACAGACCAGAACAGGCCAGAACGGACCAGAACGGACCAGAACAGACCAGAGCAGACCAGGACAGACCAGGACAGAACAGAACACACCAGAACAGACCAGGACAGAACACATCAGAATAGACCAGGACACACCAGAACAGGCAAGAACGGACCAGAACGGACCAGAACGGACCAGAACAGACCGGGACAGACCAGAACACAACACATAAGAACAGAACACACCAGAACAGACCAGGACAGAACATACCAGAACAGGCGAGAACAGGCCAGAACAGGCGAGAACAGGCCAGAACGGACCAGAACGGACCAGAACAGACCAGAACAGTCCAGGACAGACCAGAACAGACCAGAACAGATCAGAACAGATCAGAACAGAACACACCAGGAAAAAGCAGAACAGATCAGAACAGAACAGACCAGGACAGACCAGAACGCAACACATAAGAACAGAACACACCAGAACAGACCAGGACAGAACATACCAGAACAGGCGAGAACAGGCCAGAACGGACAAGAACAGGCGAGAACAGGCGAGAACGGACCAGAACAGATCAGAACAGAACAGACCAGGACAGACCAGAGTAGATCAGAACAGATCAGAACAGATCAGTACAGAACATACCAGAACAGGCCAGAACAGACCAGAGCAGACAAGGACAGACCAGGACAGAACAGAACACACCAGAACAGACCAGGACAGAACACATCAGAACAGACCAGGACAGAACACATCAGAACAGACCAGGACACACCAGAACAGATCAGAACAGAACAGAACAGATCAGAACAGACCAGGACAGACCAGAACAGAACAGAACAGAACAGAACAGAACAGAACAGAACAGAACAGAACAGAACAGAACAGAACAGAACAGAACAGAACAGAACAGAACAGAACAGAACAGAACAGAACAGAACAGAACAGAACAGAACAGAACAGAACAGAACAGAACAGAACAGAACAGAACAGAACAGAACAGAACAGAACAGAACAGAACAGAACAGAACAGAACAGAACAGAACAGAACAGAACAGAACAGAACAGAACAGAACAGAACAGAACAGAACAGAACAGAACAGAACAGAACAGAACAGAACAGAACAGAACAGAACAGAACAGAACAGAACAGAACAGAACAGAACAGAACAGAACAGAACAGAACAGAACAGAACAGAACAGAACAGAACAGAACAGAACAGAACAGAACAGAACAGAACAGAACAGAACAGAACAGAACAGAACAGAACAGAACAGAACAGAACAGAACAGAACAGAACAGAACAGAACAGAACAGAACAGAACAGAACAGAACAGAACAGAACAGAACAGAACAGAACAGAACAGAACAGAACAGAACAGAACAGAACAGAACAGAACAGAACAGAACAGAACAGAACAGAACAGAACAGAACAGAACAGAACAGAACAGAACAGAACAGAACAGAACAGAACAGAACAGAACAGAACAGAACAGAACAGAACAGAACAGAACAGAACAGAACAGAACAGAACAGAACAGAACAGAACAGAACAGAACAGAACAGAACAGAACAGAACAGAACAGAACAGAACAGAACAGAACAGAACAGAACAGAACAGAACAGAACAGAACAGAACAGAACAGAACAGAACAGAACAGAACAGAACAGAACAGAACAGAACAGAACAGAACAGAACAGAACAGAACAGAACAGAACAGAACAGAACAGAACAGAACAGAACAGAACAGAACAGAACAGAACAGAACAGACCAGAACAGTCCAGGACAGACCAGAACAGACCAGAACAGATCAGAACAGATCAGAACAGAACACACCAGGAAAAAGCAGAACAGATCAGAACAGAACAGACCAGGACAGACCAGAACGCAACACATAAGAACAGAACACACCAGAACAGACCAGGACAGAACATACCAGAACAGGCGAGAACAGGCCAGAACGGACAAGAACAGGCGAGAACAGGCGAGAACGGACCAGAACAGATCAGAACAGAACAGACCAGGACAGACCAGAGCAGATCAGAACAGATCAGAACAGATCAGTACAGAACATACCAGAACAGGCCAGAACAGACCAGAGCAGACAAGGACAGACCAGGACAGAACAGAACACACCAGAACAGACCAGGACAGAACACATCAGAACAGACCAGGACACACCAGAACAGATCAGAACAGATCAGAACAGATCAGAACAGATCAGGACAGAACATACCAGAACAGGCCAGAACAGACCAGAGCAGACCAGGACAGACCAGGACAGAACAGAACACACCAGTACAGACCAGGACAGAACACATCAGAACAGACCAGGACACACCAGAACAGATCAGAACAGATCAGAACATACCAGAACAGGCCAGAACAGGCCAGAACGGACCAGAACGGACCAGAACAGACCAGAGCAGACCAGGACAGACCAGGACAGAACAGAACACACCAGAACAGACCAGGACAGAACACATCAGAACAGACCAGGACACACCAGAACAGATCAGAACAGACCAGGACAGACCAGAACAGGCCAGAACGGACCAGAACGGACCAGAACAGACCAGAGCAGACCAGGACAGACCAGGACAGAACAGAACACACCAGAACAGACCAGGACAGAACACATCAGAATAGACCAGGACACACCAGAACAGGCAAGAACGGACCAGAACGGACCAGAACGGACCAGAACAGACCGGGACAGACCAGAACACAACACATAAGAACAGAACACACCAGAACAGACCAGGACAGAACATACCAGAACAGGCGAGAACAGGCCAGAACAGGCGAGAACAGGCCAGAACGGACCAGAACGGACCAGAACAGACCAGAACAGTCCAGGACAGACCAGAACAGACCAGAACAGATCAGAACAGATCAGAACAGAACACACCAGGAAAAAGCAGAACAGATCAGAACAGAACAGACCAGGACAGACCAGAACGCAACACATAAGAACAGAACACACCAGAACAGACCAGGACAGAACATACCAGAACAGGCGAGAACAGGCCAGAACGGACAAGAACAGGCGAGAACAGGCGAGAACGGACCAGAACAGATCAGAACAGAACAGACCAGGACAGACCAGAGTAGATCAGAACAGATCAGAACAGATCAGTACAGAACATACCAGAACAGGCCAGAACAGACCAGAGCAGACAAGGACAGACCAGGACAGAACAGAACACACCAGAACAGACCAGGACAGAACACATCAGAACAGACCAGGACAGAACACATCAGAACAGACCAGGACACACCAGAACAGATCAGAACAGAACAGAACAGATCAGAACAGACCAGGACAGACCAGAACAGAACAGAACAGAACAGAACAGAACAGAACAGAACAGAACAGAACAGAACAGAACAGAACAGAACAGAACAGAACAGAACAGAACAGAACAGAACAGAACAGAACAGAACAGAACAGAACAGAACAGAACAGAACAGAACAGAACAGAACAGAACAGAACAGAACAGAACAGAACAGAACAGAACAGAACAGAACAGAACAGAACAGAACAGAACAGAACAGAACAGAACAGAACAGAACAGAACAGAACAGAACAGAACAGAACAGAACAGAACAGAACAGAACAGAACAGAACAGAACAGAACAGAACAGAACAGAACAGAACAGAACAGAACAGACCAGAACAGACCAGAACAGTCCAGGACAGACCAGAACAGACCAGAACAGATCAGAACAGATCAGAACAGAACACACCAGGAAAAAGCAGAACAGATCAGAACAGAACAGACCAGGACAGACCAGAACGCAACACATAAGAACAGAACACACCAGAACAGACCAGGACAGAACATACCAGAACAGGCGAGAACAGGCCAGAACGGACAAGAACAGGCGAGAACAGGCGAGAACGGACCAGAACAGATCAGAACAGAACAGACCAGGACAGACCAGAGCAGATCAGAACAGATCAGAACAGATCAGTACAGAACATACCAGAACAGGCCAGAACAGACCAGAGCAGACAAGGACAGACCAGGACAGAACAGAACACACCAGAACAGACCAGGACAGAACACATCAGAACAGACCAGGACACACCAGAACAGATCAGAACAGATCAGAACAGATCAGAACAGATCAGGACAGAACATACCAGAACAGGCCAGAACAGACCAGAGCAGACCAGGACAGACCAGGACAGAACAGAACACACCAGTACAGACCAGGACAGAACACATCAGAACAGACCAGGACACACCAGAACAGATCAGAACAGATCAGAACAGATCAGAACAGATCAGAACATACCAGAACAGGCCAGAACAGGCCAGAACGGACCAGAACGGACCAGAACAGACCAGAGCAGACCAGGACAGACCAGGACAGAACAGAACACACCAGAACAGACCAGGACAGAACACATCAGAACAGACCAGGACACACCAGAACAGATCAGAACAGACCAGGACAGACCAGAACAGGCCAGAACGGACCAGAACGGACCAGAACAGACCAGAGCAGACCAGGACAGACCAGGACAGAACAGAACACACCAGAACAGACCAGGACAGAACACATCAGAATAGACCAGGACACACCAGAACAGGCAAGAACGGACCAGAACGGACCAGAACGGACCAGAACAGACCGGGACAGACCAGAACACAACACATAAGAACAGAACACACCAGAACAGACCAGGACAGAACATACCAGAACAGGCGAGAACAGGCCAGAACAGGCGAGAACAGGCCAGAACGGACCAGAACGGACCAGAACAGACCAGAACAGTCCAGGACAGACCAGAACAGACCAGAACAGATCAGAACAGATCAGAACAGAACACACCAGGAAAAAGCAGAACAGATCAGAACAGAACAGACCAGGACAGACCAGAACGCAACACATAAGAACAGAACACACCAGAACAGACCAGGACAGAACATACCAGAACAGGCGAGAACAGGCCAGAACGGACAAGAACAGGCGAGAACAGGCGAGAACGGACCAGAACAGATCAGAACAGAACAGACCAGGACAGACCAGAGTAGATCAGAACAGATCAGAACAGATCAGTACAGAACATACCAGAACAGGCCAGAACAGACCAGAGCAGACAAGGACAGACCAGGACAGAACAGAACACACCAGAACAGACCAGGACAGAACACATCAGAACAGACCAGGACAGAACACATCAGAACAGACCAGGACACACCAGAACAGATCAGAACAGAACAGAACAGATCAGAACAGACCAGGACAGACCAGAACAGAACAGAACAGAACAGAACAGAACAGAACAGAACAGAACAGAACAGAACAGAACAGAACAGAACAGAACAGAACAGAACAGAACAGAACAGAACAGAACAGAACAGAACAGAACAGAACAGAACAGAACAGAACAGAACAGAACAGAACAGAACAGAACAGAACAGAACAGAACAGAACAGAACAGAACAGAACAGAACAGAACAGAACAGAACAGAACAGAACAGAACAGAACAGAACAGAACAGAACAGAACAGAACAGAACAGAACAGAACAGAACAGAACAGAACAGAACAGAACAGAACAGAACAGAACAGAACAGAACAGAACAGAACAGAACAGAACAGAACAGAACAGAACAGAACAGAACAGAACAGAACAGAACAGAACAGAACAGAACAGAACAGAACAGAACAGAACAGAACAGAACAGAACAGAACAGAACAGAACAGAACAGAACAGAACAGAACAGAACAGAACAGAACAGAACAGAACAGAACAGAACAGAACAGAACAGAACAGAACAGAACAGAACAGAACAGAACAGAACAGAACAGAACAGAACAGAACAGAACAGAACAGAACAGAACAGAACAGAACAGAACAGAACAGAACAGAACAGAACAGAACAGAACAGAACAGAACAGAACAGAACAGAACAGAACAGAACAGAACAGAACAGAACAGAACAGAACAGAACAGAACAGAACAGAACAGAACAGAACAGAACAGAACAGAACAGAACAGAACAGAACAGAACAGAACAGAACAGAACAGAACAGAACAGAACAGAACAGAACAGAACAGAACAGAACAGAACAGAACAGAACAGAACAGAACAGAACAGAACAGAACAGAACAGAACAGAACAGAACAGAACAGAACAGAACAGAACAGAACAGAACAGAACAGAACAGAACAGAACAGAACAGAACAGAACAGAACAGAACAGAACAGAACAGAACAGAACAGAACAGAACAGAACAGAACAGAACAGAACAGAACAGAACAGAACAGAACAGAACAGAACAGAACAGAACAGAACAGAACAGAACAGAACAGAACAGAACAGAACAGAACAGAACAGAACAGAACAGAACAGAACAGAACAGAACAGAACAGAACAGAACAGAACAGAACAGAACAGAACAGAACAGAACAGAACAGAACAGAACAGAACAGAACAGAACAGAACAGAACAGAACAGAACAGAACAGAACAGAACAGAACAGAACAGAACAGAACAGAACAGAACAGAACAGAACAGAACAGAACAGAACAGAACAGAACAGAACAGAACAGAACAGAACAGAACAGAACAGAACAGAACAGAACAGAACAGAACAGAACAGAACAGAACAGAACAGAACAGAACAGAACAGAACAGAACAGAACAGAACAGAACAGAACAGAACAGAACAGAACAGAACAGAACAGAACAGAACAGAACAGAACAGAACAGAACAGAACAGAACAGAACAGAACAGAACAGAACAGAACAGAACAGAACAGAACAGAACAGAACAGAACAGAACAGAACAGAACAGAACAGAACAGAACAGAACAGAACAGAACAGAACAGAACAGAACAGAACAGAACAGAACAGAACAGAACAGAACAGAACAGAACAGAACAGAACAGAACAGAACAGAACAGAACAGAACAGAACAGAACAGAACAGAACAGAACAGAACAGAACAGAACAGAACAGAACAGAACAGAACAGAACAGAACAGAACAGAACAGAACAGAACAGAACAGAACAGAACAGAACAGAACAGAACAGAACAGAACAGAACAGAACAGAACAGAACAGAACAGAACAGAACAGAACAGAACAGAACAGAACAGAACAGAACAGAACAGAACAGAACAGAACAGAACAGAACAGAACAGAACAGAACAGAACAGAACAGAACAGAACAGAACAGAACAGAACAGAACAGAACAGAACAGAACAGAACAGAACAGAACAGAACAGAACAGAACAGAACAGAACAGAACAGAACAGAACAGAACAGAACAGAACAGAACAGAACAGAACAGAACAGAACAGAACAGAACAGAACAGAACAGAACAGAACAGAACAGAACAGAACAGAACAGAACAGAACAGAACAGAACAGAACAGAACAGAACAGAACAGAACAGAACAGAACAGAACAGAACAGAACAGAACAGAACAGAACAGAACAGAACAGAACAGAACAGAACAGAACAGAACAGAACAGAACAGAACAGAACAGAACAGAACAGAACAGAACAGAACAGAACAGAACAGAACAGAACAGAACAGAACAGAACAGAACAGAACAGAACAGAACAGAACAGAACAGAACAGAACAGAACAGAACAGAACAGAACAGAACAGAACAGAACAGAACAGAACAGAACAGAACAGAACAGAACAGAACAGAACAGAACAGAACAGAACAGAACAGAACAGAACAGAACAGAACAGAACAGAACAGAACAGAACAGAACAGAACAGAACAGAACAGAACAGAACAGAACAGAACAGAACAGAACAGAACAGAACAGAACAGAACAGACCAGAACAGACCAGAACAGTCCAGGACAGACCAGAACAGACCAGAACAGATCAGAACAGATCAGAACAGAACACACCAGGAAAAAGCAGAACAGATCAGAACAGAACAGACCAGGACAGACCAGAACGCAACACATAAGAACAGAACACACCAGAACAGACCAGGACAGAACATACCAGAACAGGCGAGAACAGGCCAGAACGGACAAGAACAGGCGAGAACAGGCGAGAACGGACCAGAACAGATCAGAACAGAACAGACCAGGACAGACCAGAGCAGATCAGAACAGATCAGAACAGATCAGTACAGAACATACCAGAACAGGCCAGAACAGACCAGAGCAGACAAGGACAGACCAGGACAGAACAGAACACACCAGAACAGACCAGGACAGAACACATCAGAACAGACCAGGACACACCAGAACAGATCAGAACAGATCAGAACAGATCAGAACAGATCAGGACAGAACATACCAGAACAGGCCAGAACAGACCAGAGCAGACCAGGACAGACCAGGACAGAACAGAACACACCAGTACAGACCAGGACAGAACACATCAGAACAGACCAGGACACACCAGAACAGATCAGAACAGATCAGAACAGATCAGAACAGATCAGAACATACCAGAACAGGCCAGAACAGGCCAGAACGGACCAGAACGGACCAGAACAGACCAGAGCAGACCAGGACAGACCAGGACAGAACAGAACACACCAGAACAGACCAGGACAGAACACATCAGAACAGACCAGGACACACCAGAACAGATCAGAACAGACCAGGACAGACCAGAACAGGCCAGAACGGACCAGAACGGACCAGAACAGACCAGAGCAGACCAGGACAGACCAGGACAGAACAGAACACACCAGAACAGACCAGGACAGAACACATCAGAATAGACCAGGACACACCAGAACAGGCAAGAACGGACCAGAACGGACCAGAACGGACCAGAACAGACCGGGACAGACCAGAACACAACACATAAGAACAGAACACACCAGAACAGACCAGGACAGAACATACCAGAACAGGCGAGAACAGGCCAGAACAGGCGAGAACAGGCCAGAACGGACCAGAACGGACCAGAACAGACCAGAACAGTCCAGGACAGACCAGAACAGACCAGAACAGATCAGAACAGATCAGAACAGAACACACCAGGAAAAAGCAGAACAGATCAGAACAGAACAGACCAGGACAGACCAGAACGCAACACATAAGAACAGAACACACCAGAACAGACCAGGACAGAACATACCAGAACAGGCGAGAACAGGCCAGAACGGACAAGAACAGGCGAGAACAGGCGAGAACGGACCAGAACAGATCAGAACAGAACAGACCAGGACAGACCAGAGTAGATCAGAACAGATCAGAACAGATCAGTACAGAACATACCAGAACAGGCCAGAACAGACCAGAGCAGACAAGGACAGACCAGGACAGAACAGAACACACCAGAACAGACCAGGACAGAACACATCAGAACAGACCAGGACAGAACACATCAGAACAGACCAGGACACACCAGAACAGATCAGAACAGAACAGAACAGATCAGAACAGACCAGGACAGACCAGAACAGAACAGAACAGAACAGAACAGAACAGAACAGAACAGAACAGAACAGAACAGAACAGAACAGAACAGAACAGAACAGAACAGAACAGAACAGAACAGAACAGAACAGAACAGAACAGAACAGAACAGAACAGAACAGAACAGAACAGAACAGAACAGAACAGAACAGAACAGAACAGAACAGAACAGAACAGAACAGAACAGAACAGAACAGAACAGAACAGAACAGAACAGAACAGAACAGAACAGAACAGAACAGAACAGAACAGAACAGAACAGAACAGAACAGAACAGAACAGAACAGAACAGAACAGAACAGAACAGAACAGAACAGAACAGAACAGAACAGAACAGAACAGAACAGAACAGAACAGAACAGAACAGAACAGAACAGAACAGAACAGAACAGAACAGAACAGAACAGAACAGAACAGAACAGAACAGAACAGAACAGAACAGAACAGAACAGAACAGAACAGAACAGAACAGAACAGAACAGAACAGAACAGAACAGAACAGAACAGAACAGAACAGAACAGAACAGAACAGAACAGAACAGAACAGAACAGAACAGAACAGAACAGAACAGAACAGAACAGAACAGAACAGAACAGAACAGAACAGAACAGAACAGAACAGAACAGAACAGAACAGAACAGAACAGAACAGAACAGAACAGAACAGAACAGAACAGAACAGAACAGAACAGAACAGAACAGAACAGAACAGAACAGAACAGAACAGAACAGAACAGAACAGAACAGAACAGAACAGAACAGAACAGAACAGAACAGAACAGAACAGAACAGAACAGAACAGAACAGAACAGAACAGAACAGAACAGAACAGAACAGAACAGAACAGAACAGAACAGAACAGAACAGAACAGAACAGAACAGAACAGAACAGAACAGAACAGAACAGAACAGAACAGAACAGAACAGAACAGAACAGAACAGAACAGACCAGAACAGTCCAGGACAGACCAGAACAGACCAGAACAGATCAGAACAGATCAGAACAGAACACACCAGGAAAAAGCAGAACAGATCAGAACAGAACAGACCAGGACAGACCAGAACGCAACACATAAGAACAGAACACACCAGAACAGACCAGGACAGAACATACCAGAACAGGCGAGAACAGGCCAGAACGGACAAGAACAGGCGAGAACAGGCGAGAACGGACCAGAACAGATCAGAACAGAACAGACCAGGACAGACCAGAGCAGATCAGAACAGATCAGAACAGATCAGTACAGAACATACCAGAACAGGCCAGAACAGACCAGAGCAGACAAGGACAGACCAGGACAGAACAGAACACACCAGAACAGACCAGGACAGAACACATCAGAACAGACCAGGACACACCAGAACAGATCAGAACAGATCAGAACAGATCAGAACAGATCAGGACAGAACATACCAGAACAGGCCAGAACAGACCAGAGCAGACCAGGACAGACCAGGACAGAACAGAACACACCAGTACAGACCAGGACAGAACACATCAGAACAGACCAGGACACACCAGAACAGATCAGAACAGATCAGAACAGATCAGAACAGATCAGAACATACCAGAACAGGCCAGAACAGGCCAGAACGGACCAGAACGGACCAGAACAGACCAGAGCAGACCAGGACAGACCAGGACAGAACAGAACACACCAGAACAGACCAGGACAGAACACATCAGAACAGACCAGGACACACCAGAACAGATCAGAACAGACCAGGACAGACCAGAACAGGCCAGAACGGACCAGAACGGACCAGAACAGACCAGAGCAGACCAGGACAGACCAGGACAGAACAGAACACACCAGAACAGACCAGGACAGAACACATCAGAATAGACCAGGACACACCAGAACAGGCAAGAACGGACCAGAACGGACCAGAACGGACCAGAACAGACCGGGACAGACCAGAACACAACACATAAGAACAGAACACACCAGAACAGACCAGGACAGAACATACCAGAACAGGCGAGAACAGGCCAGAACAGGCGAGAACAGGCCAGAACGGACCAGAACGGACCAGAACAGACCAGAACAGTCCAGGACAGACCAGAACAGACCAGAACAGATCAGAACAGATCAGAACAGAACACACCAGGAAAAAGCAGAACAGATCAGAACAGAACAGACCAGGACAGACCAGAACGCAACACATAAGAACAGAACACACCAGAACAGACCAGGACAGAACATACCAGAACAGGCGAGAACAGGCCAGAACGGACAAGAACAGGCGAGAACAGGCGAGAACGGACCAGAACAGATCAGAACAGAACAGACCAGGACAGACCAGAGTAGATCAGAACAGATCAGAACAGATCAGTACAGAACATACCAGAACAGGCCAGAACAGACCAGAGCAGACAAGGACAGACCAGGACAGAACAGAACACACCAGAACAGACCAGGACAGAACACATCAGAACAGACCAGGACAGAACACATCAGAACAGACCAGGACACACCAGAACAGATCAGAACAGAACAGAACAGATCAGAACAGACCAGGACAGACCAGAACAGAACAGAACAGAACAGAACAGAACAGAACAGAACAGAACAGAACAGAACAGAACAGAACAGAACAGAACAGAACAGAACAGAACAGAACAGAACAGAACAGAACAGAACAGAACAGAACAGAACAGAACAGAACAGAACAGAACAGAACAGAACAGAACAGAACAGAACAGAACAGAACAGAACAGAACAGAACAGAACAGAACAGAACAGAACAGAACAGAACAGAACAGAACAGAACAGAACAGAACAGAACAGAACAGAACAGAACAGAACAGAACAGAACAGAACAGAACAGAACAGAACAGAACAGAACAGAACAGAACAGAACAGAACAGAACAGAACAGACCAGAACAGACCAGAACAGTCCAGGACAGACCAGAACAGACCAGAACAGATCAGAACAGATCAGAACAGAACACACCAGGAAAAAGCAGAACAGATCAGAACAGAACAGACCAGGACAGACCAGAACGCAACACATAAGAACAGAACACACCAGAACAGACCAGGACAGAACATACCAGAACAGGCGAGAACAGGCCAGAACGGACAAGAACAGGCGAGAACAGGCGAGAACGGACCAGAACAGATCAGAACAGAACAGACCAGGACAGACCAGAGCAGATCAGAACAGATCAGAACAGATCAGTACAGAACATACCAGAACAGGCCAGAACAGACCAGAGCAGACAAGGACAGACCAGGACAGAACAGAACACACCAGAACAGACCAGGACAGAACACATCAGAACAGACCAGGACACACCAGAACAGATCAGAACAGATCAGAACAGATCAGAACAGATCAGGACAGAACATACCAGAACAGGCCAGAACAGACCAGAGCAGACCAGGACAGACCAGGACAGAACAGAACACACCAGTACAGACCAGGACAGAACACATCAGAACAGACCAGGACACACCAGAACAGATCAGAACAGATCAGAACAGATCAGAACAGATCAGAACATACCAGAACAGGCCAGAACAGGCCAGAACGGACCAGAACGGACCAGAACAGACCAGAGCAGACCAGGACAGACCAGGACAGAACAGAACACACCAGAACAGACCAGGACAGAACACATCAGAACAGACCAGGACACACCAGAACAGATCAGAACAGACCAGGACAGACCAGAACAGGCCAGAACGGACCAGAACGGACCAGAACAGACCAGAGCAGACCAGGACAGACCAGGACAGAACAGAACACACCAGAACAGACCAGGACAGAACACATCAGAATAGACCAGGACACACCAGAACAGGCAAGAACGGACCAGAACGGACCAGAACGGACCAGAACAGACCGGGACAGACCAGAACACAACACATAAGAACAGAACACACCAGAACAGACCAGGACAGAACATACCAGAACAGGCGAGAACAGGCCAGAACAGGCGAGAACAGGCCAGAACGGACCAGAACGGACCAGAACAGACCAGAACAGTCCAGGACAGACCAGAACAGACCAGAACAGATCAGAACAGATCAGAACAGAACACACCAGGAAAAAGCAGAACAGATCAGAACAGAACAGACCAGGACAGACCAGAACGCAACACATAAGAACAGAACACACCAGAACAGACCAGGACAGAACATACCAGAACAGGCGAGAACAGGCCAGAACGGACAAGAACAGGCGAGAACAGGCGAGAACGGACCAGAACAGATCAGAACAGAACAGACCAGGACAGACCAGAGTAGATCAGAACAGATCAGAACAGATCAGTACAGAACATACCAGAACAGGCCAGAACAGACCAGAGCAGACAAGGACAGACCAGGACAGAACAGAACACACCAGAACAGACCAGGACAGAACACATCAGAACAGACCAGGACAGAACACATCAGAACAGACCAGGACACACCAGAACAGATCAGAACAGAACAGAACAGATCAGAACAGACCAGGACAGACCAGAACAGAACAGAACAGAACAGAACAGAACAGAACAGAACAGAACAGAACAGAACAGAACAGAACAGAACAGAACAGAACAGAACAGAACAGAACAGAACAGAACAGAACAGAACAGAACAGAACAGAACAGAACAGAACAGAACAGAACAGAACAGAACAGAACAGAACAGAACAGAACAGAACAGAACAGAACAGAACAGAACAGAACAGAACAGAACAGAACAGAACAGAACAGAACAGAACAGAACAGAACAGAACAGAACAGAACAGAACAGAACAGAACAGAACAGAACAGAACAGAACAGAACAGAACAGAACAGAACAGAACAGAACAGAACAGAACAGAACAGAACAGAACAGAACAGAACAGAACAGAACAGAACAGAACAGAACAGAACAGAACAGAACAGAACAGAACAGAACAGAACAGAACAGAACAGAACAGAACAGAACAGAACAGAACAGAACAGAACAGAACAGAACAGAACAGAACAGAACAGAACAGAACAGAACAGAACAGAACAGAACAGAACAGAACAGAACAGAACAGAACAGAACAGAACAGAACAGAACAGAACAGAACAGAACAGAACAGAACAGAACAGAACAGAACAGAACAGAACAGAACAGAACAGAACAGAACAGAACAGAACAGAACAGAACAGAACAGAACAGAACAGAACAGAACAGAACAGAACAGAACAGAACAGAACAGAACAGAACAGAACAGAACAGAACAGAACAGAACAGAACAGAACAGAACAGAACAGAACAGAACAGAACAGAACAGAACAGAACAGAACAGAACAGAACAGAACAGAACAGAACAGAACAGAACAGAACAGAACAGAACAGAACAGAACAGAACAGAACAGAACAGAACAGAACAGAACAGAACAGAACAGAACAGAACAGAACAGAACAGAACAGAACAGAACAGAACAGAACAGAACAGAACAGAACAGAACAGAACAGAACAGAACAGAACAGACCAGAACAGTCCAGGACAGACCAGAACAGACCAGAACAGATCAGAACAGATCAGAACAGAACACACCAGGAAAAAGCAGAACAGATCAGAACAGAACAGACCAGGACAGACCAGAACGCAACACATAAGAACAGAACACACCAGAACAGACCAGGACAGAACATACCAGAACAGGCGAGAACAGGCCAGAACGGACAAGAACAGGCGAGAACAGGCGAGAACGGACCAGAACAGATCAGAACAGAACAGACCAGGACAGACCAGAGCAGATCAGAACAGATCAGAACAGATCAGTACAGAACATACCAGAACAGGCCAGAACAGACCAGAGCAGACAAGGACAGACCAGAACAGACCAGGACAGAACACATCAGAACAGACCAGGACACACCAGAACAGATCAGAACAGATCAGAACAGATCAGAACAGATCAGGACAGAACATACCAGAACAGGCCAGAACAGACCAGAGCAGACCAGGACAGACCAGGACAGAACAGAACACACCAGTACAGACCAGGACAGAACACATCAGAACAGACCAGGACACACCAGAACAGATCAGAACAGATCAGAACAGATCAGAACAGATCAGAACATACCAGAACAGGCCAGAACAGGCCAGAACGGACCAGAACGGACCAGAACAGACCAGAGCAGACCAGGACAGACCAGGACAGAACAGAACACACCAGAACAGACCAGGACAGAACACATCAGAACAGACCAGGACACACCAGAACAGATCAGAACAGACCAGGACAGACCAGAACAGGCCAGAACGGACCAGAACGGACCAGAACAGACCAGAGCAGACCAGGACAGACCAGGACAGAACAGAACACACCAGAACAGACCAGGACAGAACACATCAGAATAGACCAGGACACACCAGAACAGGCAAGAACGGACCAGAACGGACCAGAACGGACCAGAACAGACCGGGACAGACCAGAACACAACACATAAGAACAGAACACACCAGAACAGACCAGGACAGAACATACCAGAACAGGCGAGAACAGGCCAGAACAGGCGAGAACAGGCCAGAACGGACCAGAACGGACCAGAACAGACCAGAACAGTCCAGGACAGACCAGAACAGACCAGAACAGATCAGAACAGATCAGAACAGAACACACCAGGAAAAAGCAGAACAGATCAGAACAGAACAGACCAGGACAGACCAGAACGCAACACATAAGAACAGAACACACCAGAACAGACCAGGACAGAACATACCAGAACAGGCGAGAACAGGCCAGAACGGACAAGAACAGGCGAGAACAGGCGAGAACGGACCAGAACAGATCAGAACAGAACAGACCAGGACAGACCAGAGTAGATCAGAACAGATCAGAACAGATCAGTACAGAACATACCAGAACAGGCCAGAACAGACCAGAGCAGACAAGGACAGACCAGGACAGAACAGAACACACCAGAACAGACCAGGACAGAACACATCAGAACAGACCAGGACAGAACACATCAGAACAGACCAGGACACACCAGAACAGATCAGAACAGAACAGAACAGATCAGAACAGACCAGGACAGACCAGAACAGAACAGAACAGAACAGAACAGAACAGAACAGAACAGAACAGAACAGAACAGAACAGAACAGAACAGAACAGAACAGAACAGAACAGAACAGAACAGAACAGAACAGAACAGAACAGAACAGAACAGAACAGAACAGAACAGAACAGAACAGAACAGAACAGAACAGAACAGAACAGAACAGAACAGAACAGAACAGAACAGAACAGAACAGAACAGAACAGAACAGAACAGAACAGAACAGAACAGAACAGAACAGAACAGAACAGAACAGAACAGAACAGAACAGAACAGAACAGAACAGAACAGAACAGAACAGAACAGAACAGAACAGAACAGAACAGAACAGAACAGAACAGAACAGAACAGAACAGAACAGAACAGAACAGAACAGAACAGAACAGAACAGAACAGAACAGAACAGAACAGAACAGAACAGAACAGAACAGAACAGAACAGAACAGAACAGAACAGAACAGAACAGAACAGAACAGAACAGAACAGAACAGAACAGAACAGAACAGAACAGAACAGAACAGAACAGAACAGAACAGAACAGAACAGAACAGAACAGAACAGAACAGAACAGAACAGAACAGAACAGAACAGAACAGAACAGAACAGAACAGAACAGAACAGAACAGAACAGAACAGAACAGAACAGAACAGAACAGAACAGAACAGAACAGAACAGAACAGAACAGAACAGAACAGAACAGAACAGAACAGAACAGAACAGAACAGAACAGAACAGAACAGAACAGAACAGAACAGAACAGAACAGAACAGAACAGAACAGAACAGACCAGAACAGTCCAGGACAGACCAGAACAGACCAGAACAGATCAGAACAGATCAGAACAGAACACACCAGGAAAAAGCAGAACAGATCAGAACAGAACAGACCAGGACAGACCAGAACGCAACACATAAGAACAGAACACACCAGAACAGACCAGGACAGAACATACCAGAACAGGCGAGAACAGGCCAGAACGGACAAGAACAGGCGAGAACAGGCGAGAACGGACCAGAACAGATCAGAACAGAACAGACCAGGACAGACCAGAGCAGATCAGAACAGATCAGAACAGATCAGTACAGAACATACCAGAACAGGCCAGAACAGACCAGAGCAGACAAGGACAGACCAGGACAGAACAGAACACACCAGAACAGACCAGGACAGAACACATCAGAACAGACCAGGACACACCAGAACAGATCAGAACAGATCAGAACAGATCAGAACAGATCAGGACAGAACATACCAGAACAGGCCAGAACAGACCAGAGCAGACCAGGACAGACCAGGACAGAACAGAACACACCAGTACAGACCAGGACAGAACACATCAGAACAGACCAGGACACACCAGAACAGATCAGAACAGATCAGAACAGATCAGAACAGATCAGAACATACCAGAACAGGCCAGAACAGGCCAGAACGGACCAGAACGGACCAGAACAGACCAGAGCAGACCAGGACAGACCAGGACAGAACAGAACACACCAGAACAGACCAGGACAGAACACATCAGAACAGACCAGGACACACCAGAACAGATCAGAACAGACCAGGACAGACCAGAACAGGCCAGAACGGACCAGAACGGACCAGAACAGACCAGAGCAGACCAGGACAGACCAGGACAGAACAGAACACACCAGAACAGACCAGGACAGAACACATCAGAATAGACCAGGACACACCAGAACAGGCAAGAACGGACCAGAACGGACCAGAACGGACCAGAACAGACCGGGACAGACCAGAACACAACACATAAGAACAGAACACACCAGAACAGACCAGGACAGAACATACCAGAACAGGCGAGAACAGGCCAGAACAGGCGAGAACAGGCCAGAACGGACCAGAACGGACCAGAACAGACCAGAACAGTCCAGGACAGACCAGAACAGACCAGAACAGATCAGAACAGATCAGAACAGAACACACCAGGAAAAAGCAGAACAGATCAGAACAGAACAGACCAGGACAGACCAGAACGCAACACATAAGAACAGAACACACCAGAACAGACCAGGACAGAACATACCAGAACAGGCGAGAACAGAACAGACCAGAACAGTCCAGGACAGACCAGAACAGACCAGAACAGATCAGAACAGATCAGAACAGAACACACCAGGAAAAAGCAGAACAGATCAGAACAGAACAGACCAGGACAGACCAGAACGCAACACATAAGAACAGAACACACCAGAACAGACCAGGACAGAACATACCAGAACAGGCGAGAACAGGCCAGAACGGACAAGAACAGGCGAGAACAGGCGAGAACGGACCAGAACAGATCAGAACAGAACAGACCAGGACAGACCAGAGTAGATCAGAACAGATCAGAACAGATCAGTACAGAACATACCAGAACAGGCCAGAACAGACCAGAGCAGACAAGGACAGACCAGGACAGAACAGAACACACCAGAACAGACCAGGACAGAACACATCAGAACAGACCAGGACAGAACACATCAGAACAGACCAGGACACACCAGAACAGATCAGAACAGAACAGAACAGATCAGAACAGACCAGGACAGACCAGAACAGAACAGAACAGAACAGAACAGAACAGAACAGAACAGAACAGAACAGAACAGAACAGAACAGAACAGAACAGAACAGAACAGAACAGAACAGAACAGAACAGAACAGAACAGAACAGAACAGAACAGAACAGAACAGAACAGAACAGAACAGAACAGAACAGAACAGAACAGAACAGAACAGAACAGAACAGAACAGAACAGAACAGAACAGAACAGAACAGAACAGAACAGAACAGAACAGAACAGAACAGAACAGAACAGAACAGAACAGAACAGAACAGAACAGAACAGAACAGAACAGAACAGAACAGAACAGAACAGAACAGAACAGAACAGAACAGAACAGAACAGAACAGAACAGAACAGAACAGAACAGAACAGAACAGAACAGAACAGAACAGAACAGAACAGAACAGAACAGAACAGAACAGAACAGAACAGAACAGAACAGAACAGAACAGAACAGAACAGAACAGAACAGAACAGAACAGAACAGAACAGAACAGAACAGAACAGAACAGAACAGAACAGAACAGAACAGAACAGAACAGAACAGAACAGAACAGAACAGAACAGAACAGAACAGAACAGAACAGAACAGAACAGAACAGAACAGAACAGAACAGAACAGAACAGAACAGAACAGAACAGAACAGAACAGAACAGAACAGAACAGAACAGAACAGAACAGAACAGAACAGAACAGAACAGAACAGAACAGAACAGAACAGAACAGAACAGAACAGAACAGAACAGAACAGAACAGAACAGAACAGAACAGAACAGAACAGAACAGAACAGAACAGAACAGAACAGACCAGAACAGTCCAGGACAGACCAGAACAGACCAGAACAGATCAGAACAGATCAGAACAGAACACACCAGGAAAAAGCAGAACAGATCAGAACAGAACAGACCAGGACAGACCAGAACGCAACACATAAGAACAGAACACACCAGAACAGACCAGGACAGAACATACCAGAACAGGCGAGAACAGGCCAGAACGGACAAGAACAGGCGAGAACAGGCGAGAACGGACCAGAACAGATCAGAACAGAACAGACCAGGACAGACCAGAGCAGATCAGAACAGATCAGAACAGATCAGTACAGAACATACCAGAACAGGCCAGAACAGACCAGAGCAGACAAGGACAGACCAGGACAGAACAGAACACACCAGAACAGACCAGGACAGAACACATCAGAACAGACCAGGACACACCAGAACAGATCAGAACAGATCAGAACAGATCAGAACAGATCAGGACAGAACATACCAGAACAGGCCAGAACAGACCAGAGCAGACCAGGACAGACCAGGACAGAACAGAACACACCAGTACAGACCAGGACAGAACACATCAGAACAGACCAGGACACACCAGAACAGATCAGAACAGATCAGAACAGATCAGAACAGATCAGAACATACCAGAACAGGCCAGAACAGGCCAGAACGGACCAGAACGGACCAGAACAGACCAGAGCAGACCAGGACAGACCAGGACAGAACAGAACACACCAGAACAGACCAGGACAGAACACATCAGAACAGACCAGGACACACCAGAACAGATCAGAACAGACCAGGACAGACCAGAACAGGCCAGAACGGACCAGAACGGACCAGAACAGACCAGAGCAGACCAGGACAGACCAGGACAGAACAGAACACACCAGAACAGACCAGGACAGAACACATCAGAATAGACCAGGACACACCAGAACAGGCAAGAACGGACCAGAACGGACCAGAACGGACCAGAACAGACCGGGACAGACCAGAACACAACACATAAGAACAGAACACACCAGAACAGACCAGGACAGAACATACCAGAACAGGCGAGAACAGGCCAGAACAGGCGAGAACAGGCCAGAACGGACCAGAACGGACCAGAACAGACCAGAACAGTCCAGGACAGACCAGAACAGACCAGAACAGATCAGAACACACCAGGAAAAAGCAGAACAGATCAGAACAGAACAGACCAGGACAGACCAGAACGCAACACATAAGAACAGAACACACCAGAACAGACCAGGACAGAACATACCAGAACAGGCGAGAACAGGCCAGAACGGACAAGAACAGGCGAGAACAGGCGAGAACGGACCAGAACAGATCAGAACAGAACAGACCAGGACAGACCAGAGTAGATCAGAACAGATCAGAACAGATCAGTACAGAACATACCAGAACAGGCCAGAACAGACCAGAGCAGACAAGGACAGACCAGGACAGAACAGAACACACCAGAACAGACCAGGACAGAACACATCAGAACAGACCAGGACACACCAGAACAGATCAGAACAGATCAGAACAGATCAGAACAGACCAGGACAGGCCAGAACAGGCCAGAACGGACCAGAACGGACCAGAACAGACCAGAACAGATCAGAACACACCAGAACAGACCAGGACAGAACACATCAGAACAGACCAGGACAGAACACATCAGAACAGACCAGGCCACACCAGAACAGATCAGAACAGATCAGAAGAGATCAGAACAGATCAGAACAGATCAGAACAGATCAGAACAGATCAGAACAGACCAGGACAGACCAGAACAGGCCAGAACGGACCAGAACGGACCAGAACAGATCAGAACAGACCAGGACAGACCAGAACAGGCCAGAACGGACATGAATGGACCAGAACAGACCAGAACAGATCAGAACAGATCAGAAGAGATCAGAACAGATCAGAACAGATCAGAACAGATCAGAACAGATCAGAACAGACCAGGACAGACCAGAACAGGCCAGAACGGACCAGAACGGACCAGAACGGACCAGAACAGACCAGAACAGATCAGAACACACCAGAACAGACCAGGACAGAACACATCAGAACAGACCAGGACAGAACACATCAGAACAGACCAGGACAGAACACATCAGAACAGACCAGGACACACCAGAACAGATCAGAACAGAACAGAACAGACCAGAACAGGCCAGAACGGACCAGAACGGACCAGAACAGATCAGAACAGACCAGGACAGACCAGAACAGGCCAGAACGGACATGAATGGACCAGAACAGACCAGAACAGATCAGAACAGATCAGAACAGAACAGAACAGAACAGAACAGATCAGATCAGATCAGATCAGAACAGATCAGAACAGACCAGGACAGACCAGGACAGAACAGAACACACCAGAACAGACCAGGACAGAACACATCAGAACAGACCAGGACACACCAGAACAGATCAGAACAGATCAGAACAGATCAGAACAGACCAGGACAGGCCAGAACAGGCCAGAACGGACCAGAACGGACCAGAACAGACCAGAACAGATCAGAACACACCAGAACAGACCAGGACAGAACACATCAGAACAGACCAGGACAGAACACATCAGAACAGACCAGGCCACACCAGAACAGATCAGAACAGATCAGAAGAGATCAGAACAGATCAGAACAGATCAGAACAGATCAGAACAGATCAGAACAGACCAGGACAGACCAGAACAGGCCAGAACGGACCAGAACGGACCAGAACAGATCAGAACAGACCAGGACAGACCAGAACAGGCCAGAACGGACATGAACGGACCAGAACAGATCAGAACAGACCAGGACAGACCAGAACAGGCCAGAACGGACATGAACGGACCAGAACAGACCAGAACAGATCAGAACAGGCGAGAACAGGCCAGAACAGACCAGGACAGACCAGAACAGGCCAGAACGGACCAGAACGGACATGAATGGACCAGAACAGACCAGAACAGATCAGAACACAACACATAAGAACAGAACACACCAGAACAGACCAGGACAGAACATACCAGAACAGGCGAGAACAGGCCAGAACAGGCGAGAACAGGCCAGAACGGACCAGAACAGACCAGAACAGATCAGAACAGATCAGAACAGAACACACCAGGAAAAAGCAGAACAGATCAGAACAGAACAGACCAGGACAGACCAGAACGCAACACATAAGAACAGAACACACCAGAACAGACCAGGACAGAACATACCAGAACAGGCGAGAACAGGCCAGAACAGGCGAGAACGGACCAGAACAGATCAGAACACAACAGACCAGGACAGACCAGAGTAGATCAGAACAGATCAGAACAGATCAGTACAGAACATACCAGAACAGGCCAGAACAGACCAGAGCAGACAAGGACAGACCAGGACAGAACAGAACACACCAGAACAGACCAGGACAGAACACATCAGAACAGACCAGGACACACCAGAACAGATCAGAACAGATCAGAACAGATCAGAACAGATCAGGACAGAACATACCAGAACAGACCAGAACAGATCAGAACAGGCGAGAACAGGCCAGAACAGACCAGGACAGACCAGAACAGGCCAGAACGGACCAGGACAGAACACATCAGAACAGACCAGGACACACCAGAACAGATCAGAACAGATCAGAACAGATCAGAACAGACCAGGACAGGCCAGAACAGGCCAGAACGGACATGAATGGACCAGAACAGACCAGAACAGATCAGAACAGATCAGAACAGAACAGAACAGAACAGATCAGATCAGATCAGATCAGATCAGATCAGAACAGATCAGAACAGACCAGGACAGACCAGGACAGAACAGAACACACCAGAACAGACCAGGACAGAACACATCAGAACAGACCAGGACACACCAGAACAGATCAGAACAGATCAGAACAGATCAGAACAGACCAGGACAGGCCAGAACAGGCCAGAACGGACCAGAACGGACCAGAACAGACCAGAACAGATCAGAACACACCAGAACAGACCAGGACAGAACACATCAGAACAGACCAGGACAGAACACATCAGAACAGACCAGGCCACACCAGAACAGATCAGAACAGATCAGAAGAGATCAGAACAGATCAGAACAGATCAGAACAGATCAGAACAGATCAGAACAGACCAGGACAGACCAGAACAGGCCAGAACGGACCAGAACGGACATGAACGGACCAGAACAGATCAGAACAGACCAGGACACACCAGAACAGATCAGAACAGAACAGAACAGATCAGAACAGACCAGAACAGACCAGAACAGGCCAGAACGGACATGAACGGACCAGAACAGATCAGAACAGACCAGGACAGACCAGAACAGGCCAGAGCGGACATGAACGGACCAGAACGGACCAGAACAGATCAGAACAGACCAGGACAGACCAGAACAGGCCAGAACGGACATGAATGGACCAGAACAGACCAGAACAGATCAGAACAGATCAGAACAGAACAGAACAGAACAGAACAGAACAGATCAGATCAGATCAGATCAGAACAGATCAGAACAGACCAGGACAGACCAGGACAGAACAGAACACACCAGAACAGACCAGGACAGAACACATCAGAACAGACCAGGACACACCAGAACAGTTCAGAACAGATCAGAACAGATCAGAACAGATCAGAACAGACCAGGACAGAACAGAACACACCAGAACAGACCAGGACAGAACACATCAGAACAGACCAGGACAGAACACATCAGAACAGACCAGGACAGACCGGGACAGACCAGAACACAACACATAAGAACAGAACACACCAGAACAGACCAGGACAGAACATACCAGAACAGGCGAGAACAGGCCAGAACAGGCGAGAACAGGCCAGAACGGACCAGAACGGACCAGAACAGACCAGAACAGTCCAGGACAGACCAGAACAGACCAGAACAGATCAGAACAGATCAGAACAGATAAGAACAGAACACACCAGGAAAAAGCAGAACAGATCAGAACAGAACAGACCAGGACAGACCAGAACGCAACACATAAGAACAGAACGCACCAGAACAGACCATGACAGAACATACCAGAACAGGCGAGAACAGGCCAGAACGGACAAGAACAGGCGAGAACAGGCGAGAACGGACCAGAACAGATCAGAACAGAACAGACCAGAACAGACCAGAACAGGCCAGAACGGACCAGAACGGACCAGAACAGATCAGAACAGACCAGGACAGACCAGAACAGGCCAGAACGGACATGAATGGACCAGAACAGACCAGAACAGATCAGAACAGATCAGAACAGAACAGAACAGAACAGAACAGATCAGAACACACCAGAACAGACCAGGACAGAACACATCAGAACAGACCAGGACAGAACACATCAGAACAGACCAGGACACACCAGAACAGATCAGAACAGATCAGAACAGATCAGAACAGATCAGAACAGACCAGGACAGGCCAGAACAGGCCAGAACGGACCAGAACGGACCAGAACAGACCAGAACAGTCCAGGACAGACCAGAACAGACCAGAACAGATCAGAACAGATCAGAACAGATCAGAACAGAACACACCAGGAAAAAGCAGAACAGATCAGAACAGAACAGGCCAGGACAGACCAGAACGCAACACATAAGAACAGAACACACCAGTACAGACCAGGACAGAACATACCAGAACAGGCGAGAACAGGCCAGAACGGACAAGAACAGGCGAGAACAGGCGAGAACGGACAAGAACAGATCAGAACAGAACAGACCAGGACAGACCAGAGCAGATCAGAACAGATCAGAACAGATCAGTACAGAACATACCAGAACAGGCCAGAACAGACCAGAGCAGACAAGGACAGACCAGGACAGAACAGAACACACCAGAACAGACCAGGACAGAACACATCAGAACAGACCAGGACACACCAGAACAGATCAGAACAGATCAGAACAGATCAGAACAGATCAGGACAGAACATACCAGAACAGGCCAGAACAGACCAGAGCAGACCAGGACAGACCAGGACAGAACAGAACACACCAGAACAGACCAGGACAGAACACATCAGAACAGACCAGGACACACCAGAACAGATCAGAACAGACCAGGACAGACCAGAACAGGCCAGAACGGACAAGAACAGGCGAGAACAGGCGAGAACGGACAAGAACAGATCAGAACAGAACAGACCAGGACAGACCAGAGCAGATCAGAACAGATCAGAACAGATCAGTACAGAACATACCAGAACAGGCCAGAACAGACCAGAGCAGACAAGGACAGACCAGGACAGAACAGAACACACCAGAACAGACCAGGACAGAACACATCAGAACAGACCAGGACACACCAGAACGGACCAGAACAGATCAGAACAGATCAGAACAGAACAGAACAGAACAGAACAGATCAGATCAGATCAGATCAGAACAGATCAGAACAGACCAGGACAGACCAGGACAGAACAGAACACACCAGAACAGACCAGGACAGAACACATCAGAACAGACCAGGACACACCAGAACAGATCAGAACAGATCAGAACAGATCAGAACAGACCAGGACAGGCCAGAACAGGCCAGAACGGACCAGAACGGACCAGAACAGACCAGAACAGATCAGAACACACCAGAACGGACCAGAACAGATCAGAACAGACCAGGACAGACCAGAACAGGCCAGAACGGACATGAACGGACCAGAACAGATCAGAGCAGACCAGGACAGACCAGAACAGGCCAGAACGGACATGAACGGACCAGAACAGACCAGAACAGATCAGAACAGGCGAGAACAGGCCAGGACAGACCAGGACAGACCAGAACAGGCCAGAACGGACCAGAACGGACATGAATGGACCAGAACAGACCAGAACAGATCAGAACACAACACATAAGAACAGAACACACCAGAACAGACCAGGACAGAACATACCAGAACAGGCGAGAACAGGCCAGAACAGGCGAGAACAGGCCAGAACGGACCAGAACAGACCAGAACAGATCAGAACAGATCAGAACAGAACACACCAGGAAAAAGCAGAACAGATCAGAACAGAACAGACCAGGACAGACCAGAACGCAACACATAAGAACAGAACACACCAGAACAGACCAGGACAGAACATACCAGAACAGGCGAGAACAGGCCAGAACAGGCGAGAACGGACCAGAACAGATCAGAACACAACAGACCAGGACAGACCAGAGTAGATCAGAACAGATCAGAACAGATCAGTACAGAACATACCAGAACAGGCCAGAACAGACCAGAGCAGACAAGGACAGACCAGGACAGAACAGAACACACCAGAACAGACCAGGACAGAACACATCAGAACAGACCAGGACACACCAGAACAGATCAGAACAGATCAGAACAGATCAGAACAGATCAGGACAGAACATACCAGAACAGACCAGAACAGATCAGAACAGGCGAGAACAGGCCAGAACAGACCAGGACAGACCAGAACAGGCCAGAACGGACCAGGACAGAACACATCAGAACAGACCAGGACACACCAGAACAGATCAGAACAGATCAGAACAGATCAGAACAGACCAGAACAGAACAGAACACACCAGAACAGACCAGGACAGAACACATCAGAACAGACCAGGACACACCAGAACAGATCAGAACAGATCAGAACAGATCAGAACAGATCAGGACAGAACATACCAGAACAGGCCAGAACAGACCAGAGCAGACCAGGACAGACCAGGACAGAACAGAACACACCAGAACAGACCAGGACAGAACACATCAGAACAGACCAGGACACACCAGAACAGATCAGAACAGACCAGGACAGACCAGAACAGGCCAGAACGGACCAGAACGGACCAGAACAGATCAGAACAGATCAGAACAGAACAGAACAGAACAGATCAGATCAGATCAGATCAGAACAGATCAGAACAGACCAGGACAGACCAGGACAGAACAGAACACACCAGAACAGACCAGGACAGAACACATCAGAACAGACCAGGACACACCAGAACAGATCAGAACAGATCAGAACAGATCAGAACAGACCAGGACAGGCCAGAACAGGCCAGAACGGACCAGAACGGACCAGAACAGACCAGAACAGATCAGAACACACCAGAACGGACCAGAACAGATCAGAACAGACCAGGACAGACCAGAACAGGCCAGAACGGACATGAACGGACCAGAACAGATCAGAGCAGACCAGGACAGACCAGAACAGGCCAGAACGGACATGAACGGACCAGAACAGACCAGAACAGATCAGAACAGGCGAGAACAGGCCAGAACAGACCAGGACAGACCAGAACAGGCCAGAACGGACCAGAACGGACATGAATGGACCAGAACAGACCAGAACAGATCAGAACACAACACATAAGAACAGAACACACCAGAACAGACCAGGACAGAACATACCAGAACAGGCGAGAACAGGCCAGAACAGGCGAGAACAGGCCAGAACGGACCAGAACAGACCAGAACAGATCAGAACAGATCAGAACAGAACACACCAGGAAAAAGCAGAACAGATCAGAACAGAACAGACCAGGACAGACCAGAACGCAACACATAAGAACAGAACACACCAGAACAGACCAGGACAGAACATACCAGAACAGGCGAGAACAGGCCAGAACAGGCGAGAACGGACCAGAACAGATCAGAACACAACAGACCAGGACAGACCAGAGTAGATCGGAACAGATCAGAACAGATCAGTACAGAACATACCAGAACAGGCCAGAACAGACCAGAGCAGACAAGGACAGACCAGGACAGAACAGAACACACCAGAACAGACCAGGACAGAACACATCAGAACAGACCAGGACACACCAGAACAGATCAGAACAGATCAGAACAGATCAGAACAGATCAGGACAGAACATACCAGAACAGACCAGAACAGATCAGAACAGGCGAGAACAGGCCAGAACAGACCAGGACAGACCAGAACAGGCCAGAACGGACCAGGACAGAACACATCAGAACAGACCAGGACACACCAGAACAGATCAGAACAGATCAGAACAGATCAGAACAGACCAGAACAGAACAGAACACACCAGAACAGACCAGGACAGAACACATCAGAACAGACCAGGACACACCAGAACAGATCAGAACAGAACAGATCAGATCAGATCAGATCAGATCAGATCAGAACAGATCAGAACAGACCAGGACAGACCAGGACAGAACAGAACACACCAGAACAGGCCAGAACAGGCCAGAACGGACATGAATGGACCAGAACAGACCAGAACAGATCAGAACAGATCAGAACAGAACAGAACAGAACAGATCAGATCAGATCAGATCAGATCAGATCAGATCAGATCAGAACAGATCAGAACAGACCAGGACAGACCAGGACAGAACAGAACACACCAGAACAGACCAGGACAGAACACATCAGAACAGACCAGGACACACCAGAACAGATCAGAACAGATCAGAACAGATCAGGACAGACCAGGACAGGCCAGAACGGACATGAACGGACCAGAACAGACCAGAACAGATCAGAACAGGCGAGAACAGGCCAGAACAGACCAGGACAGACCAGAACAGACCAGAACAGGCCAGAACGGACCAGAACGGACCAGAACAGACCAGAGCAGACCAGGACAGACCAGGACAGAACAGAACACACCAGAACAGACCAGGACAGAACACATCAGAACAGATCAGAACAGATCAGAACAGATCAGGACAGAACATACCAGAACAGGCCAGAACAGACCAGAGCAGACCAGGACAGACCAGGACAGAACAGAACACACCAGTACAGACCAGGACAGAACACATCAGAACAGACCAGGACACACCAGAACAGATCAGAACAGATCAGAACAGATCAGAACAGATCAGAACAGATCAGAACAGATCAGAACAGATCAGAACAGATCAGAACAGATCAGAACAGAACAGACCAGGACACACCATAACAGATCAGAACAGATCAGAACAGATCAGAACAGATCAGAACATACCAGGACAGACCAGAACAGGCCAGAACGGACCAGAACGGACCAGAACGGACCAGAACAGACCAGGACAGACCAGAACAGGCAAGAACGGACCAGAACGGACCAGAACGGACCAGAACAGACCAGGACAGACCGGGACAGACCAGAACACAACACATAAGAACAGAACACACCAGAACAGACCAGGACAGAACATACCAGAACAGGCGAGAACAGGCCAGAACAGGCGAGAACAGGCCAGAACGGACCAGAACGGACCAGAACAGACCAGAACAGTCCAGGACAGACCAGAACAGACCAGAACAGATCAGAACAGATCAGAACAGATCAGAACAGAACACACCAGGAAAAAGCAGAACAGATCAGAACAGAACAGGCCAGGACAGACCAGAACGCAACACATAAGAACAGAACACACCAGTACAGACCAGGACAGAACATACCAGAACAGGCGAGAACAGGCGAGAACGGACAAGAACAGATCAGAACAGAACAGACCAGGACAGACCAGAGCAGATCAGAACAGAACAGAACAGAACAGAACAGAACAGAACAGAACAGAACAGAACAGAACAGAACAGAACAGAACAGAACAGAACAGAACAGAACAGAACAGAACAGAACAGAACAGAACAGAACAGAACAGAACAGAACAGAACAGAACAGAACAGAACAGAACAGAACAGAACAGAACAGAACAGAACAGAACAGAACAGAACAGAACAGAACAGAACAGAACAGAACAGAACAGAACAGAACAGAACAGAACAGAACAGAACAGAACAGAACAGAACAGAACAGAACAGAACAGAACAGAACAGAACAGAACAGAACAGAACAGAACAGAACAGAACAGAACAGAACAGAACAGAACAGAACAGAACAGAACAGAACAGAACAGAACAGAACAGAACAGAACAGAACAGAACAGAACAGAACAGAACAGAACAGAACAGAACAGAACAGAACAGAACAGAACAGAACAGAACAGAACAGAACAGAACAGAACAGAACAGAACAGAACAGAACAGAACAGAACAGAACAGAACAGAACAGAACAGAACAGAACAGAACAGAACAGAACAGAACAGAACAGAACAGAACAGAACAGAACAGAACAGAACAGAACAGAACAGAACAGAACAGAACAGAACAGAACAGAACAGAACAGAACAGAACAGAACAGAACAGAACAGAACAGAACAGAACAGAACAGAACAGAACAGAACAGAACAGAACAGAACAGAACAGAACAGAACAGAACAGAACAGAACAGAACAGAACAGAACAGAACAGAACAGAACAGAACAGAACAGAACAGAACAGAACAGAACAGAACAGAACAGAACAGAACAGAACAGAACAGAACAGAACAGAACAGAACAGAACAGAACAGAACAGAACAGAACAGAACAGAACAGAACAGAACAGAACAGAACAGAACAGAACAGAACAGAACAGAACAGAACAGAACAGAACAGAACAGAACAGAACAGAACAGAACAGAACAGAACAGAACAGAACAGAACAGAACAGAACAGAACAGAACAGAACAGAACAGAACAGAACAGAACAGAACAGAACAGAACAGAACAGAACAGAACAGAACAGAACAGAACAGAACAGAACAGAACAGAACAGAACAGAACAGAACAGAACAGAACAGAACAGAACAGAACAGAACAGAACAGAACAGAACAGAACAGAACAGAACAGAACAGAACAGAACAGAACAGAACAGAACAGAACAGAACAGAACAGAACAGAACAGAACAGAACAGAACAGAACAGAACAGAACAGAACAGAACAGAACAGAACAGAACAGAACAGAACAGAACAGAACAGAACAGAACAGAACAGAACAGAACAGAACAGAACAGAACAGAACAGAACAGAACAGAACAGAACAGAACAGAACAGAACAGAACAGAACAGAACAGAACAGAACAGAACAGAACAGAACAGAACAGAACAGAACAGAACAGAACAGAACAGAACAGAACAGAACAGAACAGAACAGAACAGAACAGAACAGAACAGAACAGAACAGAACAGAACAGAACAGAACAGAACAGAACAGAACAGAACAGAACAGAACAGAACAGAACAGAACAGAACAGAACAGAACAGAACAGAACAGAACAGAACAGAACAGAACAGAACAGAACAGAACAGAACAGAACAGAACAGAACAGAACAGAACAGAACAGAACAGAACAGAACAGAACAGAACAGAACAGAACAGAACAGAACAGAACAGAACAGAACAGAACAGAACAGAACAGAACAGAACAGAACAGAACAGAACAGAACAGAACAGAACAGAACAGAACAGAACAGAACAGAACAGAACAGAACAGAACAGAACAGAACAGAACAGAACAGAACAGAACAGAACAGAACAGAACAGAACAGAACAGAACAGAACAGAACAGAACAGAACAGAACAGAACAGAACAGAACAGAACAGAACAGAACAGAACAGAACAGAACAGAACAGAACAGAACAGAACAGAACAGAACAGAACAGAACAGAACAGAACAGAACAGAACAGAACAGAACAGAACAGAACAGAACAGAACAGAACAGAACAGAACAGAACAGAACAGAACAGAACAGAACAGAACAGAACAGAACAGAACAGAACAGAACAGAACAGAACAGAACAGAACAGAACAGAACAGAACAGAACAGAACAGAACAGAACAGAACAGAACAGAACAGAACAGAACAGAACAGAACAGAACAGAACAGAACAGAACAGAACAGAACAGAACAGAACAGAACAGAACAGAACAGAACAGAACAGAACAGAACAGAACAGAACAGAACAGAACAGAACAGAACAGAACAGAACAGAACAGAACAGAACAGAACAGAACAGAACAGAACAGAACAGAACAGAACAGAACAGAACAGAACAGAACAGAACAGAACAGAACAGAACAGAACAGAACAGAACAGAACAGAACAGAACAGAACAGAACAGAACAGAACAGAACAGAACAGAACAGAACAGAACAGAACAGAACAGAACAGAACAGAACAGAACAGAACAGAACAGAACAGAACAGAACAGAACAGAACAGAACAGAACAGAACAGAACAGAACAGAACAGAACAGAACAGAACAGAACAGAACAGAACAGAACAGAACAGAACAGAACAGAACAGAACAGAACAGAACAGAACAGAACAGAACAGAACAGAACAGAACAGAACAGAACAGAACAGAACAGAACAGAACAGAACAGAACAGAACAGAACAGAACAGAACAGAACAGAACAGAACAGAACAGAACAGAACAGAACAGAACAGAACAGAACAGAACAGAACAGAACAGAACAGAACAGAACAGAACAGAACAGAACAGAACAGAACAGAACAGAACAGAACAGAACAGAACAGAACAGAACAGAACAGAACAGAACAGAACAGAACAGAACAGAACAGAACAGAACAGAACAGAACAGAACAGAACAGAACAGAACAGAACAGAACAGAACAGAACAGAACAGAACAGAACAGAACAGAACAGAACAGAACAGAACAGAACAGAACAGAACAGAACAGAACAGAACAGAACAGAACAGAACAGAACAGAACAGAACAGAACAGAACAGAACAGAACAGAACAGAACAGAACAGAACAGAACAGAACAGAACAGAACAGAACAGAACAGAACAGAACAGAACAGAACAGAACAGAACAGAACAGAACAGAACAGAACAGAACAGAACAGAACAGAACAGAACAGAACAGAACAGAACAGAACAGAACAGAACAGAACAGAACAGAACAGAACAGAACAGAACAGAACAGAACAGAACAGAACAGAACAGAACAGAACAGAACAGAACAGAACAGAACAGAACAGAACAGAACAGAACAGAACAGAACAGAACAGAACAGAACAGAACAGAACAGAACAGAACAGAACAGAACAGAACAGAACAGAACAGAACAGAACAGAACAGAACAGAACAGAACAGAACAGAACAGAACAGAACAGAACAGAACAGAACAGAACAGAACAGAACAGAACAGAACAGAACAGAACAGAACAGAACAGAACAGAACAGAACAGAACAGAACAGAACAGAACAGAACAGAACAGAACAGAACAGAACAGAACAGAACAGAACAGAACAGAACAGAACAGAACAGAACAGAACAGAACAGAACAGAACAGAACAGAACAGAACAGAACAGAACAGAACAGAACAGAACAGAACAGAACAGAACAGAACAGAACAGAACAGAACAGAACAGAACAGAACAGAACAGAACAGAACAGAACAGAACAGAACAGAACAGAACAGAACAGAACAGAACAGAACAGAACAGAACAGAACAGAACAGAACAGAACAGAACAGAACAGAACAGAACAGAACAGAACAGAACAGAACAGAACAGAACAGAACAGAACAGAACAGAACAGAACAGAACAGAACAGAACAGAACAGAACAGAACAGAACAGAACAGAACAGAACAGAACAGAACAGAACAGAACAGAACAGAACAGAACAGAACAGAACAGAACAGAACAGAACAGAACAGAACAGAACAGAACAGAACAGAACAGAACAGAACAGAACAGAACAGAACAGAACAGAACAGAACAGAACAGAACAGAACAGAACAGAACAGAACAGAACAGAACAGAACAGAACAGAACAGAACAGAACAGAACAGAACAGAACAGAACAGAACAGAACAGAACAGAACAGAACAGAACAGAACAGAACAGAACAGAACAGAACAGAACAGAACAGAACAGAACAGAACAGAACAGAACAGAACAGAACAGAACAGAACAGAACAGAACAGAACAGAACAGAACAGAACAGAACAGAACAGAACAGAACAGAACAGAACAGAACAGAACAGAACAGAACAGAACAGAACAGAACAGAACAGAACAGAACAGAACAGAACAGAACAGAACAGAACAGAACAGAACAGAACAGAACAGAACAGAACAGAACAGAACAGAACAGAACAGAACAGAACAGAACAGAACAGAACAGAACAGAACAGAACAGAACAGAACAGAACAGAACAGAACAGAACAGAACAGAACAGAACAGAACAGAACAGAACAGAACAGAACAGAACAGAACAGAACAGAACAGAACAGAACAGAACAGAACAGAACAGAACAGAACAGAACAGAACAGAACAGAACAGAACAGAACAGAACAGAACAGAACAGAACAGAACAGAACAGAACAGAACAGAACAGAACAGAACAGAACAGAACAGAACAGAACAGAACAGAACAGAACAGAACAGAACAGAACAGAACAGAACAGAACAGAACAGAACAGAACAGAACAGAACAGAACAGAACAGAACAGAACAGAACAGAACAGAACAGAACAGAACAGAACAGAACAGAACAGAACAGAACAGAACAGAACAGAACAGAACAGAACAGAACAGAACAGAACAGAACAGAACAGAACAGAACAGAACAGAACAGAACAGAACAGAACAGAACAGAACAGAACAGAACAGAACAGAACAGAACAGAACAGAACAGAACAGAACAGAACAGAACAGAACAGAACAGAACAGAACAGAACAGAACAGAACAGAACAGAACAGAACAGAACAGAACAGAACAGAACAGAACAGAACAGAACAGAACAGAACAGAACAGAACAGAACAGAACAGAACAGAACAGAACAGAACAGAACAGAACAGAACAGAACAGAACAGAACAGAACAGAACAGAACAGAACAGAACAGAACAGAACAGAACAGAACAGAACAGAACAGAACAGAACAGAACAGAACAGAACAGAACAGAACAGAACAGAACAGAACAGAACAGAACAGAACAGAACAGAACAGAACAGAACAGAACAGAACAGAACAGAACAGAACAGAACAGAACAGAACAGAACAGAACAGAACAGAACAGAACAGAACAGAACAGAACAGAACAGAACAGAACAGAACAGAACAGAACAGAACAGAACAGAACAGAACAGAACAGAACAGAACAGAACAGAACAGAACAGAACAGAACAGAACAGAACAGAACAGAACAGAACAGAACAGAACAGAACAGAACAGAACAGAACAGAACAGAACAGAACAGAACAGAACAGAACAGAACAGAACAGAACAGAACAGAACAGAACAGAACAGAACAGAACAGAACAGAACAGAACAGAACAGAACAGAACAGAACAGAACAGAACAGAACAGAACAGAACAGAACAGAACAGAACAGAACAGAACAGAACAGAACAGAACAGAACAGAACAGAACAGAACAGAACAGAACAGAACAGAACAGAACAGAACAGAACAGAACAGAACAGAACAGAACAGAACAGAACAGAACAGAACAGAACAGAACAGAACAGAACAGAACAGAACAGAACAGAACAGAACAGAACAGAACAGAACAGAACAGAACAGAACAGAACAGAACAGAACAGAACAGAACAGAACAGAACAGAACAGAACAGAACAGAACAGAACAGAACAGAACAGAACAGAACAGAACAGAACAGAACAGAACAGAACAGAACAGAACAGAACAGAACAGAACAGAACAGAACAGAACAGAACAGAACAGAACAGAACAGAACAGAACAGAACAGAACAGAACAGAACAGAACAGAACAGAACAGAACAGAACAGAACAGAACAGAACAGAACAGAACAGAACAGAACAGAACAGAACAGAACAGAACAGAACAGAACAGAACAGAACAGAACAGAACAGAACAGAACAGAACAGAACAGAACAGAACAGAACAGAACAGAACAGAACAGAACAGAACAGAACAGAACAGAACAGAACAGAACAGAACAGAACAGAACAGAACAGAACAGAACAGAACAGAACAGAACAGAACAGAACAGAACAGAACAGAACAGAACAGAACAGAACAGAACAGAACAGAACAGAACAGAACAGAACAGAACAGAACAGAACAGAACAGAACAGAACAGAACAGAACAGAACAGAACAGAACAGAACAGAACAGAACAGAACAGAACAGAACAGAACAGAACAGAACAGAACAGAACAGAACAGAACAGAACAGAACAGAACAGAACAGAACAGAACAGAACAGAACAGAACAGAACAGAACAGAACAGAACAGAACAGAACAGAACAGAACAGAACAGAACAGAACAGAACAGAACAGAACAGAACAGAACAGAACAGAACAGAACAGAACAGAACAGAACAGAACAGAACAGAACAGAACAGAACAGAACAGAACAGAACAGAACAGAACAGAACAGAACAGAACAGAACAGAACAGAACAGAACAGAACAGAACAGAACAGAACAGAACAGAACAGAACAGAACAGAACAGAACAGAACAGAACAGAACAGAACAGAACAGAACAGAACAGAACAGAACAGAACAGAACAGAACAGAACAGAACAGAACAGAACAGAACAGAACAGAACAGAACAGAACAGAACAGAACAGAACAGAACAGAACAGAACAGAACAGAACAGAACAGAACAGAACAGAACAGAACAGAACAGAACAGAACAGAACAGAACAGAACAGAACAGAACAGAACAGAACAGAACAGAACAGAACAGAACAGAACAGAACAGAACAGAACAGAACAGAACAGAACAGAACAGAACAGAACAGAACAGAACAGAACAGAACAGAACAGAACAGAACAGAACAGAACAGAACAGAACAGAACAGAACAGAACAGAACAGAACAGAACAGAACAGACCAGAACAGTCCAGGACAGACCAGAACAGACCAGAACAGATCAGAACAGATCAGAACAGAACACACCAGGAAAAAGCAGAACAGATCAGAACAGAACAGACCAGGACAGACCAGAACGCAACACATAAGAACAGAACACACCAGAACAGACCAGGACAGAACATACCAGAACAGGCGAGAACAGGCCAGAACGGACAAGAACAGGCGAGAACAGGCGAGAACGGACCAGAACAGATCAGAACAGAACAGACCAGGACAGACCAGAGCAGATCAGAACAGATCAGAACAGATCAGTACAGAACATACCAGAACAGGCCAGAACAGACCAGAGCAGACAAGGACAGACCAGGACAGAACAGAACACACCAGAACAGACCAGGACAGAACACATCAGAACAGACCAGGACACACCAGAACAGATCAGAACAGATCAGAACAGATCAGAACAGATCAGGACAGAACATACCAGAACAGGCCAGAACAGACCAGAGCAGACCAGGACAGACCAGGACAGAACAGAACACACCAGTACAGACCAGGACAGAACACATCAGAACAGACCAGGACACACCAGAACAGATCAGAACAGATCAGAACAGATCAGAACAGATCAGAACATACCAGAACAGGCCAGAACAGGCCAGAACGGACCAGAACGGACCAGAACAGACCAGAGCAGACCAGGACAGACCAGGACAGAACAGAACACACCAGAACAGACCAGGACAGAACACATCAGAACAGACCAGGACACACCAGAACAGATCAGAACAGACCAGGACAGACCAGAACAGGCCAGAACGGACCAGAACGGACCAGAACAGACCAGAGCAGACCAGGACAGACCAGGACAGAACAGAACACACCAGAACAGACCAGGACAGAACACATCAGAATAGACCAGGACACACCAGAACAGGCAAGAACGGACCAGAACGGACCAGAACGGACCAGAACAGACCGGGACAGACCAGAACACAACACATAAGAACAGAACACACCAGAACAGACCAGGACAGAACATACCAGAACAGGCGAGAACAGGCCAGAACAGGCGAGAACAGGCCAGAACGGACCAGAACGGACCAGAACAGACCAGAACAGTCCAGGACAGACCAGAACAGACCAGAACAGATCAGAACAGATCAGAACAGAACACACCAGGAAAAAGCAGAACAGATCAGAACAGAACAGACCAGGACAGACCAGAACGCAACACATAAGAACAGAACACACCAGAACAGACCAGGACAGAACATACCAGAACAGGCGAGAACAGGCCAGAACGGACAAGAACAGGCGAGAACAGGCGAGAACGGACCAGAACAGATCAGAACAGAACAGACCAGGACAGACCAGAGTAGATCAGAACAGATCAGAACAGATCAGTACAGAACATACCAGAACAGGCCAGAACAGACCAGAGCAGACAAGGACAGACCAGGACAGAACAGAACACACCAGAACAGACCAGGACAGAACACATCAGAACAGACCAGGACAGAACACATCAGAACAGACCAGGACACACCAGAACAGATCAGAACAGAACAGAACAGATCAGAACAGACCAGGACAGACCAGAACAGAACAGAACAGAACAGAACAGAACAGAACAGAACAGAACAGAACAGAACAGAACAGAACAGAACAGAACAGAACAGAACAGAACAGAACAGAACAGAACAGAACAGAACAGAACAGAACAGAACAGAACAGAACAGAACAGAACAGAACAGAACAGAACAGAACAGAACAGAACAGAACAGAACAGAACAGAACAGAACAGAACAGAACAGAACAGAACAGAACAGAACAGAACAGAACAGAACAGAACAGAACAGAACAGAACAGAACAGAACAGAACAGAACAGAACAGAACAGAACAGAACAGAACAGAACAGAACAGAACAGAACAGAACAGAACAGAACAGAACAGAACAGAACAGAACAGAACAGAACAGAACAGAACAGAACAGAACAGAACAGAACAGAACAGAACAGAACAGAACAGAACAGAACAGAACAGAACAGAACAGAACAGAACAGAACAGAACAGAACAGAACAGAACAGAACAGACCAGGACAGACCAGAGTAGATCAGAACAGATCAGAACAGATCAGTACAGAACATACCAGAACAGGCCAGAACAGACCAGAGCAGACAAGGACAGACCAGGACAGAACAGAACACACCAGAACAGACCAGGACAGAACACATCAGAACAGACCAGGACAGAACACATCAGAACAGACCAGGACACACCAGAACAGATCAGAACAGAACAGAACAGATCAGAACAGACCAGGACAGACCAGAACAGGCCAGAACGGACCAGAACGGACCAGAACAGACCAGAACAGATCAGAACACACCAGAACAGACCAGAACAGGCCAGAACGGACCAGAACGGACCAGAACAGATCAGAACAGACCAGGACAGACCAGAACAGGCCAGAACGGACATGAATGGACCAGAACAGACCAGAACAGATCAGAACAGATCAGAACAGAACAGAACAGAACAGAACAGATCAGATCAGATCAGATCAGATCAGAACAGATCAGAACAGACCAGGACAGACCAGGACAGAACAGAACACACCAGAACAGACCAGGACAGAACACATCAGAACAGACCAGGACACACCAGAACAGATCAGAACAGATCAGAACAGATCAGAACAGACCAGGACAGGCCAGAACAGGCCAGAACGGACCAGAACGGACCAGAACAGACCAGAACAGATCAGAACACACCAGAACAGACCAGGACAGAACACATCAGAACAGACCAGGACAGAACACATCAGAACAGACCAGGCCACACCAGAACAGATCAGAACAGATCAGAAGAGATCAGAACAGATCAGAACAGATCAGAACAGATCAGAACAGATCAGAACAGACCAGGACAGACCAGAACAGGCCAGAACGGACCAGAACGGACCAGAACAGATCAGAACAGACCAGGACAGACCAGAACAGGCCAGAACGGACATGAACGGACCAGAACAGATCAGAACAGACCAGGACAGACCAGAACAGGCCAGAACGGACATGAACGGACCAGAACAGATCAGAACAGACCAGGACAGACCAGAACAGGCCAGAACGGACATGAACGGACCAGAACAGACCAGAACAGATCAGAACAGGCGAGAACAGGCCAGAACAGACCAGGACAGACCAGAACAGGCCAGAACGGACCAGAACGGACATGAATGGACCAGAACAGACCAGAACAGATCAGAACACAACACATAAGAACAGAACACACCAGAACAGACCAGGACAGAACATACCAGAACAGGCGAGAACAGGCCAGAACAGGCGAGAACAGGCCAGAACGGACCAGAACAGACCAGAACAGATCAGAACAGATCAGAACAGAACACACCAGGAAAAAGCAGAACAGATCAGAACAGAACAGACCAGGACAGACCAGAGCAGATCAGAACAGATCAGAACAGATCAGTACAGAACATACCAGAACAGGCCAGAACAGACCAGAGCAGACAAGGACAGACCAGGACAGAACAGAACACACCAGAACAGACCAGGACAGAACACATCAGAACAGACCAGGACACACCAGAACAGATCAGAACAGATCAGAACAGATCAGAACAGATCAGGACAGAACATACCAGAACAGGCCAGAACAGACCAGAGCAGACCAGGACAGACCAGGACAGAACAGAACACACCAGTACAGACCAGGACAGAACACATCAGAACAGACCAGGACACACCAGAACAGATCAGAACAGATCAGAACAGATCAGAACAGATCAGAACATACCAGAACAGGCCAGAACAGGCCAGAACGGACCAGAACGGACCAGAACAGACCAGAGCAGACCAGGACAGACCAGGACAGAACAGAACACACCAGAACAGACCAGGACAGAACACATCAGAACAGACCAGGACACACCAGAACAGATCAGAACAGACCAGGACAGACCAGAACAGGCCAGAACGGACCAGAACGGACCAGAACAGACCAGAGCAGACCAGGACAGACCAGGACAGAACAGAACACACCAGAACAGACCAGGACAGAACACATCAGAATAGACCAGGACACACCAGAACAGGCAAGAACGGACCAGAACGGACCAGAACGG
Organism: Ectemnius cavifrons; assembly: GCA_964023945.1. Classification (NCBI taxonomy): domain Eukaryota; kingdom Metazoa; phylum Arthropoda; class Insecta; order Hymenoptera; family Crabronidae; genus Ectemnius; species Ectemnius cavifrons. Next base: position 33,030 of record OZ030386.1, on the reverse strand, counting down.
ACCAGAACAGACCGGGACAGACCAGAACACAACACATAAGAACAGAACACACCAGAACAGACCAGGACAGAACATACCAGAACAGGCGAGAACAGGCCAGAACAGGCGAGAACAGGCCAGAACGGACCAGAACGGACCAGAACAGACCAGAACAGTCCAGGACAGACCAGAACAGACCAGAACAGATCAGAACAGATCAGAACAGAACACACCAGGAAAAAGCAGAACAGATCAGAACAGAACAGACCAGGACAGACCAGAACGCAACACATAAGAACAGAACACACCAGAACAGACCAGGACAGAACATACCAGAACAGGCGAGAACAGGCCAGAACGGACAAGAACAGGCGAGAACAGGCGAGAACGGACCAGAACAGATCAGAACAGAACAGACCAGGACAGACCAGAGTAGATCAGAACAGATCAGAACAGATCAGTACAGAACATACCAGAACAGGCCAGAACAGACCAGAGCAGACAAGGACAGACCAGGACAGAACAGAACACACCAGAACAGACCAGGACAGAACACATCAGAACAGACCAGGACAGAACACATCAGAACAGACCAGGACACACCAGAACAGATCAGAACAGAACAGAACAGATCAGAACAGACCAGGACAGACCAGAACAGAACAGAACAGAACAGAACAGAACAGAACAGAACAGAACAGAACAGAACAGAACAGAACAGAACAGAACAGAACAGAACAGAACAGAACAGAACAGAACAGAACAGAACAGAACAGAACAGAACAGAACAGAACAGAACAGAACAGAACAGAACAGAACAGAACAGAACAGAACAGAACAGAACAGAACAGAACAGAACAGAACAGAACAGAACAGAACAGAACAGAACAGAACAGAACAGAACAGAACAGAACAGAACAGAACAGAACAGAACAGAACAGAACAGAACAGAACAGAACAGAACAGAACAGAACAGAACAGAACAGAACAGAACAGAACAGAACAGAACAGAACAGAACAGAACAGAACAGAACAGAACAGAACAGAACAGAACAGAACAGAACAGAACAGAACAGAACAGAACAGAACAGAACAGAACAGAACAGAACAGAACAGAACAGAACAGAACAGAACAGAACAGAACAGAACAGAACAGAACAGAACAGAACAGAACAGAACAGAACAGAACAGAACAGAACAGAACAGAACAGAACAGAACAGAACAGAACAGAACAGAACAGAACAGAACAGAACAGAACAGAACAGAACAGAACAGAACAGAACAGAACAGAACAGAACAGAACAGAACAGAACAGAACAGAACAGAACAGAACAGAACAGAACAGAACAGAACAGAACAGAACAGAACAGAACAGAACAGAACAGAACAGAACAGAACAGAACAGAACAGAACAGAACAGAACAGAACAGAACAGAACAGAACAGAACAGAACAGAACAGAACAGAACAGAACAGAACAGAACAGAACAGAACAGAACAGACCAGAACAGTCCAGGACAGACCAGAACAGACCAGAACAGATCAGAACAGATCAGAACAGAACACACCAGGAAAAAGCAGAACAGATCAGAACAGAACAGACCAGGACAGACCAGAACGCAACACATAAGAACAGAACACACCAGAACAGACCAGGACAGAACATACCAGAACAGGCGAGAACAGGCCAGAACGGACAAGAACAGGCGAGAACAGGCGAGAACGGACCAGAACAGATCAGAACAGAACAGACCAGGACAGACCAGAGCAGATCAGAACAGATCAGAACAGATCAGTACAGAACATACCAGAACAGGCCAGAACAGACCAGAGCAGACAAGGACAGACCAGGACAGAACAGAACACACCAGAACAGACCAGGACAGAACACATCAGAACAGACCAGGACACACCAGAACAGATCAGAACAGATCAGAACAGATCAGAACAGATCAGGACAGAACATACCAGAACAGGCCAGAACAGACCAGAGCAGACCAGGACAGACCAGGACAGAACAGAACACACCAGTACAGACCAGGACAGAACACATCAGAACAGACCAGGACACACCAGAACAGATCAGAACAGATCAGAACAGATCAGAACAGATCAGAACATACCAGAACAGGCCAGAACAGGCCAGAACGGACCAGAACGGACCAGAACAGACCAGAGCAGACCAGGACAGACCAGGACAGAACAGAACACACCAGAACAGACCAGGACAGAACACATCAGAACAGACCAGGACACACCAGAACAGATCAGAACAGACCAGGACAGACCAGAACAGGCCAGAACGGACCAGAACGGACCAGAACAGACCAGAGCAGACCAGGACAGACCAGGACAGAACAGAACACACCAGAACAGACCAGGACAGAACACATCAGAATAGACCAGGACACACCAGAACAGGCAAGAACGGACCAGAACGGACCAGAACGGACCAGAACAGACCGGGACAGACCAGAACACAACACATAAGAACAGAACACACCAGAACAGACCAGGACAGAACATACCAGAACAGGCGAGAACAGGCCAGAACAGGCGAGAACAGGCCAGAACGGACCAGAACGGACCAGAACAGACCAGAACAGTCCAGGACAGACCAGAACAGACCAGAACAGATCAGAACAGATCAGAACAGAACACACCAGGAAAAAGCAGAACAGATCAGAACAGAACAGACCAGGACAGACCAGAACGCAACACATAAGAACAGAACACACCAGAACAGACCAGGACAGAACATACCAGAACAGGCGAGAACAGGCCAGAACGGACAAGAACAGGCGAGAACAGGCGAGAACGGACCAGAACAGATCAGAACAGAACAGACCAGGACAGACCAGAGTAGATCAGAACAGATCAGAACAGATCAGTACAGAACATACCAGAACAGGCCAGAACAGACCAGAGCAGACAAGGACAGACCAGGACAGAACAGAACACACCAGAACAGACCAGGACAGAACACATCAGAACAGACCAGGACAGAACACATCAGAACAGACCAGGACACACCAGAACAGATCAGAACAGAACAGAACAGATCAGAACAGACCAGGACAGACCAGAACAGAACAGAACAGAACAGAACAGAACAGAACAGAACAGAACAGAACAGAACAGAACAGAACAGAACAGAACAGAACAGAACAGAACAGAACAGAACAGAACAGAACAGAACAGAACAGAACAGAACAGAACAGAACAGAACAGAACAGAACAGAACAGAACAGAACAGAACAGAACAGAACAGAACAGAACAGAACAGAACAGAACAGAACAGAACAGAACAGAACAGAACAGAACAGAACAGAACAGAACAGAACAGAACAGAACAGAACAGAACAGAACAGAACAGAACAGAACAGAACAGAACAGAACAGAACAGAACAGAACAGAACAGAACAGAACAGAACAGAACAGAACAGAACAGAACAGAACAGAACAGAACAGAACAGAACAGAACAGAACAGAACAGAACAGAACAGAACAGAACAGAACAGAACAGAACAGAACAGAACAGAACAGAACAGAACAGAACAGAACAGAACAGAACAGAACAGAACAGAACAGAACAGAACAGAACAGAACAGAACAGAACAGACCAGGACAGACCAGAGTAGATCAGAACAGATCAGAACAGATCAGTACAGAACATACCAGAACAGGCCAGAACAGACCAGAGCAGACAAGGACAGACCAGGACAGAACAGAACACACCAGAACAGACCAGGACAGAACACATCAGAACAGACCAGGACAGAACACATCAGAACAGACCAGGACACACCAGAACAGATCAGAACAGAACAGAACAGATCAGAACAGACCAGGACAGACCAGAACAGAACAGAACAGAACAGAACAGAACAGAACAGAACAGAACAGAACAGAACAGAACAGAACAGAACAGAACAGAACAGACCAGGACAGACCAGAGTAGATCAGAACAGATCAGAACAGATCAGTACAGAACATACCAGAACAGGCCAGAACAGACCAGAGCAGACAAGGACAGACCAGGACAGAACAGAACACACCAGAACAGACCAGGACAGAACACATCAGAATAGACCAGGACACACCAGAACAGGCAAGAACGGACCAGAACGGACCAGAACGGACCAGAACAGACCGGGACAGACCAGAACACAACACATAAGAACAGAACACACCAGAACAGACCAGGACAGAACATACCAGAACAGGCGAGGCCAGAACGGACCAGAACGGACCAGAACAGACCAGAACAGTCCAGGACAGACCAGAACAGACCAGAACAGATCAGAACAGATCAGAACAGAACACACCAGGAAAAAGCAGAACAGATCAGAACAGAACAGACCAGGACAGACCAGAACGCAACACATAAGAACAGAACACACCAGAACAGACCAGGACAGAACATACCAGAACAGGCGAGAACAGGCCAGAACGGACAAGAACAGGCGAGAACAGGCGAGAACGGACCAGAACAGATCAGAACAGAACAGACCAGGACAGACCAGAGTAGATCAGAACAGATCAGAACAGATCAGTACAGAACATACCAGAACAGGCCAGAACAGACCAGAGCAGACAAGGACAGACCAGGACAGAACAGAACACACCAGAACAGACCAGGACAGAACACATCAGAACAGACCAGGACAGAACACATCAGAACAGACCAGGACACACCAGAACAGATCAGAACAGAACAGAACAGATCAGAACAGACCAGGACAGACCAGAACAGAACAGAACAGAACAGAACAGAACAGAACAGAACAGAACAGAACAGAACAGAACAGAACAGAACAGAACAGAACAGAACAGAACAGAACAGAACAGAACAGAACAGAACAGAACAGAACAGAACAGAACAGAACAGAACAGAACAGAACAGAACAGAACAGAACAGAACAGAACAGAACAGAACAGAACAGAACAGAACAGAACAGAACAGAACAGAACAGAACAGAACAGAACAGAACAGAACAGAACAGAACAGAACAGAACAGAACAGAACAGAACAGAACAGAACAGAACAGAACAGAACAGAACAGAACAGAACAGAACAGAACAGAACAGAACAGAACAGAACAGAACAGAACAGAACAGAACAGAACAGAACAGAACAGAACAGAACAGAACAGAACAGAACAGAACAGAACAGAACAGAACAGAACAGAACAGAACAGAACAGAACAGAACAGAACAGAACAGACCAGGACAGACCAGAGTAGATCAGAACAGATCAGAACAGATCAGTACAGAACATACCAGAACAGGCCAGAACAGACCAGAGCAGACAAGGACAGACCAGGACAGAACAGAACACACCAGAACAGACCAGGACAGAACACATCAGAACAGACCAGGACAGAACACATCAGAACAGACCAGGACACACCAGAACAGATCAGAACAGAACAGAACAGATCAGAACAGACCAGGACAGACCAGAACAGGCCAGAACGGACCAGAACGGACCAGAACAGACCAGAACAGATCAGAACACACCAGAACAGACCAGAACAGGCCAGAACGGACCAGAACGGACCAGAACAGATCAGAACAGACCAGGACAGACCAGAACAGGCCAGAACGGACATGAATGGACCAGAACAGACCAGAACAGATCAGAACAGATCAGAACAGAACAGAACAGAACAGAACAGATCAGATCAGATCAGATCAGATCAGAACAGATCAGAACAGACCAGGACAGACCAGGACAGAACAGAACACACCAGAACAGACCAGGACAGAACACATCAGAACAGACCAGGACACACCAGAACAGATCAGAACAGATCAGAACAGATCAGAACAGACCAGGACAGGCCAGAACAGGCCAGAACGGACCAGAACGGACCAGAACAGACCAGAACAGATCAGAACACACCAGAACAGACCAGGACAGAACACATCAGAACAGACCAGGACAGAACACATCAGAACAGACCAGGCCACACCAGAACAGATCAGAACAGATCAGAAGAGATCAGAACAGATCAGAACAGATCAGAACAGATCAGAACAGATCAGAACAGACCAGGACAGACCAGAACAGGCCAGAACGGACCAGAACGGACCAGAACAGATCAGAACAGACCAGGACAGACCAGAACAGGCCAGAACGGACATGAACGGACCAGAACAGATCAGAACAGACCAGGACAGACCAGAACAGGCCAGAACGGACATGAACGGACCAGAACAGATCAGAACAGACCAGGACAGACCAGAACAGGCCAGAACGGACATGAACGGACCAGAACAGACCAGAACAGATCAGAACAGGCGAGAACAGGCCAGAACAGACCAGGACAGACCAGAACAGGCCAGAACGGACCAGAACGGACATGAATGGACCAGAACAGACCAGAACAGATCAGAACACAACACATAAGAACAGAACACACCAGAACAGACCAGGACAGAACATACCAGAACAGGCGAGAACAGGCCAGAACAGGCGAGAACAGGCCAGAACGGACCAGAACAGACCAGAACAGATCAGAACAGATCAGAACAGAACACACCAGGAAAAAGCAGAACAGATCAGAACAGAACAGACCAGGACAGACCAGAGCAGATCAGAACAGATCAGAACAGATCAGTACAGAACATACCAGAACAGGCCAGAACAGACCAGAGCAGACAAGGACAGACCAGGACAGAACAGAACACACCAGAACAGACCAGGACAGAACACATCAGAACAGACCAGGACACACCAGAACAGATCAGAACAGATCAGAACAGATCAGAACAGATCAGGACAGAACATACCAGAACAGGCCAGAACAGACCAGAGCAGACCAGGACAGACCAGGACAGAACAGAACACACCAGTACAGACCAGGACAGAACACATCAGAACAGACCAGGACACACCAGAACAGATCAGAACAGATCAGAACAGATCAGAACAGATCAGAACATACCAGAACAGGCCAGAACAGGCCAGAACGGACCAGAACGGACCAGAACAGACCAGAGCAGACCAGGACAGACCAGGACAGAACAGAACACACCAGAACAGACCAGGACAGAACACATCAGAACAGACCAGGACACACCAGAACAGATCAGAACAGACCAGGACAGACCAGAACAGGCCAGAACGGACCAGAACGGACCAGAACAGACCAGAGCAGACCAGGACAGACCAGGACAGAACAGAACACACCAGAACAGACCAGGACAGAACACATCAGAATAGACCAGGACACACCAGAACAGGCAAGAACGGACCAGAACGGACCAGAACGGACCAGAACAGACCGGGACAGACCAGAACACAACACATAAGAACAGAACACACCAGAACAGACCAGGACAGAACATACCAGAACAGGCGAGAACAGGCCAGAACAGGCGAGAACAGGCCAGAACGGACCAGAACGGACCAGAACAGACCAGAACAGTCCAGGACAGACCAGAACAGACCAGAACAGATCAGAACAGATCAGAACAGAACACACCAGGAAAAAGCAGAACAGATCAGAACAGAACAGACCAGGACAGACCAGAACGCAACACATAAGAACAGAACACACCAGAACAGACCAGGACAGAACATACCAGAACAGGCGAGAACAGGCCAGAACGGACAAGAACAGGCGAGAACAGGCGAGAACGGACCAGAACAGATCAGAACAGAACAGACCAGGACAGACCAGAGTAGATCAGAACAGATCAGAACAGATCAGTACAGAACATACCAGAACAGGCCAGAACAGACCAGAGCAGACAAGGACAGACCAGGACAGAACAGAACACACCAGAACAGACCAGGACAGAACACATCAGAACAGACCAGGACAGAACACATCAGAACAGACCAGGACACACCAGAACAGATCAGAACAGAACAGAACAGATCAGAACAGACCAGGACAGACCAGAACAGAACAGAACAGAACAGAACAGAACAGAACAGAACAGAACAGAACAGAACAGAACAGAACAGAACAGAACAGAACAGAACAGAACAGAACAGAACAGAACAGAACAGAACAGAACAGAACAGAACAGAACAGAACAGAACAGAACAGAACAGAACAGAACAGAACAGAACAGAACAGAACAGAACAGAACAGAACAGAACAGAACAGAACAGAACAGAACAGAACAGAACAGAACAGAACAGAACAGAACAGAACAGAACAGAACAGAACAGAACAGAACAGAACAGAACAGAACAGAACAGAACAGAACAGAACAGAACAGAACAGAACAGAACAGAACAGAACAGAACAGAACAGAACAGAACAGAACAGAACAGAACAGAACAGAACAGAACAGAACAGAACAGAACAGAACAGAACAGAACAGAACAGAACAGAACAGAACAGAACAGAACAGAACAGAACAGAACAGAACAGAACAGAACAGAACAGAACAGAACAGAACAGAACAGAACAGAACAGAACAGAACAGAACAGAACAGAACAGAACAGAACAGAACAGAACAGAACAGAACAGAACAGAACAGAACAGAACAGAACAGAACAGAACAGAACAGAACAGAACAGAACAGAACAGAACAGAACAGAACAGAACAGAACAGAACAGAACAGAACAGAACAGAACAGAACAGAACAGAACAGAACAGAACAGAACAGAACAGAACAGAACAGAACAGAACAGAACAGAACAGAACAGAACAGAACAGAACAGAACAGAACAGAACAGAACAGAACAGAACAGAACAGAACAGAACAGAACAGAACAGAACAGAACAGAACAGAACAGAACAGAACAGAACAGAACAGAACAGACCAGAACAGTCCAGGACAGACCAGAACAGACCAGAACAGATCAGAACAGATCAGAACAGAACACACCAGGAAAAAGCAGAACAGATCAGAACAGAACAGACCAGGACAGACCAGAACGCAACACATAAGAACAGAACACACCAGAACAGACCAGGACAGAACATACCAGAACAGGCGAGAACAGGCCAGAACGGACAAGAACAGGCGAGAACAGGCGAGAACGGACCAGAACAGATCAGAACAGAACAGACCAGGACAGACCAGAGCAGATCAGAACAGATCAGAACAGATCAGTACAGAACATACCAGAACAGGCCAGAACAGACCAGAGCAGACAAGGACAGACCAGGACAGAACAGAACACACCAGAACAGACCAGGACAGAACACATCAGAACAGACCAGGACACACCAGAACAGATCAGAACAGATCAGAACAGATCAGAACAGATCAGGACAGAACATACCAGAACAGGCCAGAACAGACCAGAGCAGACCAGGACAGACCAGGACAGAACAGAACACACCAGTACAGACCAGGACAGAACACATCAGAACAGACCAGGACACACCAGAACAGATCAGAACAGATCAGAACAGATCAGAACAGATCAGAACATACCAGAACAGGCCAGAACAGGCCAGAACGGACCAGAACGGACCAGAACAGACCAGAGCAGACCAGGACAGACCAGGACAGAACAGAACACACCAGAACAGACCAGGACAGAACACATCAGAACAGACCAGGACACACCAGAACAGATCAGAACAGACCAGGACAGACCAGAACAGGCCAGAACGGACCAGAACGGACCAGAACAGACCAGAGCAGACCAGGACAGACCAGGACAGAACAGAACACACCAGAACAGACCAGGACAGAACACATCAGAATAGACCAGGACACACCAGAACAGGCAAGAACGGACCAGAACGGACCAGAACGGACCAGAACAGACCGGGACAGACCAGAACACAACACATAAGAACAGAACACACCAGAACAGACCAGGACAGAACATACCAGAACAGGCGAGAACAGGCCAGAACAGGCGAGAACAGGCCAGAACGGACCAGAACGGACCAGAACAGACCAGAACAGTCCAGGACAGACCAGAACAGACCAGAACAGATCAGAACAGATCAGAACAGAACACACCAGGAAAAAGCAGAACAGATCAGAACAGAACAGACCAGGACAGACCAGAACGCAACACATAAGAACAGAACACACCAGAACAGACCAGGACAGAACATACCAGAACAGGCGAGAACAGGCCAGAACGGACAAGAACAGGCGAGAACAGGCGAGAACGGACCAGAACAGATCAGAACAGAACAGACCAGGACAGACCAGAGTAGATCAGAACAGATCAGAACAGATCAGTACAGAACATACCAGAACAGGCCAGAACAGACCAGAGCAGACAAGGACAGACCAGGACAGAACAGAACACACCAGAACAGACCAGGACAGAACACATCAGAACAGACCAGGACAGAACACATCAGAACAGACCAGGACACACCAGAACAGATCAGAACAGAACAGAACAGATCAGAACAGACCAGGACAGACCAGAACAGAACAGAACAGAACAGAACAGAACAGAACAGAACAGAACAGAACAGAACAGAACAGAACAGAACAGAACAGAACAGAACAGAACAGAACAGAACAGAACAGAACAGAACAGAACAGAACAGAACAGAACAGAACAGAACAGAACAGAACAGAACAGAACAGAACAGAACAGAACAGAACAGAACAGAACAGAACAGAACAGAACAGAACAGAACAGAACAGAACAGAACAGAACAGAACAGAACAGAACAGAACAGAACAGAACAGAACAGAACAGAACAGAACAGAACAGAACAGAACAGAACAGAACAGAACAGAACAGAACAGAACAGAACAGAACAGAACAGAACAGAACAGAACAGAACAGAACAGAACAGAACAGAACAGAACAGAACAGAACAGAACAGAACAGAACAGAACAGAACAGAACAGAACAGAACAGAACAGAACAGAACAGAACAGAACAGAACAGAACAGAACAGAACAGAACAGAACAGAACAGAACAGAACAGAACAGAACAGAACAGAACAGAACAGAACAGAACAGAACAGACCAGGACAGACCAGAGTAGATCAGAACAGATCAGAACAGATCAGTACAGAACATACCAGAACAGGCCAGAACAGACCAGAGCAGACAAGGACAGACCAGGACAGAACAGAACACACCAGAACAGACCAGGACAGAACACATCAGAACAGACCAGGACAGAACACATCAGAACAGACCAGGACACACCAGAACAGATCAGAACAGAACAGAACAGATCAGAACAGACCAGGACAGACCAGAACAGGCCAGAACGGACCAGAACGGACCAGAACAGACCAGAACAGATCAGAACACACCAGAACAGACCAGAACAGGCCAGAACGGACCAGAACGGACCAGAACAGATCAGAACAGACCAGGACAGACCAGAACAGGCCAGAACGGACATGAATGGACCAGAACAGACCAGAACAGATCAGAACAGATCAGAACAGAACAGAACAGAACAGAACAGATCAGATCAGATCAGATCAGATCAGAACAGATCAGAACAGACCAGGACAGACCAGGACAGAACAGAACACACCAGAACAGACCAGGACAGAACACATCAGAACAGACCAGGACACACCAGAACAGATCAGAACAGATCAGAACAGATCAGAACAGACCAGGACAGGCCAGAACAGGCCAGAACGGACCAGAACGGACCAGAACAGACCAGAACAGATCAGAACACACCAGAACAGACCAGGACAGAACACATCAGAACAGACCAGGACAGAACACATCAGAACAGACCAGGCCACACCAGAACAGATCAGAACAGATCAGAAGAGATCAGAACAGATCAGAACAGATCAGAACAGATCAGAACAGATCAGAACAGACCAGGACAGACCAGAACAGGCCAGAACGGACCAGAACGGACCAGAACAGATCAGAACAGACCAGGACAGACCAGAACAGGCCAGAACGGACATGAACGGACCAGAACAGATCAGAACAGACCAGGACAGACCAGAACAGGCCAGAACGGACATGAACGGACCAGAACAGATCAGAACAGACCAGGACAGACCAGAACAGGCCAGAACGGACATGAACGGACCAGAACAGACCAGAACAGATCAGAACAGGCGAGAACAGGCCAGAACAGACCAGGACAGACCAGAACAGGCCAGAACGGACCAGAACGGACATGAATGGACCAGAACAGACCAGAACAGATCAGAACACAACACATAAGAACAGAACACACCAGAACAGACCAGGACAGAACATACCAGAACAGGCGAGAACAGGCCAGAACAGGCGAGAACAGGCCAGAACGGACCAGAACAGACCAGAACAGATCAGAACAGATCAGAACAGAACACACCAGGAAAAAGCAGAACAGATCAGAACAGAACAGACCAGGACAGACCAGAGCAGATCAGAACAGATCAGAACAGATCAGTACAGAACATACCAGAACAGGCCAGAACAGACCAGAGCAGACAAGGACAGACCAGGACAGAACAGAACACACCAGAACAGACCAGGACAGAACACATCAGAACAGACCAGGACACACCAGAACAGATCAGAACAGATCAGAACAGATCAGAACAGATCAGGACAGAACATACCAGAACAGGCCAGAACAGACCAGAGCAGACCAGGACAGACCAGGACAGAACAGAACACACCAGTACAGACCAGGACAGAACACATCAGAACAGACCAGGACACACCAGAACAGATCAGAACAGATCAGAACAGATCAGAACAGATCAGAACATACCAGAACAGGCCAGAACAGGCCAGAACGGACCAGAACGGACCAGAACAGACCAGAGCAGACCAGGACAGACCAGGACAGAACAGAACACACCAGAACAGACCAGGACAGAACACATCAGAACAGACCAGGACACACCAGAACAGATCAGAACAGACCAGGACAGACCAGAACAGGCCAGAACGGACCAGAACGGACCAGAACAGACCAGAGCAGACCAGGACAGACCAGGACAGAACAGAACACACCAGAACAGACCAGGACAGAACACATCAGAATAGACCAGGACACACCAGAACAGGCAAGAACGGACCAGAACGGACCAGAACGGACCAGAACAGACCGGGACAGACCAGAACACAACACATAAGAACAGAACACACCAGAACAGACCAGGACAGAACATACCAGAACAGGCGAGAACAGGCCAGAACAGGCGAGAACAGGCCAGAACGGACCAGAACGGACCAGAACAGACCAGAACAGTCCAGGACAGACCAGAACAGACCAGAACAGATCAGAACAGATCAGAACAGAACACACCAGGAAAAAGCAGAACAGATCAGAACAGAACAGACCAGGACAGACCAGAACGCAACACATAAGAACAGAACACACCAGAACAGACCAGGACAGAACATACCAGAACAGGCGAGAACAGGCCAGAACGGACAAGAACAGGCGAGAACAGGCGAGAACGGACCAGAACAGATCAGAACAGAACAGACCAGGACAGACCAGAGTAGATCAGAACAGATCAGAACAGATCAGTACAGAACATACCAGAACAGGCCAGAACAGACCAGAGCAGACAAGGACAGACCAGGACAGAACAGAACACACCAGAACAGACCAGGACAGAACACATCAGAACAGACCAGGACAGAACACATCAGAACAGACCAGGACACACCAGAACAGATCAGAACAGAACAGAACAGATCAGAACAGACCAGGACAGACCAGGACAGACCAGAACAGAACAGAACAGAACAGAACAGAACAGAACAGAACAGAACAGAACAGAACAGAACAGAACAGAACAGAACAGAACAGAACAGAACAGAACAGAACAGAACAGAACAGAACAGAACAGAACAGAACAGAACAGAACAGAACAGAACAGAACAGAACAGAACAGAACAGAACAGAACAGAACAGAACAGAACAGAACAGAACAGAACAGAACAGAACAGAACAGAACAGAACAGAACAGAACAGAACAGAACAGAACAGAACAGAACAGAACAGAACAGAACAGAACAGAACAGAACAGAACAGAACAGAACAGAACAGAACAGAACAGAACAGAACAGAACAGAACAGAACAGAACAGAACAGAACAGAACAGAACAGAACAGAACAGAACAGAACAGAACAGAACAGAACAGAACAGAACAGAACAGAACAGAACAGAACAGAACAGAACAGAACAGAACAGAACAGAACAGAACAGAACAGAACAGAACAGAACAGAACAGAACAGAACAGAACAGAACAGAACAGAACAGAACAGAACAGAACAGAACAGAACAGAACAGAACAGAACAGAACAGAACAGAACAGAACAGAACAGAACAGAACAGAACAGAACAGAACAGAACAGAACAGAACAGAACAGAACAGAACAGAACAGAACAGAACAGAACAGAACAGAACAGAACAGAACAGAACAGAACAGAACAGAACAGAACAGAACAGAACAGAACAGAACAGAACAGAACAGAACAGAACAGAACAGAACAGAACAGAACAGAACAGAACAGAACAGAACAGAACAGAACAGAACAGAACAGAACAGAACAGAACAGAACAGACCAGAACAGTCCAGGACAGACCAGAACAGACCAGAACAGATCAGAACAGATCAGAACAGAACACACCAGGAAAAAGCAGAACAGATCAGAACAGAACAGACCAGGACAGACCAGAACGCAACACATAAGAACAGAACACACCAGAACAGACCAGGACAGAACATACCAGAACAGGCGAGAACAGGCCAGAACGGACAAGAACAGGCGAGAACAGGCGAGAACGGACCAGAACAGATCAGAACAGAACAGACCAGGACAGACCAGAGCAGATCAGATCAGTACAGAACATACCAGAACAGGCCAGAACAGACCAGAGCAGACAAGGACAGACCAGGACAGAACAGAACACACCAGAACAGACCAGGACAGAACACATCAGAACAGACCAGGACACACCAGAACAGATCAGAACAGATCAGAACAGATCAGAACAGATCAGGACAGAACATACCAGAACAGGCCAGAACAGACCAGAGCAGACCAGGACAGACCAGGACAGAACAGAACACACCAGTACAGACCAGGACAGAACACATCAGAACAGACCAGGACACACCAGAACAGATCAGAACAGATCAGAACAGATCAGAACAGATCAGAACATACCAGAACAGGCCAGAACAGGCCAGAACGGACCAGAACGGACCAGAACAGACCAGAGCAGACCAGGACAGACCAGGACAGAACAGAACACACCAGAACAGACCAGGACAGAACACATCAGAACAGACCAGGACACACCAGAACAGATCAGAACAGACCAGGACAGACCAGAACAGGCCAGAACGGACCAGAACGGACCAGAACAGACCAGAGCAGACCAGGACAGACCAGGACAGAACAGAACACACCAGAACAGACCAGGACAGAACACATCAGAATAGACCAGGACACACCAGAACAGGCAAGAACGGACCAGAACGGACCAGAACGGACCAGAACAGACCGGGACAGACCAGAACACAACACATAAGAACAGAACACACCAGAACAGACCAGGACAGAACATACCAGAACAGGCGAGAACAGGCCAGAACAGGCGAGAACAGGCCAGAACGGACCAGAACGGACCAGAACAGACCAGAACAGTCCAGGACAGACCAGAACAGACCAGAACAGATCAGAACAGATCAGAACAGAACACACCAGGAAAAAGCAGAACAGATCAGAACAGAACAGACCAGGACAGACCAGAACGCAACACATAAGAACAGAACACACCAGAACAGACCAGGACAGAACATACCAGAACAGGCGAGAACAGGCCAGAACGGACAAGAACAGGCGAGAACAGGCGAGAACGGACCAGAACAGATCAGAACAGAACAGACCAGGACAGACCAGAGTAGATCAGAACAGATCAGAACAGATCAGTACAGAACATACCAGAACAGGCCAGAACAGACCAGAGCAGACAAGGACAGACCAGGACAGAACAGAACACACCAGAACAGACCAGGACAGAACACATCAGAACAGACCAGGACAGAACACATCAGAACAGACCAGGACACACCAGAACAGATCAGAACAGAACAGAACAGATCAGAACAGACCAGGACAGACCAGAACAGGCCAGAACGGACCAGAACGGACCAGAACAGACCAGAACAGATCAGAACACACCAGAACAGACCAGAACAGGCCAGAACGGACCAGAACGGACCAGAACAGATCAGAACAGACCAGGACAGACCAGAACAGGCCAGAACGGACATGAATGGACCAGAACAGACCAGAACAGATCAGAACAGATCAGAACAGAACAGAACAGAACAGAACAGATCAGATCAGATCAGATCAGATCAGAACAGATCAGAACAGACCAGGACAGACCAGGACAGAACAGAACACACCAGAACAGACCAGGACAGAACACATCAGAACAGACCAGGACACACCAGAACAGATCAGAACAGATCAGAACAGATCAGAACAGACCAGGACAGGCCAGAACAGGCCAGAACGGACCAGAACGGACCAGAACAGACCAGAACAGATCAGAACACACCAGAACAGACCAGGACAGAACACATCAGAACAGACCAGGACAGAACACATCAGAACAGACCAGGCCACACCAGAACAGATCAGAACAGATCAGAAGAGATCAGAACAGATCAGAACAGATCAGAACAGATCAGAACAGATCAGAACAGACCAGGACAGACCAGAACAGGCCAGAACGGACCAGAACGGACCAGAACAGATCAGAACAGACCAGGACAGACCAGAACAGGCCAGAACGGACATGAACGGACCAGAACAGATCAGAACAGACCAGGACAGACCAGAACAGGCCAGAACGGACATGAACGGACCAGAACAGATCAGAACAGACCAGGACAGACCAGAACAGGCCAGAACGGACATGAACGGACCAGAACAGACCAGAACAGATCAGAACAGGCGAGAACAGGCCAGAACAGACCAGGACAGACCAGAACAGGCCAGAACGGACCAGAACGGACATGAATGGACCAGAACAGACCAGAACAGATCAGAACACAACACATAAGAACAGAACACACCAGAACAGACCAGGACAGAACATACCAGAACAGGCGAGAACAGGCCAGAACAGGCGAGAACAGGCCAGAACGGACCAGAACAGACCAGAACAGATCAGAACAGATCAGAACAGAACACACCAGGAAAAAGCAGAACAGATCAGAACAGAACAGACCAGGACAGACCAGAACGCAACACATAAGAACAGAACACACCAGAACAGACCAGGACAGAACATACCAGAACAGGCGAGAACAGGCCAGAACAGGCGAGAACGGACCAGAACGGACCAGAACAGACCGGGACAGACCAGAACACAACACATAAGAACAGAACACACCAGAACAGACCAGGACAGAACATACCAGAACAGGCGAGAACAGGCCAGAACAGGCGAGAACAGGCCAGAACGGACCAGAACGGACCAGAACAGACCAGAACAGTCCAGGACAGACCAGAACAGACCAGAACAGATCAGAACAGATCAGAACAGAACACACCAGGAAAAAGCAGAACAGATCAGAACAGAACAGACCAGGACAGACCAGAACGCAACACATAAGAACAGAACACACCAGAACAGACCAGGACAGAACATACCAGAACAGGCGAGAACAGGCCAGAACGGACAAGAACAGGCGAGAACAGGCGAGAACGGACCAGAACAGATCAGAACAGAACAGACCAGGACAGACCAGAGCAGATCAGAACAGATCAGAACAGATCAGTACAGAACATACCAGAACAGGCCAGAACAGACCAGAGCAGACAAGGACAGACCAGGACAGAACAGAACACACCAGAACAGACCAGGACAGAACACATCAGAACAGACCAGGACACACCAGAACAGATCAGAACAGATCAGAACAGATCAGAACAGATCAGGACAGAACATACCAGAACAGGCCAGAACAGACCAGAGCAGACCAGGACAGACCAGGACAGAACAGAACACACCAGTACAGACCAGGACAGAACACATCAGAACAGACCAGGACACACCAGAACAGATCAGAACAGATCAGAACAGATCAGAACAGATCAGAACATACCAGAACAGGCCAGAACAGGCCAGAACGGACATGAACGGACCAGAACAGATCAGAACAGACCAGGACAGACCAGAGCAGACCAGGACAGACCAGGACAGAACAGAACACACCAGTACAGACCAGGACAGAACACATCAGAACAGACCAGGACACACCAGAACAGATCAGAACAGATCAGAACAGATCAGAACAGATCAGAACAGATCAGAACAGAACAGACCAGGACACACCATAACAGATCAGAACAGATCAGAACAGATCAGAACAGATCAGAACATACCAGGACAGACCAGAACAGGCCAGAACGGACCAGGACGGACCAGAACGGACCAGAACAGACCAGGACAGACCAGAACAGGCAAGAACGGACCAGAACGGACCAGAACGGACCAGAACAGACCGGGACAGACCAGAACACAACACATAAGAACAGAACACACCAGAACAGACCAGGACAGAACATACCAGAACAGGCGAGAACAGGCCAGAACAGGCGAGAACAGGCCAGAACGGACCAGAACGGACCAGAACAGACCAGAACAGTCCAGGACAGACCAGAACAGACCAGAACAGATCAGAACAGATCAGAACAGAACACACCAGGAAAAAGCAGAACAGATCAGAACAGAACAGACCAGGACAGACCAGAACGCAACACATAAGAACAGAACACACCAGAACAGACCAGGACAGAACATACCAGAACAGGCGAGAACAGGCCAGAACGGACAAGAACAGGCGAGAACAGGCGAGAACGGACCAGAACAGATCAGAACAGAACAGACCAGGACAGACCAGAGTAGATCAGAACAGATCAGAACAGATCAGTACAGAACATACCAGAACAGGCCAGAACAGACCAGAGCAGACAAGGACAGACCAGGACAGAACAGAACACACCAGAACAGACCAGGACAGAACACATCAGAACAGACCAGGACAGAACACATCAGAACAGACCAGGACACACCAGAACAGATCAGAACAGAACAGAACAGACCAGAACAGGCCAGAACGGACCAGAACGGACCAGAACAGATCAGAACAGACCAGGACAGACCAGAACAGGCCAGAACGGACATGAATGGACCAGAACAGACCAGAACAGATCAGAACAGATCAGAACAGAACAGAACAGAACAGAACAGATCAGATCAGATCAGATCAGAACAGATCAGAACAGACCAGGACAGACCAGGACAGAACAGAACACACCAGAACAGACCAGGACAGAACACATCAGAACAGACCAGGACACACCAGAACAGATCAGAACAGATCAGAACAGATCAGAACAGACCAGGACAGGCCAGAACAGGCCAGAACGGACCAGAACGGACCAGAACAGACCAGAACAGATCAGAACACACCAGAACAGACCAGGACAGAACACATCAGAACAGACCAGGACAGAACACATCAGAACAGACCAGGCCACACCAGAACAGATCAGAACAGATCAGAAGAGATCAGAACAGATCAGAACAGATCAGAACAGATCAGAACAGATCAGAACAGACCAGGACAGACCAGAACAGGCCAGAACGGACCAGAACGGACCAGAACAGATCAGAACAGACCAGGACAGACCAGAACAGGCCAGAACGGACATGAACGGACCAGAACAGATCAGAACAGACCAGGACAGACCAGAACAGGCCAGAACGGACATGAACGGACCAGAACAGACCAGAACAGATCAGAACAGGCGAGAACAGGCCAGAACAGACCAGGACAGACCAGAACAGGCCAGAACGGACCAGAACGGACATGAATGGACCAGAACAGACCAGAACAGATCAGAACACAACACATAAGAACAGAACACACCAGAACAGACCAGGACAGAACATACCAGAACAGGCGAGAACAGGCCAGAACAGGCGAGAACAGGCCAGAACGGACCAGAACAGACCAGAACAGATCAGAACAGATCAGAACAGAACACACCAGGAAAAAGCAGAACAGATCAGAACAGAACAGACCAGGACAGACCAGAACGCAACACATAAGAACAGAACACACCAGAACAGACCAGGACAGAACATACCAGAACAGGCGAGAACAGGCCAGAACAGGCGAGAACGGACCAGAACAGATCAGAACACAACAGACCAGGACAGACCAGAGTAGATCAGAACAGATCAGAACAGATCAGTACAGAACATACCAGAACAGGCCAGAACAGACCAGAGCAGACAAGGACAGACCAGGACAGAACAGAACACACCAGAACAGACCAGGACAGAACACATCAGAACAGACCAGGACACACCAGAACAGATCAGAACAGATCAGAACAGATCAGAACAGATCAGGACAGAACATACCAGAACAGACCAGAACAGATCAGAACAGGCGAGAACAGGCCAGAACAGACCAGGACAGACCAGAACAGGCCAGAACGGACCAGGACAGAACACATCAGAACAGACCAGGACACACCAGAACAGATCAGAACAGATCAGAACAGATCAGAACAGACCAGGACAGGCCAGAACAGGCCAGAACGGACATGAATGGACCAGAACAGACCAGAACAGATCAGAACAGATCAGAACAGAACAGAACAGAACAGATCAGATCAGATCAGATCAGATCAGATCAGATCAGATCAGAACAGATCAGAACAGACCAGGACAGACCAGGACAGAACAGAACACACCAGAACAGACCAGGACAGAACACATCAGAACAGACCAGGACACACCAGAACAGATCAGAACAGATCAGAACAGATCAGAACAGACCAGGACAGGCCAGAACAGGCCAGAACGGACCAGAACGGACCAGAACAGACCAGAACAGATCAGAACACACCAGAACAGACCAGGACAGAACACATCAGAACAGACCAGGACAGAACACATCAGAACAGACCAGGCCACACCAGAACAGATCAGAACAGATCAGAAGAGATCAGAACAGATCAGAACAGATCAGAACAGATCAGAACAGATCAGAACAGACCAGGACAGACCAGAACAGGCCAGAACGGACCAGAACGGACATGAACGGACCAGAACAGATCAGAACAGACCAGGACACACCAGAACAGATCAGAACAGAACAGAACAGATCAGAACAGACCAGAACAGACCAGAACAGGCCAGAACGGACATGAACGGACCAGAACAGATCAGAACAGACCAGGACAGACCAGAACAGGCCAGAGCGGACATGAACGGACCAGAACGGACCAGAACAGATCAGAACAGACCAGGACAGACCAGAACAGGCCAGAACGGACATGAATGGACCAGAACAGACCAGAACAGATCAGAACAGATCAGAACAGAACAGAACAGAACAGAACAGAACAGATCAGATCAGATCAGATCAGATCAGAACAGATCAGAACAGACCAGGACAGACCAGGACAGAACAGAACACACCAGAACAGACCAGGACAGAACACATCAGAACAGACCAGGACACACCAGAACAGTTCAGAACAGATCAGAACAGATCAGAACAGATCAGAACAGACCAGGACAGAACAGAACACACCAGAACAGACCAGGACAGAACACATCAGAACAGACCAGGACAGAACACATCAGAACAGACCAGGACAGACCGGGACAGACCAGAACACAACACATAAGAACAGAACACACCAGAACAGACCAGGACAGAACATACCAGAACAGGCGAGAACAGGCCAGAACAGGCGAGAACAGGCCAGAACGGACCAGAACGGACCAGAACAGACCAGAACAGTCCAGGACAGACCAGAACAGACCAGAACAGATCAGAACAGATCAGAACAGATAAGAACAGAACACACCAGGAAAAAGCAGAACAGATCAGAACAGAACAGACCAGGACAGACCAGAACGCAACACATAAGAACAGAACGCACCAGAACAGACCATGACAGAACATACCAGAACAGGCGAGAACAGGCCAGAACGGACAAGAACAGGCGAGAACAGGCGAGAACGGACCAGAACAGATCAGAACAGAACAGACCAGAACAGACCAGAACAGGCCAGAACGGACCAGAACGGACCAGAACAGATCAGAACAGACCAGGACAGACCAGAACAGGCCAGAACGGACATGAATGGACCAGAACAGACCAGAACAGATCAGAACAGATCAGAACAGAACAGAACAGAACAGAACAGATCAGAACACACCAGAACAGACCAGGACAGAACACATCAGAACAGACCAGGACAGAACACATCAGAACAGACCAGGACACACCAGAACAGATCAGAACAGATCAGAACAGATCAGAACAGATCAGAACAGACCAGGACAGGCCAGAACAGGCCAGAACGGACCAGAACGGACCAGAACAGACCAGAACAGTCCAGGACAGACCAGAACAGACCAGAACAGATCAGAACAGATCAGAACAGATCAGAACAGAACACACCAGGAAAAAGCAGAACAGATCAGAACAGAACAGGCCAGGACAGACCAGAACGCAACACATAAGAACAGAACACACCAGTACAGACCAGGACAGAACATACCAGAACAGGCGAGAACAGGCCAGAACGGACAAGAACAGGCGAGAACAGGCGAGAACGGACAAGAACAGATCAGAACAGAACAGACCAGGACAGACCAGAGCAGATCAGAACAGATCAGAACAGATCAGTACAGAACATACCAGAACAGGCCAGAACAGACCAGAGCAGACAAGGACAGACCAGGACAGAACAGAACACACCAGAACAGACCAGGACAGAACACATCAGAACAGACCAGGACACACCAGAACAGATCAGAACAGATCAGAACAGATCAGAACAGATCAGGACAGAACATACCAGAACAGGCCAGAACAGACCAGAGCAGACCAGGACAGACCAGGACAGAACAGAACACACCAGAACAGACCAGGACAGAACACATCAGAACAGACCAGGACACACCAGAACAGATCAGAACAGACCAGGACAGACCAGAACAGGCCAGAACGGACCAGAACGGACCAGAACAGATCAGAACAGATCAGAACAGAACAGAACAGAACAGAACAGATCAGATCAGATCAGATCAGAACAGATCAGAACAGACCAGGACAGACCAGGACAGAACAGAACACACCAGAACAGACCAGGACAGAACACATCAGAACAGACCAGGACACACCAGAACAGATCAGAACAGATCAGAACAGATCAGAACAGACCAGGACAGGCCAGAACAGGCCAGAACGGACCAGAACGGACCAGAACAGACCAGAACAGATCAGAACACACCAGAACGGACCAGAACAGATCAGAACAGACCAGGACAGACCAGAACAGGCCAGAACGGACATGAACGGACCAGAACAGATCAGAGCAGACCAGGACAGACCAGAACAGGCCAGAACGGACATGAACGGACCAGAACAGACCAGAACAGATCAGAACAGGCGAGAACAGGCCAGAACAGACCAGGACAGACCAGAACAGGCCAGAACGGACCAGAACGGACATGAATGGACCAGAACAGACCAGAACAGATCAGAACACAACACATAAGAACAGAACACACCAGAACAGACCAGGACAGAACATACCAGAACAGGCGAGAACAGGCCAGAACAGGCGAGAACAGGCCAGAACGGACCAGAACAGACCAGAACAGATCAGAACAGATCAGAACAGAACACACCAGGAAAAAGCAGAACAGATCAGAACAGAACAGACCAGGACAGACCAGAACGCAACACATAAGAACAGAACACACCAGAACAGACCAGGACAGAACATACCAGAACAGGCGAGAACAGGCCAGAACAGGCGAGAACGGACCAGAACAGATCAGAACACAACAGACCAGGACAGACCAGAGTAGATCAGAACAGATCAGAACAGATCAGTACAGAACATACCAGAACAGGCCAGAACAGACCAGAGCAGACAAGGACAGACCAGGACAGAACAGAACACACCAGAACAGACCAGGACAGAACACATCAGAACAGACCAGGACACACCAGAACAGATCAGAACAGATCAGAACAGATCAGAACAGATCAGGACAGAACATACCAGAACAGACCAGAACAGATCAGAACAGGCGAGAACAGGCCAGAACAGACCAGGACAGACCAGAACAGGCCAGAACGGACCAGGACAGAACACATCAGAACAGACCAGGACACACCAGAACAGATCAGAAAAGATCAGAACAGATCAGAACAGACCAGAACAGAACAGAACACACCAGAACAGACCAGGACAGAACACATCAGAACAGACCAGGACACACCAGAACAGATCAGAACAGATCAGAACAGATCAGAACAGATCAGGACAGAACATACCAGAACAGGCCAGAACAGACCAGAGCAGACCAGGACAGACCAGGACAGAACAGAACACACCAGAACAGACCAGGACAGAACACATCAGAACAGACCAGGACACACCAGAACAGATCAGAACAGACCAGGACAGACCAGAACAGGCCAGAACGGACCAGAACGGACCAGAACAGATCAGAACAGATCAGAACAGAACAGAACAGAACAGAACAGATCAGATCAGATCAGATCAGAACAGATCAGAACAGACCAGGACAGACCAGGACAGAACAGAACACACCAGAACAGACCAGGACAGAACACATCAGAACAGACCAGGACACACCAGAACAGATCAGAACAGATCAGAACAGATCAGAACAGACCAGGACAGGCCAGAACAGGCCAGAACGGACCAGAACGGACCAGAACAGACCAGAACAGATCAGAACACACCAGAACGGACCAGAACAGATCAGAACAGACCAGGACAGACCAGAACAGGCCAGAACGGACATGAACGGACCAGAACAGATCAGAGCAGACCAGGACAGACCAGAACAGGCCAGAACGGACATGAACGGACCAGAACAGACCAGAACAGATCAGAACAGGCGAGAACAGGCCAGAACAGACCAGGACAGACCAGAACAGGCCAGAACGGACCAGAACGGACATGAATGGACCAGAACAGACCAGAACAGATCAGAACACAACACATAAGAACAGAACACACCAGAACAGACCAGGACAGAACATACCAGAACAGGCGAGAACAGGCCAGAACAGGCGAGAACAGGCCAGAACGGACCAGAACAGACCAGAACAGATCAGAACAGATCAGAACAGAACACACCAGGAAAAAGCAGAACAGATCAGAACAGAACAGACCAGGACAGACCAGAACGCAACACATAAGAACAGAACACACCAGAACAGACCAGGACAGAACATACCAGAACAGGCGAGAACAGGCCAGAACAGGCGAGAACGGACCAGAACAGATCAGAACACAACAGACCAGGACAGACCAGAGTAGATCGGAACAGATCAGAACAGATCAGTACAGAACATACCAGAACAGGCCAGAACAGACCAGAGCAGACAAGGACAGACCAGGACAGAACAGAACACACCAGAACAGACCAGGACAGAACACATCAGAACAGACCAGGACACACCAGAACAGATCAGAACAGATCAGAACAGATCAGAACAGATCAGGACAGAACATACCAGAACAGACCAGAACAGATCAGAACAGGCGAGAACAGGCCAGAACAGACCAGGACAGACCAGAACAGGCCAGAACGGACCAGGACAGAACACATCAGAACAGACCAGGACACACCAGAACAGATCAGAACAGATCAGAACAGATCAGAACAGACCAGAACAGAACAGAACACACCAGAACAGACCAGGACAGAACACATCAGAACAGACCAGGACACACCAGAACAGATCAGAACAGAACAGATCAGATCAGATCAGATCAGATCAGAACAGATCAGAACAGACCAGGACAGACCAGGACAGAACAGAACACACCAGAACAGGCCAGAACAGGCCAGAACGGACATGAATGGACCAGAACAGACCAGAACAGATCAGAACAGATCAGAACAGAACAGAACAGATCAGATCAGATCAGATCAGATCAGATCAGATCAGAACAGATCAGAACAGACCAGGACAGACCAGGACAGAACAGAACACACCAGAACAGACCAGGACAGAACACATCAGAACAGACCAGGACACACCAGAACAGATCAGAACAGATCAGAACAGATCAGGACAGACCAGGACAGGCCAGAACGGACATGAACGGACCAGAACAGACCAGAACAGATCAGAACAGGCGAGAACAGGCCAGAACAGACCAGGACAGACCAGAACAGACCAGAACAGGCCAGAACGGACCAGAACGGACCAGAACAGACCAGAGCAGACCAGGACAGACCAGGACAGAACAGAACACACCAGAACAGACCAGGACAGAACACATCAGAACAGATCAGAACAGATCAGAACAGATCAGGACAGAACATACCAGAACAGGCCAGAACAGACCAGAGCAGACCAGGACAGACCAGGACAGAACAGAACACACCAGTACAGACCAGGACAGAACACATCAGAACAGACCAGGACACACCAGAACAGATCAGAACAGATCAGAACAGATCAGAACAGATCAGAACAGATCAGAACAGATCAGAACAGATCAGAACAGATCAGAACAGATCAGAACAGAACAGACCAGGACACACCATAACAGATCAGAACAGATCAGAACAGATCAGAACAGATCAGAACATACCAGGACAGACCAGAACAGGCCAGAACGGACCAGAACGGACCAGAACGGACCAGAACAGACCAGGACAGACCAGAACAGGCAAGAACGGACCAGAACGGACCAGAACGGACCAGAACAGACCAGGACAGACCGGGACAGACCAGAACACAACACATAAGAACAGAACACACCAGAACAGACCAGGACAGAACATACCAGAACAGGCGAGAACAGGCCAGAACAGGCGAGAACAGGCCAGAACGGACCAGAACGGACCAGAACAGACCAGAACAGTCCAGGACAGACCAGAACAGACCAGAACAGATCAGAACAGATCAGAACAGATCAGAACAGAACACACCAGGAAAAAGCAGAACAGATCAGAACAGAACAGGCCAGGACAGACCAGAACGCAACACATAAGAACAGAACACACCAGTACAGACCAGGACAGAACATACCAGAACAGGCGAGAACAGGCGAGAACGGACAAGAACAGATCAGAACAGAACAGACCAGGACAGACCAGAGCAGATCAGAACAGAACAGAACAGAACAGAACAGAACAGAACAGAACAGAACAGAACAGAACAGAACAGAACAGAACAGAACAGAACAGAACAGAACAGAACAGAACAGAACAGAACAGAACAGAACAGAACAGAACAGAACAGAACAGAACAGAACAGAACAGAACAGAACAGAACAGAACAGAACAGAACAGAACAGAACAGAACAGAACAGAACAGAACAGAACAGAACAGAACAGAACAGAACAGAACAGAACAGAACAGAACAGAACAGAACAGAACAGAACAGAACAGAACAGAACAGAACAGAACAGAACAGAACAGAACAGAACAGAACAGAACAGAACAGAACAGAACAGAACAGAACAGAACAGAACAGAACAGAACAGAACAGAACAGAACAGAACAGAACAGAACAGAACAGAACAGAACAGAACAGAACAGAACAGAACAGAACAGAACAGAACAGAACAGAACAGAACAGAACAGAACAGAACAGAACAGAACAGAACAGAACAGAACAGAACAGAACAGAACAGAACAGAACAGAACAGAACAGAACAGAACAGAACAGAACAGAACAGAACAGAACAGAACAGAACAGAACAGAACAGAACAGAACAGAACAGAACAGAACAGAACAGAACAGAACAGAACAGAACAGAACAGAACAGAACAGAACAGAACAGAACAGAACAGAACAGAACAGAACAGAACAGAACAGAACAGAACAGAACAGAACAGAACAGAACAGAACAGAACAGAACAGAACAGAACAGAACAGAACAGAACAGAACAGAACAGAACAGAACAGAACAGAACAGAACAGAACAGAACAGAACAGAACAGAACAGAACAGAACAGAACAGAACAGAACAGAACAGAACAGAACAGAACAGAACAGAACAGAACAGAACAGAACAGAACAGAACAGAACAGAACAGAACAGAACAGAACAGAACAGAACAGAACAGAACAGAACAGAACAGAACAGAACAGAACAGAACAGAACAGAACAGAACAGAACAGAACAGAACAGAACAGAACAGAACAGAACAGAACAGAACAGAACAGAACAGAACAGAACAGAACAGAACAGAACAGAACAGAACAGAACAGAACAGAACAGAACAGAACAGAACAGAACAGAACAGAACAGAACAGAACAGAACAGAACAGAACAGAACAGAACAGAACAGAACAGAACAGAACAGAACAGAACAGAACAGAACAGAACAGAACAGAACAGAACAGAACAGAACAGAACAGAACAGAACAGAACAGAACAGAACAGAACAGAACAGAACAGAACAGAACAGAACAGATCAGAACAGACCAGGACAGACCAGAACAGTTCAACACAGACCAGGACAGACCAGAACAGTTCAACACAGACCAGGACAGACCAGATCAGGCCAGAACAGACCAGAACACATAAGAACAGAACACACCAGAACAGACCAGGACAGAACATACCAGAACAGGCGAGAACAGGCCAGAACGGACCAGAACAGGTGAGAACAGGCCAGAACGGACCAGAACAGATCAGAACAGATCAGAACAGACCAGGACAGACCAGAACAGGCCAGAACGGACCAGAACGGACCAGAACGGACCAGAACAGACCAGGACAGACCGGGACAGACCAGAACACAACACATAAGAACAGAACACACCAGAACAGAACAGAACAGAACAGACCAGAACAGGCCAGAACGGACCAGGACAGAACACATCAGAACAGACCAGGACACACCAGAACAGATCAGAACAGATCAGAACAGATCAGAACAGAACAGAACAGAACAGAACAGAACAGAACAGAACAGAACAGAACAGAACAGAACAGAACAGAACAGAACAGAACAGAACAGAACAGAACAGAACAGAACAGAACAGAACAGAACAGAACAGAACAGAACAGAACAGAACAGAACAGAACAGAACAGAACAGAACAGAACAGAACAGAACAGAACAGAACAGAACAGAACAGAACAGAACAGAACAGAACAGAACAGAACAGAACAGAACAGAACAGAACAGAACAGAACAGAACAGAACAGAACAGAACAGAACAGAACAGAACAGAACAGAACAGAACAGAACAGAACAGAACAGAACAGAACAGAACAGAACAGAACAGAACAGAACAGAACAGAACAGAACAGAACAGAACAGAACAGAACAGAACAGAACAGAACAGAACAGAACAGAACAGAACAGAACAGAACAGAACAGAACAGAACAGAACAGAACAGAACAGAACAGAACAGAACAGAACAGAACAGAACAGAACAGAACAGAACAGAACAGAACAGAACAGAACAGAACAGAACAGAACAGAACAGAACAGAACAGAACAGAACAGAACAGAACAGAACAGAACAGAACAGAACAGAACAGAACAGAACAGAACAGAACAGAACAGAACAGAACAGAACAGAACAGAACAGAACAGAACAGAACAGAACAGAACAGAACAGAACAGAACAGAACAGAACAGAACAGAACAGAACAGAACAGAACAGAACAGAACAGAACAGAACAGAACAGAACAGAACAGAACAGAACAGAACAGAACAGAACAGAACAGAACAGAACAGAACAGAACAGAACAGAACAGAACAGAACAGAACAGAACAGAACAGAACAGAACAGAACAGAACAGAACAGAACAGAACAGAACAGAACAGAACAGAACAGAACAGAACAGAACAGAACAGAACAGAACAGAACAGAACAGAACAGAACAGAACAGAACAGAACAGAACAGAACAGAACAGAACAGAACAGAACAGAACAGAACAGAACAGAACAGAACAGAACAGAACAGAACAGAACAGAACAGAACAGAACAGAACAGAACAGAACAGAACAGAACAGAACAGAACAGAACAGAACAGAACAGAACAGAACAGAACAGAACAGAACAGAACAGAACAGAACAGAACAGAACAGAACAGAACAGAACAGAACAGAACAGAACAGAACAGAACAGAACAGAACAGAACAGAACAGAACAGAACAGAACAGAACAGAACAGAACAGAACAGAACAGAACAGAACAGAACAGAACAGAACAGAACAGAACAGAACAGAACAGAACAGAACAGAACAGAACAGAACAGAACAGAACAGAACAGAACAGAACAGAACAGAACAGAACAGAACAGAACAGAACAGAACAGAACAGAACAGAACAGAACAGAACAGAACAGAACAGAACAGAACAGAACAGAACAGAACAGAACAGAACAGAACAGAACAGAACAGAACAGAACAGAACAGAACAGAACAGAACAGAACAGAACAGAACAGAACAGAACAGAACAGAACAGAACAGAACAGAACAGAACAGAACAGAACAGAACAGAACAGAACAGAACAGAACAGAACAGAACAGAACAGAACAGAACAGAACAGAACAGAACAGAACAGAACAGAACAGAACAGAACAGAACAGAACAGAACAGAACAGAACAGAACAGAACAGAACAGAACAGAACAGAACAGAACAGAACAGAACAGAACAGAACAGAACAGAACAGAACAGAACAGAACAGAACAGAACAGAACAGAACAGAACAGAACAGAACAGAACAGAACAGAACAGAACAGAACAGAACAGAACAGAACAGAACAGAACAGAACAGAACAGAACAGAACAGAACAGAACAGAACAGAACAGAACAGAACAGAACAGAACAGAACAGAACAGAACAGAACAGAACAGAACAGAACAGAACAGAACAGAACAGAACAGAACAGGACAGAACAGGACAGAACAGGCGAGAACAGGCCAGAACAGGCCAGAACGGACAAGAACGGACCAGGACAGGACAGGACAGGACAGGACAGGACAGGACAGGACAGGACAGGACAGGACAGGACAGGACAGGACAGGACAGGACAGGACAGGACAGGACAGGACAGGACAGGACAGGACAGGACAGGACAGGACAGGACAGGACAGGACAGGACAGGACAGGACAGGACAGGACAGGACAGGACAGGACAGGACAGGACAGGACAGGACAGGACAGGACAGGACAGGACAGGACAGGACAGGACAGGACAGGACAGGACAGGACAGGACAGGACAGGACAGGACAGGACAGGACAGGACAGGACAGGACAGGACAGGACAGGACAGGACAGGACAGGACAGGACAGGACAGGACAGGACAGGACAGGACAGGACAGGACAGGACAGGACAGGACAGGACAGGACAGGACAGGACAGGACAGGACAGGACAGGACAGGACAGGACAGGACAGGACAGGACAGGACAGGACAGGACAGGACAGGACAGGACAGGACAGGACAGGACAGGACAGGACAGGACAGGACAGGACAGGACAGGACAGGACAGGACAGGACAGGACAGGACAGGACAGGACAGGACAGGACAGGACAGGACAGGACAGGACAGGACAGGACAGGACAGGACAGGACAGGACAGGACAGGACAGGACAGGACAGGACAGGACAGGACAGGACAGGACAGGACAGGACAGGACAGGACAGGACAGGACAGGACAGGACAGGACAGGACAGGACAGGACAGGACAGTCGGGGCGATTCTGCCGTGAATGGACGCTTGGCTGAGTCGCGGCAGAGGGCGACTCTCAAACCGGGCGACACAGGTGCTCACCGGGCACGGCTGCTTCGGGGAGTACCTGTGTCGCATTGGGAAGGAGGCGACGGCACAGTGCCACCACTGCGAACGGGACCGGGACACGGCGCAACACACCCTCCAGGATTGTCCAGCCTGGAGAGACCAGCGCCGTGTCCTGGTTTGATATATTGGAGGTGATCTCTCGCTGCTGAGGATAGTCAGGGAGATCCTCGGCAGCGAGAGGGCGTGGAGGGCCTTCCTCACTTATTGTGAGGAAGTGCTCCTCCACAAGGGGGAGACGGAGCGGCGGCGAGAGAGGTCGGACCCTTCCCGCTTGGAGAGGGCCCGTTCTCGCCGCCGCGCCGCGCGGGGGGATCTAGTCCCCCCGCAGTAAGAGTGACGCCCCAGTCCCGTCGTCGGCGGACCTCAACCCGCTGACGGGCCGGGTGCGTGCCAAGGGGTCGTGTGGCGGCAGTGTGGTGGCTCTGTCGCCCGCCTATAACGGCTCCGAGGCGGGGCGGGGCGTGTAGTGGTCCCACGTCCCGCCCAAGTTTGGTTTATCAGGTGATCCGGAAGGCGCGGTTCGCTCCTCCTTCACAGTCAGTGAAGGAGCGGGTCGAGTCGTGCCCTCCCGGGCTCGGAGGGGGGCGCCTCCCTCTCTCGCGCGAGCGAGAGGGGCGATGGCCAACCCCCCTCCACGTGAAGTGCCCCCAGAAGGGGGCGGGCTCGGGGCGGCACCGGTAGTGTTCGCTTAGAGTTCCCGGTGTCGCCCCATTATGCGCGAAGGATGGCCACCGTGGGGTTTTAGCCGGTAGGAGTCCGGCACTCCCCCCCCCCCCCCCCCCCCAGGGCGGCGTGTGGTCCATGACGATTTCCCCACGTAAAAGAAAAAAAGGGTCCGAGGTACTACCCCCTCGTGGTGCAACACCTTGACGTGGTGAGGGGGCTTACGGTTCCTCTTATGATCAGCGTGGCCATACCGGCGGGGCCTTCGGGCCCTGGCAGGGACTCTCATGCCGGGCGGGCTCGCTGTGAAGAGGAACTTACCAAGTTGCACCATACACGCACATACACACTCACACACACTGACACTCCCCCCACGCAACCTACCTCACGGGGTAGTACAGCGTGGGGGGCACACGGTGACACACATTTCACACTGACGCTCCCCTCTGGTCACCCTGCCTCGCGGGGCAGTACATCCCAGAGGGGCACACACACGCACACACACGCTGACTGGGGGCAGTCACCCCCGGGGATTTCTCCCGCCTCAAGGGGGATAGAGGAAGAAACCCCGAA